>CM031239.1:41136848-41601848 GCA_018340775.1 Taxus wallichiana var. yunnanensis
ATATTATAGACAAAACAAAGTGGGAAGGGAATGAGAGGAACGTATTTTCTTTCAAAAAACACAGATCAAGAAATACTTATACGAGTTTTAGATAATGACTGTAATATTGTAAAACAATTAAAATGATCAAGAACACTAAACAAGGAATAGCTCAAGATTTTGGACGTAAGAACAATCTTCTCAAGAGATATGAATCCCACAACACAAAGTTTGTAAAATAACACATGTTTCTATTCTTCAATGATTAAAAATAAAATAAAAAGTTTTTCTTCTTCTTCACAATAGCTCTTAATATTCAAAAAGTTTCCCCTTTAGGAATGCACAAGCATCCCTTATTTATAATAAAAAGAGCAAAGAGAAAATAGGATTAAATCCTAGAAAATAGTCATTCAATAAGAGTCATATTTTTCTTGACTCTCACGTAGGAGAACAAGTCAAAATTTGCTTCCTATGTGACAAAACGGAAATGAAAAAGACATGTCAATTTCTGGAAGGAAATGACATGTAACATCATTTCTTATTCCATTTCCTCATCCTTGTCTTCTTCCAAAGTGATGCATGCTTGTCTCAAAACTCTTGAAACTTTTGGATTATGCCTTGCATTTCAGCTTCATCTGGTGCACTAGAATAATCACTTAGAACCTCACAAGTTTCCTATGTGTCACTTGCGTTTCTAGGAAGTTTCTTCAATCTCTTATTAAGTTTTCTCAATGATTCCAAAACATTCTCGATCTTTATAAATTTATCAATGACACTCAGATCAAAGACGGAATCTGGTTCTTGCTCGATTGATTCCTAAATTTGTTTATAGAAACCATCAGCAGGTAGAATGGTTTCACCTTCATCCAATAATTTGGGAAATATCTCGTAACATATTTTCTTTTCTATCATTGGTGGCGTCAATCAACTAATCCTGGATTCTCTCAACTTGCTACAAGCTTCACTGAAAATCTTTATCTTGAACCTAATAGCCTTGGTTAGTTGGAAGTGTTTATCCCCATGTGGAATGACTCCTTCCACTAAGACTTGAGATGGAACTTGGTTCAGTGCATTGAGGGCCTCTAAAGTTAGTTCAAGGTTTCCAGTGTCCTCGTGAAAATTCATCATTCATCTTGTCACCATCTTTTTTCATTTCCCCAAGGATTTGATACCTCTATTGTATATTCAATGACTTTTCCTCCGTGAAAGAGTAACCTCTGAATCCATTCATCCACTGTTCTCCCCTTCTCATTGATCTTCTCAATAATAGGCACTGATGAGAAGTCAAACCTAATAGGAGTAGGAGTAGAAGATGATGGGGTTAACTGAGAGGTCTTTGAGAGCTTAAGCAATACTTCTATCCCACTTTCTCTTTTAGCTCATCCCTGCTCACCTTTGTTTCCTTCAGCTTTTGTCATAGCAAATTAATGGCATCTTGTGCATCTTGTTGTGCCCCCTCTGTTGTTACATTTTCCAAATCCACCCTTGTAATCTGATAATCAGAAGTTGTTATATCCTCCTTGGTTTTTTTGGTGGCGGTAGTGGCAATCTCTGCAAACCTATACCCCGAGGCATCTACTAAAACTCTTGAAACTGTTTTGTGTTTCTTGGCAGATTTGGTAGGAGAAGCCTTGAGTGAATTTAAATTGAAGGTGGTAGGAGAACTACCACCTTCCTCTTCCTTGGAGTTTGGTCGACCAACCATTGAGGTACAGTGGAAGAAGTTGCTCCTATTGGAGGTGTCATGGTTGTATCTGTGGGTGGAGGAAGATTTTCTTATGGAGTTGTGATGACTGCAAGTGTAGTGACTGTGGGAATAGACTCAGGAAATGAAGGTGCAGAAGGAGGAGGCATTTCTATAGCCAACGTAGGTCCAGCAGAGAGAGGGGAGAGATCAGAGAAAATGTTGGCCATGGCTGATGAGAGTGGCGTTGAAATATGTGATGATGAAGATTGGGAGAGAGAAGGTAAATATCCCAGAGCTAAAGCTTGAGAAGTAAGAGAAAGACTTAATTCTGATGAGAAATCAACAAAAGGAGAAATGAGAGGTTGAACAACCTTGAGTTCTTGGAGATTCCTCCTGTCTCTTCTGGGATAATTTCTCCTGTCTCCGGTTGAGGAGGAGAATCCATTACCTCAATTGTTTGTGTGGGAGTAGATGATTCAGCCCCCTGTTTTTCTCCTCTTCTAAAAAACTTAAACTTTATTTGTTATTTGGTAGGGATTTTATATTTTCCTTTTATCCCTTAGAGGTTCCCACTTCTAGAGTAGATATCTTTGTAAAGATCTTTTCTTTATAACTCTTTCCCCAAGAAATGAGCCATGCCTTAGTGTGAACAAGGGTTTGAGCAGCTCTCTCGATGATAGAAGCCTTTTCAGCAATGGACCAATCGATGGCTAGGAATCCAAGTTGATCTCCATCTGACTGTTCATACCTAGGTTCCAAGACACTTTCATTATCCATGGTGCCTTCTGGGATATCAACCAGATCTAATGCTTGGATTTCTTCAAGATTCAATCTACTATTGTCTTTTCTTTGGATGGAAACCTCATCCCGAAGATCAACCTAGATGTCCTCTACATGGGGCACATGCAGATATAAGGTTCCATACGACTTAAGGACTCCTTAAATATTGAATCCCTCTCTGAACTTCATAAGCTTCTTTAGTTTTTCCTGAAGTTCATGCACCACATTCTTGGCCTTCACCACTCTATAACATGTGTACCTTCCAATGTAAATTGGGAAGGAGATAGCAGCCTTGTGTCTACTTTGTTGGAACTTGTGGAAATCCAATAGTTGTCTGACCAACTACATAAGGATGAGTTTGTCACCTGGAAACCTGGGCAAATGGAAAGGAGTACCGTGGAACCTTACCACCTAGAGATAGGTAAAATTATTGAATTGTAAGAAGAAGCGGCCCCATTTTAACACCTCTGCCCATGCCTCATCAGAAACTCTTTTCTTTCTTAGCTCAGGGTATAGCCTGCAAATATTTTCATAAAAGAAGGCATCATTCACTCTCCTAAACTGATCTTCATATCATTTTATTGTTAGCTAAGGGAAGTACTTGATATATGTGATCATTTGTTCATTTCCTTTTGCATCCAACCCCAGGTAGCTTCTCATACCTACCTCTTTGTTGTATAGGTGACGTATGACATCATGTAGATCTTTCCAAAGTAGACAAGACTATTTTCATTTGAGATTCTATCTCATCACTTATTAAGTTACCCCAATCAATCCCTTGGTCATTCTTCTTTATGATGACCATGAACTGATACATCCACCCTTGTAATTCTTTTGACTCTTGGAGCCCAAATAACTCGCTCAGTAGGGTGATGATATCACTAACTTTAAGTATAAAATCACTTCTAGGAACCATCTTAGGAAACCTAGAAATAACTAGCTTAGCCTGGATAATTTCTTGTTCACGTCCTTGATGCAGCCTTCTTTATCTTTGTCCCAAGCTTTCTGTGCTAACTTAAGATTTAAATCAACATATTCCATAAATTTAGGCAACTTTACGAGTTGATCAAAGAAATCTCTGTCTGATTTTATTATAGACTCTCGTGCTTGATTTCTCACTGAGCGGGAGGTCGAGTCATAGTGAGAAGCACATGCCAGAATGAATTCAGGGCATTAGGCTAATACTAGAAACCCTACTGCAAGTGGGAGACCACTTCCGGATATTGACTTCATCCATGAATTCTAAGAAGAATCCTTAATCCTTTCCAGAAGTCTTCCATTTCTATATAACGGAGCTCTATGTCTCGGATGTCATAATTGCAACTTATATAAGAAGAATAATTTGTCTTCTGATATTTTTACTTCATCTTTCCAGACTTATCCTTAGATGGGCTAGGGTTTGACATGAGGAGTCTTGAAAATGCCTAGAAGAGCAATCAAGTCTGGATGTTTGTTGGACAAGTGAACAGACCTGCCCTACTATTCAGGTTTTGAAACTTGCAAAGTAGCCTCGAAACCCGACAGACTGGATTGTGTGTGTCGGGAAACAGACCATGTCGAACACCTTGAAAAACCCGAAAGACTGGCAGAATTCAGATGATGTTGAGCAAGTGATAATCTCCAAAGACCTGCTGCAGAACTCGAAGAGTGTCAAACACTACCAAGACCCAAAACACTAGTGAAGTTCGGAGGATGTCAGGCACACTACAAAACCTGATACAAAGGTGGAACTTGTATGATGTCAGACACCCTATAAAACCTGAAACAGATGCAATCAGATTTCTACGATGTTAGGACATGAAAAATCCCGCCATGTTGCTAGTTAGGAATTTTTTAACCCTTTTGAAAACTATAGGGTAACATCTATGGGAAAATAAACAAATACCCTAAGGGTGAATTCCAAACAAAAGGTTCAATGGGAATGTAATAAAAATAAAGAAAATTAACCCAAAACCCTAAACCAAGAAGGAAGAGAAAAAGAAAAGGAAACTCCATTATGAACACCTCAAAAATAACCCAAAAGCATAAAAGTAGAAAGAGGAGAGAAATACCTTCAATAAACTTGAAAAATAATCAAAGACAGATCACGAAATCGATCAAGAAGCTCAATCAGGTTTAGAGGAGGTAGAAGCATGCAAAACATTCCAACACATCAAAATTGTACAAAGTAAAAATGACATGGAAAACCACCTATTTATAAAACCATAAAATGTATTACACATATCTCAACACGTGTGCCAACTACCAGACAACTGGGAATTTATGACATGTCATCATGCTTGGAGTCCCGAAAAACCTTACACAAAGGATTTGGTTCATGTTAGGTTTCAGGTTTTGGGAAACATGAGGCAAGAAGCAAGAGATGTTGAGATGCTTTTGAGTTCTGAAAACTTGACACGCTAGATTTGTTTCAGGTTGCGGGTTTTAGGGAACATGGAACATGAAACATGCGATAGGAAAAGCATGTTCGATGCTTTGAACCTCTAAAAACCTAACACAAAGGACTTAGTCAATTCAGGTTTTGGGCTTCAGGAAACATGAGACATGATGCATGTAAAGAACATGTTTTCATGCAGTGAAAGCCTGAAAACCCGAAAATCTCTCTCAAAGGGAAATTTAAGAGATTTTTCCAAAATTTAACTGTGGTTATATCAATTTTAGCTAGAATCACTAAAACGAGATAATAGCTGGCTCCAGTTGGGGACTTTCTTTGAGACATCAAAGGAAGAGAACTCAGAATCAAGAAGCTTTTATCCATTGGGCTACGGAGTCAAGAAGAGAAAACAAAGAAAGAAAGAAAGAAAGAAAAGAAAGAAAACACACAATAGAAAATAAATTATAATACAGTGCAAGAGAGCATCTTGCATTACTGGTGGAACAACTTCAAATGTTGGCCACTGAAAGGTAGAGGAAGAAACTCTCCATCAAGGTATGATAGATAGAATCTATTTTCACCATTCAGCTGATGGATTTTGAAAGGACCTTTCCATAAAGAGTCGAACTTGCCATGCATCCCTTTCTATTCCCTTCTCTTATCCCAGAGAAGTACTAGATCTCCAATCTGGAAATCATGTTGCTTTGATTTCTTGTCAAATATCCTTTTGAATTTTCTCTGATGGTCTGCAATGCGATCCACCACCTTACTTCATTCTTCTTCTAGTCTAGCTAGCTACACTATCCTTTTTTCAATAGAACTTTGAAAAGTTTCATTCTCAATTTCTTTAGCCAACCGTAAGGATGGAAATTCTATAGAGATAGGAATCTTAGCATCAATTCCATACAACACCTAGAATGGAGACATTCCAATAGCTTTCTTAGGAGTAATCCGATCTTCCCATAATGCATCATACAATGCTTCGTGCCATGTCCTCGATTCTTATCAACCATATTTCTGATTATGGTCACCAGGTTCTTATTACTGGATTCAGCCTTACCATTACCTTGGGGGTAATAGTCGGATGAGTGAGCCAATGTGATTCCAAACCCATAACAAAATTTATTCAACTCATGTGATGAGAAATTGGAAGCGTTGTCAGTAATAACCTCGTGAGGAATGTCGAATCTAACAATTATATTTTCTTTGAGAAAATGGCAAACAACTTCAGAGGTAGCCTATTTGATTGGAGTGGCTTCCACCCACTTGGTGAAATAGTCAGTGGCTGTGAGCACATAATTATGGTCGGTGTTGGAGGCAGGGTTTAGTACTCCAATGAAATCAATTCCCCATTGGCAAAAATATTCTTCAATTACTACAGGCTATAAGGGAAGATCAGCCAGCTTAGGGTGGCCAATGGAATGTTGACAAGCCTCACACTTAGCCACCCATTTAGCTGAATCTCGAAAGAGAGTAGGCCAATAGTACCTGGCCCGTAAGATCTTGTAAACTGTCATGGAAGAAGAGAAATTCCCTCCACATGCTAGATTGCGGAAGGATTCTAGCAACCTTATCTATTGAGACTTATCAACACAATGTAGGAATACACCATCAATACCCTTCTTGTATATACCATTATCCCAAAGAATGTATCTTGTAGACCTTAATTTAACTGTTCTCTTTTATTTTTGGCTCAAATGTGGGGGACATTTGCCATAAGTTAAAAATAAAGTGATGTCTGCATACCATTCATCGATTGTGCTTACAAAAAGCACCATGGGAAATTTTGAAGAAGTGTCTTTAGTTTCTTCACATTCTATCTCAGACTTATTTTCTACAATCAATTGGCACATGCCTCTTCCTCATACCAACTTGGTAGGTCTGATGTCCAAGTCATATTCCTAGACTTTGGCTATCCAGTTACCCCGTTGACTACCCAACTCTTACTTGAGTCAAAATAGACTTAAGCTGCAAAGATCGTGAACAAGAACGAGAGTTTGGGAACTCAACACAAGCATGCTTTTTAATTTGTGACATATTTAATTCATGCTCCTTTAGGGGGAGATCATGAAAGCAATGGGAGCTTCGATTCCTTCTTTGTTCTCCCGCATCGGGATGGTTGATATTTGTATGTGCGGAGGCATATCTGTACATGATGAAATCCTTCTTGAAGTACTGGGCATACCAAAATAGGAGCGTGAGAAATTTCCCATTTGAATTCTTTGAAATAAATCTTCCTTCAGTGCTCCATTGAAATGGAGTCTTACGTTTCATCATCCCAAGGATATCCTTGGTTTTATCGGCAAAGTCGTGTACAAATATTCTTAGGAAAATGACCTTTCTAAAATAGAGTGCACCCTAATTTTGCTTGTGGGTAGGGTAAGGATTTGGATGGCCTTCACCCTCTCTGGGTTGATCTTAGTTCCTTATTTAGTAATGATATGACCTAGAAACTTTCCTTCTATTACTCGAACATGGAATTTTTAGGATTTAATGAAAACCCATGATGCCTACATCTTAAGAGTACATGTTCCAGATGATCATAATGATCACTTTGTTTTTTAGAGAAGACTGTCAAGTCATCCAAATACACAAATATGGCCTTGCCCATCAAATCTATGAAAGCTAAGTCCATAGTTCTTTGAAACGTGGCTCGGCATTAATCAAACAAAAAGGCATCCTCCTGTAAGTAAAGGTTCCCCATGGGGTGGTGAATGTCATTTTATGTTGATCTTCAGCAGCTACCTCAACCTAATTATACCCCAAAAATTTGTCAAGCATGGATAACATTTCTGATCTAGTGACGGTCTGTAATACTTGGTCCATGATGGGCAATGGATAATTGTCTTTCAACGAAGACTGATTAAGGTTTTGGAAGTCAACACAAATATGAATCTCACCATTCTTCTTTTTGACAGGGACAATGTTAGCAACCTGGTGGAATGATGGATTGGAAAGATAATCCTTGTGTCTAACATCTTTTGAATTTATGCAAGGATAGTCCCTGAGATATTTGGATTGTAATGCCTTTGCTTCTTCCTATAGGGTTTAACCTTAGGCTTCAAAGGGATGCTATGTTGCACATCCTTGGGCTTGAAAGACTTCAGATCTGCATATGACCATGCTAGGATGTCCATATATCTCTTCAGGAGTGAAGTGAATCTTTCTTTCTCCTCCGGAGAATAGCATTTCCCAATGTTTACCATTCATGGTTGGTCGAAGATCTCGATTAACTTGATCTACCTCTCGACAAGGAATTACCTTCACTTTCCTTTTTATCTTGAATGAAATGGTCATGCTTATCAAATGCAGACCTTCCAGGGAAACTAGTCCCTTTGGAATCTTATTGCCTTTCATTTGGATGAATTCACCATCAATTTCTTGATATGAATTTGAGATGGACTCATGGAAAATTGATTATGATCCTTCTAAATAAATCTCACTAAAATTATCATCGTTCTAAACAAAAGACAATACCGGTGATCATCATTAAACACTTGCCAATGTGATGAATTATCTGGAACACTTGGATGATACACAATCTCAATGGTATACATGTCCTGTTTGAACTTTGGGTGAGGAAGGAGAAGAGATTCGAGATACGCCTAAAGAATATGCTTTATCATTGTAATATCTTAAGACTTCCTTAGTGGAAAAAGCATCAAAGCATTCTATGTTGTCCCAAAATTTGTTCCTGTAATGTCTTACGTGATCATTTTTTACCTGATAGGTCCCCCTTACTTGATTCATCATCAACTCGACATCTCCCTGTACTTTAAGATTTCGGATTCCTTTTTGTCTTGCCATTTCTAATCCTAATAACAAAACTTCATATTCGGTTGTGTTATTAGTATTATCAAACTGCAACTTGAAAGTAAAGGGAAAAATCTCAAAACGGAGATATAAGAACCACGCCAAAGACTGACCAAAGTGGTTGAACAGATCCTGTTGAACTCAAGGTTCCAAATAGTGATAGGATCTTCTTCTTTGAATTCTATAGAGGGCACCTCGGATGTCACGAAATAATTACCCAAGCTTGCATCTTCAAAGAGAATTTGAGCCTTGGGAGCATCGACTTAGTGACAAGGTCTTTTCCTATGTATCGGGGTGAAGGACATGAGGAACTCCATTCATTGGAATTTATCTTTGGTCCAATCCATGTTGATTTCTCCTCCAACATCTTTGCAAAAACCTCTTCTTAAGAGAATACCATAAGCGGTGGGATATTAGCAACCGGGATAGTCATTTTCACTCTCTTTTCGTAAGGCAACAAATGCAATTGTGCATCCTTGATTTGGCCAATCAAGGGGAATTGTTTGGTTTTCATGGAATAACACCGCCCATAATATTTTTTCAAGGTGAGTCTAAGAGCATGAGATACTTTTATGGGCATTACATTATCGAGGTTCCTGAGTCAATTATGCGATTCTTTGAGTTTAAAATTGTTTATAAGTAGGGACAAATAAAATGGTTCAATCTTTCTTGAAGAAGCAGTAAGTCATATTACTCTGAGGTAAAGGTTGAGTGGGGCTAGGCAAAATGCCTTTTGAAGATGAAGGAATAGCAGCCTTTCTTCTAATGAATTTGGAAATTTTCTCAAATTTCTCAGGGTTGGACTGCAAGTACTCGGCTTCTGACATTTGTATTTTGGTTTTCTTTGCATGATCAATAATGTCGAAAGTAGTATATGAGGGAATGATGGTGGGATCAGTTCTAGTTGCACTGGTCTAAGCCGAGGTATTGGCCTTGAGGGAAGGAGAAAAAGAGTTAGAAGATGAAGTTACCTTTTTAGTTGTCTCCTTTTTAGTTTGCGTTGAGATGGGAGAGCCTCTTTTAGCCATAACTAAGGGAGCTTCTTTACTTTTCTCCTTACAGCCTTCAACTAGATTTCTGGGGTTCTGAGATTGGGATCAAGTGAAGAATGCAAATGATTGGCCATCATGCTCACCTTTGTATTCCTCGTAATCCAAGTACCCAATGCTGGAGTCACCAAATGAATCGTCAAAAGACTCATCAGCATATCCTGAAGCTTCGAAAGCTTCATGAGAATCTTGATCTTCTAGTTCTTCACCCTCCTCAACTATTTCAACTATTCATTGATAGGAGGAGATTCAATGGCCAACCTGGTGAGAGAAGTGATCAACCGATTCCTATCTCTTGCGGGAGCGCCATTGGCATTGTTGAAATTCCATCTAGGAATATCCCAATAAGGAATGTTGGTTGCTTGTTGAGACATTTGTTTCTTCAAAGTGATCAATTCATTGGCCATCTTTTGAATCATAGGATCAGTAGTACTCTGAGAAGAACTCTGATTTTTAGGCTTAGATGATTCTCTTCTGATCTTTCCGGCTAGAATAAGATCATCTTCTATTTCAGTGGTTGTAGCTTGAGCAGTGGCCAAATCAAGGATAACAAATCTTCTCAACAAGAAGCTCACATCAAGGGGCTGAGCGTTGATGAAGAAACACTTTTGATTTTCAAGAGTGGGAATGGCTAGCTCTGGAATCTTACAAATCAGCTTGTTGAATTTGGCTATGAAATCCCACATGGGTTCGTAAGACTCCTTCTTCATGTGTGTAAGTTGTGCTAACAAGGCATGAGAGTCTTCAACCGGTTTGAACCTTGCTTCGAATACAGACCGCATGGTAGTCAGTTGGTAATGCATGCATTCAGAAGATGGTAGAACCATTCTGCTACTACACCATGCAATGTCTCAATGAAGAGTCGAATAGAGACGTCTTCATGAGAAACTCCAAGAATTCCACATGCAAAAATAATGAAGCGATGTGTTCATTAGGGTGTTGCTTCCCATCACCGTTGAACTTAGGAATATTCTTACGTGACCCATGTGGTAGATCGTGCAACGGTGGAGTTAGGGAAAGAGGACCAATAGCCACACCCCAAGGCACAGGTTGTGTTACCATTCTTCTAAATGAAGTGCATACAGGAATCTGAGTATCAGACAAGAATAACACATGGTAGGTTGTAGAAACTTCTTGTTCTTGAAGAACCCGAGTTCTTGATAGGTGAAGAACTTCTCACTCGGCTAGATGCAACACTGTTGGGTGAAAGTCTGAAATTATGTTGCTAAAGCAAATCAAAGAACGGATCAGTTTCACCCCTAGCTCGGCTTGACCGAGTGAAGATCTTTCTGGCCAGCTTGAACTAGAAAATAGATCTTTTTGAAAATAAGGCAAATACGGAGTCGCTAGACACAAATAGGATAAGCTTAGTCTTATCAATCCGTATTCCCCAATGGAGTCACCAAAAATTGTTGGTTGGATATTTTTTCAGACCAAAATATGAGGTTCAACCATAGTACATGGGATTAAATCCCTCCTCAAAGACAAGTGAGGCTGCTGTTTATTACTAATCTAAAACACAGAAGAAATAATATATACAATATCCACACTATTCTAACCATTGGGGTTGGGATACAATCCCAAAATCCATATCAACATGAAATGGAGATGTTACAATCTTTAGATTAGGAATAATTAGAAGGGAAAATATTATAGATGAAACAAAGCGGGAAGGGAATGAGAGGAACATATTTTCTTTCAAGCAAACACAGATCAAGAAATACTTATACAAGTTTTAGATAATGAGTGTAATATTCTGAAACAATTAAAATGATCAAGAACACTAAACAAATAATAGCTCAAGATTTTGGACGTAAGAACAATCTTCTCAAGAGAGATGAATCCCACAACACAAAGTTTGTAAAATAACACTTGTTTCTATTCTTCAATGATTAAAAAGAAAATACAAATTTTTTCTTCTTCTTCACAATAGCTCTTAATATTCAAAAATTCCCCCTTTAGGAATGCACAAGCATCCCTTATTTATAATAAAAGAGCAGAGAGAAAATAGGATTAAATCCTAGAAAATAGTCATTCAATAAGAGTCCTATTTTGCTTGACTCTCATGCAGGAGAACAAGTCAAAATTTTCTTCCTATGTGACAAAATGGAAATGAAAAAGACATGTCAATTTCTGGAAGGAAATGACATGTAACACCATTGCTTATTTTGTGTCATCATCCTTGCCTTCTTCCAGTGACGTCTTCTGTCTCGAAACTCTTGAAACTTCTAGATTATGCCTTGCATTTCAGCTTCATCTGGCACACTAGAATAATCACTTAGAACCTTGCAAGTTTCATGTGTGTCACTTGCGTTGCTAGGAATTTTCTTCAATCTCTTATTAATTTTTCTCAGTGATTCCAAAACATTCTCGATCTTTATAAATTTATCAATGATGCTCAGATCAAAGATGGAAGCTGGTTCTTGCTTGATTGATTCCTAAATTTGTTTATAGAAACCATCAGTAGGTAGAATGGTTGCACCTTCATCCAATACTTTGGGAAAGATCTTGAACAACTCTTCTTCGATATCGCTAGTGGTGTCAATCAACTGATCCTGGATTCTCTCAACTTGCTGCAAGCTTCACTAAGAATCTTTATCTTGAACCTAATAGCCTTGGTTAGCTGGAAGTGTTTATCCCCATGTGGAATGACTCCTTCCACTAAGACCCGAGATGGAACTTGCTTCAGTGCATTGAGGGCCTCCAAAGTTAGTTCGAGGTTTCCAGCCTCCTGTGAAAATTCATCATTCATCTTGTCACCATCCTTTTTCATTTCCTCCAAGGATTTTTATACCTCTACTGTATCATCAATGACTTTCCTTACTTGAAGGATTAACCTCTCGAATCCATTCATCCACCGTTATCCCCTTCTCATTAATATTCTCAATAACAGAAACTGATGAGAAGTCGAACTCGATAAAGCAGTAGGAGTAGAAGATGATGGGGTTGACCGAGAGGGGTTTGAGAGCTTAAGCAATACTTCTGTCAACTATTCCACTTTCTCTTTTATCTCATCCCTTCTCACCTTTGTTTCCTTCATCTTTTGGCATAACACATTCATGGCATCTTGTGCATCTTATTATGCCCCTTCTTGTTGTTACCTTTCCCTGATCCACCCTTGTAATCGATAATAAGAAGTTGTTATATCCTCCTTGGTTTTTTTTCACACAGGAGTGACAATCTTTGCAAACTTATGCCCTAAGGCATCTACTGAAACTCTTGAAACTATTTTGGGTTTCTTGGTAGATTTGGTAGGAGAAGCCTTGAGTGAACTGAAATTGAAGGCTGGTAGGAGAACTACCACCTTCCTCTTCCTTGGAGTCTGGTCGACCAACCATTAAGGTATAATGGAAGAAGTTTCTCATATTGGAAGTTTCATGGTTGTATCTGTGGGTGGAGGAAGATTTGCTTGTGGAGTCGTGATGACTGCAAGTGTAGTGACTATGGGAATAGACTCAAGAAATGAAGGTGCAGAAGGAGGAGGCATTTCTATAGCCAACGTAAGTCCAACAGAGAGAGGGGAGAGATCAGAGAAAATGCTAGCCATGGCTGATGAGAGTGGCATTGAAATATGTGATGATGAAGATTGGGAGAGAGAAGGTAAAGATTCCAAAGCTAAATCTTGAGAAGCAAGAGAAAGACTTACTTTCTACGAGAAATCAACAAAAGGAGAAATGAGAGGTTGAACAACCTCAACTTCTAGGAGAATTCCTCATGTCTCTTCTGGGAGAATTCCTCTTGTCTCTAGTTGAGGAGGAGAATCCACTATCTCAATTATTTGTATGGGAGTAGATGATTCATCCCCCTGCTTTTCTCCTCTTCTGACAAACTTAAACTTTATTTGTCTTTTGGTAGGGATTTTATACTTTTCCTTTTCTCCCTTGGAGGGTCCCGCTTCTAGAGTAGCTATCTTTGAAAATATCTTTTCTTTATAACTCATTCCCCAAGAAATGAGCCATGCCTTAGTGCGAACAAGGGTTTGAGCAACTCTCTTGGTGATAGAATCCTTTTCAGTAATGGACCAATCGATGGCTGGGAATCCAAGTTGATCTCCATCTGATTGTTCATACCTAGGTTCCAAGACACTTTCATTATCCATGGTGCCTTCTAGGATATAAGCCAAATCTAATGATTGGATTTCTTCAAGATTCAATCTGCTATTGTCTTTTCTTTGGACGGAAACCTCATCCCAAAGATCAACCTAGATGTCCTCTACATGGGGCACATGCAGATACAAGGTTCCATACGACTTAAGGACTCCTCAAATATCAAATCCCTCTCTAAAATTCATATGCTTCTTTAGTTTTTCCTGAAGTTCATGCACCACATTCTTGGCCTTCACCACTATAGAACATGTGTACCTTCCAATGGAAATTGGGAAGGAGACAATGGCCTTGTGTCTGCTTTGTTGGAACTTGTGGAAATCCAATAGTTGTCTAACTAACTCCATAAGGATGAGTTTGTCCCCTGGAAACCTAGGAAAATGGAAAGGAGTACTGTGGAACCTTACCACCCAGGAGATAGGTAAACTTATTGAATTGCAAGAAGATGCAGCCCCATTTTGACACCTCCACCCATGCCTCATCAAAACTCTTCTCTTTCTCAGCTCAGGGTCCAGCTTGCAAATATTTTCATAAAAGAAGGCATCATTCACTCTCCTAAATTGATCTTCAGATCCTTTTATTGTCAGCTGAGGGAAGTACCGATATATGTGATCAGTTGTTTGGTTCCCTTTTACATCGAACCCCAGGTAGTTTCTCATACCTGTTGTTATATAGGTGACGTATGACATCATGTAGAACTTTCTAGTAGACAAGACCATTTTCATTTGAGAGTCTATCTCATCACTTATTAAGGTGCCCCAATCAATCCCTTGGTCATTCTTCTTTATGACGACCATGAACTGATACATCCACCCTTTGAATTCTTTTGACTCTGGGAGCCCAAATAACCGGCTCAGTAGGGTGATGATATCACTGACTTCAAGTATAAAATCACTTCTAAGGATCGTCTTAGGAAACCTAGAAACAACTGGCTTAGCCTTGATCAATAATTTCTTATTCACATGCTTGATGCAGTCTTCTTGATCTTTGTCCCAAGCTTTCTGTGTTGACTTAAGATTTAAATCAACATATTCCGTAAAGTTAGGCAACTTTAGGAGTTGATCGAAGTAATCTCCGTCTAATTTTACTATAGACTCTCCTGCTTGATTTCTCACTAAGCGGGAGGTTGAGTCATAGTGAGAAGCACATGCCAGAATGAATTCAGGGCATTGTGCCGACATCGAAACCCTACCGCAAGTGGGAGACCGATGCTGGCTATTGACTTCATCCATGAATTCTGAGAAGAATCCTCACTCCTTTCCGTAAGTCTTATGATATTTATACTTCATCTTTCCAGACTTATCCTTAGATGGGCTAGGGTCCGACATGAGGAGTCTTGAAAATGCCTGGAAGAGCAATCGGGTCTAGATGTTTGTTGGACAAGTGAACAGACCCGCCCTACTATTCGGGTTTTGAAACTTGCAAAGTAGCCTCGGAAACTGACAGATGGATTTGTGTGTGTCAGAAATGACCATGTCAAACACCTTGAAAACCGAAGACTGGTGGAATTCGGATGATGTCGAGCAAGTGATAATATCCGACACACTACGGAACTCGAAGAGTGTCGAACACCGGTCAAGACCCAAAACACTAGCGGAGTTTGGAGGATGTTAGGAACACTGCAAAATCTGATACAAAGGTGGAACTTGTATGATGTTGGACACCCTATAAAACCCGAAACAAATGCAATTGGATTTCTACGATGTCAGGACATGAAAAATCCCGCCATGTTGCTAGTTAGGAAGTTTTTAACCCTTTTGAAAACTATAGGGTAACATCTATGGGAAAATAAACAAATACCCTAAGGGTGAATTCCAAACAAAAGGTTCAATGGGAATATAATAAAAACAAAGAAAAGTAACCCAAAACCCTAAACCAAGAAGGAAGAGAAAAAGAAAAGGAAACTCCATTATGAACACCTCAAAAATAACCCAAAAGCATAAAAGCAAAAAGAGGAGAGAAATACCTTCAATAAACTCGAAAAATAATCCTGATTTAATCATGAAATCGATCAAGAAGCTCAATCGGGTTCGGAGGAGGTAGAAGCATGCATGCATTCCAACACATCAAAATCGTAAATATGACATGGAAAACCACCTATTTATAAAACCCTAATATTTATTACACATAGCTCAACACATGTGCCAACTACCAGACAACTAGGCATTTATGACATGTCATCATGCTTGGAGTCCCCAAAAACTCGACTAAAAGGATTTGGTTCATTTTGGGTATCGGGTTTCAAGAAACATGAGGCATGAAGCATGAGATGTTGAGATGCTTCCAAGTTCAAAACGTGACACACGGCTCTGTTTCAAGTTATGGCTTTGGGAACATGGAACATGAAACATGCGATAGGCAAAGCATGTTCGATCCTTTCAACCTCCGAAAACCCGACACAAAGGATTTAGTCAATTCGGGTTTCGGGCTTCAGAAACATGAGACATGATGCATGTAAAGAACATGGTTTCATGCAGTGAAAGCCCGAAAACCTGAAAAACTCTCTCAAAGGGAAATTTAACAGATTTTTCCAAAATTTAACTGTGGTTATATCAATTTTAGCTAGAATCACTAAAACGAGATAACAAAATCGTAATGTTCTCAATTGTAGCCATTGTTGATGATCAACGCCACTTGATCTCGAACAACATAGGAAACGCCTTTGACTTTAGTCGCTTTGGGCTCATAATGGAAATGGAACATTCGTGTCATGTCATGTCCCCCAAAATGTGAAATTTCCACACACAAACATTGAGAAGAAAATTGTATCAAAGTACATACTACTGACCGAATCTTACTAGTTAGATCTTGTTCCACATGGTCACCATTACAAGTGAACATATTCACAAGCGGACCATTTTTGAACAAAGTATAGTAGTCATAAGCATCACCGACAATCATTTGTGCTCCAATATAACTCTTTTTCCATCATCTAGAATGACAAAAACATGAACTATGAAAAGAAACACATCGCAAAATCGAAATCAAATACTCACACCAAAACTCGCCACCATAGCAAAATTCGCCCCCGTCATTTGGCAAATGAAGAAAGGTCATTGATTGACCTCCAACCTCTGCTTTTCCTCCGTCTTCTAGTATCATGGTACTAGCTCAGCTGGATTTTATCATAAAGCCCACTTTAAAATTTATCCCCACAACATGAACGTTGCACAAGTGAAAATGCATCTAATTATTTAAAAGTGGGGAATTTCTTTTTTATTCTTACAAATATTTAACTTTGACTCTCAAAATGACTTGACGACATGAACAATGACTCAATTTTTTATTCTTTAAACGATAGACACTATTTTGACACTAGACACAAACACAGAAATTTTACTATGACAATAATTATACAAAATAACATTTGACTCATAAGATGAAAATAAACTAAATATTTGACAATATAATCTAACACTATGGAATTTCACTTTGACTCATAATCAATTTTGGGCTCATTACAAATGACTTTAATATAAAAAAGCTATATTGAAAAAATGATCAAATAACAAAACTTAAGACTTGCACACTACGGCATAGAAATTTCTATCGACCAAGTACATATGACCCAAAAAAGAACACACATAACATAACTATTAGAAGCGTAAAGAAATGACTTTTATAAACTACATGACATGAGCCACATTGATTCAAAAAAACATTATTATATTATTGTTTCTGCAATAGCATGAGGAAGGATGAGTTGTCGTTGAGCTATTAATAACGCATCTAAAGAACTCAGAAAGCTTTGAGTAAGATTTGAATAAAGAACCAAAACACTACGACGATCTTGAGGGGTTTGGAACTGGATATCGATTGGTATAAGGATTAATATGAGCTAAGATTCCGAGAAAAGCAGGAATAAAACTAAATCAGAATATGCAGGAATAAAATATATGCAGTCAAGATCCACGAACCAGATGTGTGATAAAATAGGTTAGAAAAACTTGAGGATCAGCGAGCAGATTGGTGATTTTATGGGAGACAACCCACTATTATGTTGCTCATGAATCACCAAATCACATAATCAATGTTGTTAAAGATCAGAAGCAAGTCGTGCCTCCACACATTGGAGCCACCTACAGAAGTATTTTTCAATCCGAAAATGATGTCCATGCTTTTAATAGAGAGCACACTAATAATACTAGTGATTTTCGTTAGAACAGAGAAACCGAGTGGATTTTGACACAGTAACTTGAAAGTTAGATTATTTGTTGTCAATACAGACATACACAATATGTAGAGAATCCGAGCTATGAGGTTTGATCCAATAAATTGTTGATTATATCCAACAATTATAAATTTTATTTATAGTTTCTTACCTACATACGTCTAACATACGCTACAACGATGCACTGGGCAATCAAGATGATTGAATTTCCCCCTTGTAATTAAATTTGCATCTTTTTCAGGAACATAAGACACTTTGCTACCAAATCTAGAAGACACGCCATTTTTGCACAGCAGAAACACAAAAATATCTTCATTGTATTCACCATTCAACACCATACTTATTTATAGGGAGGATGTTTCCTATAAAATAGGAAACCTCCTACAACCACTCTCACTAAATACGTGAGTTTGGTTTAACAACGAAACCTCACATAAACAATATAATAAAAACTTACGAGGGTGGTTACATTTACATTTACATTTATATTTACACCCATAATTATCCCACTAACATAATGTTAGCACTAACAATATATTTCTAACATCATTATAGTATCCCATCACATCATCAATACCATCCATGAAATTTTACTCGTTCCCAACACATCATTTTTTTCTATGATCGACACGCCAACTGAACAATCAAACTCTCCAAGATACATCACTACACATGTCTCAATATCATCCAGGCCTCACCCTTAAAATTCATCACTTCTACTCCCACAAAAATAGTTGATACTTTGCTTCATCGACGACATCACAAGAAAATAAACTTATTGTTGAAATTTTTAAAATATACTTCAATGACAACATCGTCATGCACCAAATTAATAACCTTATCAATCTCGTGTCAAAACCCATCACCTTCCATAATAACGAATTAAATCTCTTGTATGACTATCACCAAATAATTAAAATCCCTTTACCCTCTATTTTGGGGCTACATCCATCTTCTAAGATTAAAATCACTATCACATAATCCAAACCAATCTCCACAACAACATCTAGACATGTCACTTCATATATGTGTTGTGTATCTTATACTCCGAACCATATATTGATGTTCATAATCCTCCGCCATTGACATTGTCTCAAAATCTCCAATCGGTATTATACTAAGACCCTTGAACAGATCGTTCAATCATCAACTATCACATTACCACCTATCAAACTCTCTAACCCTCGGGGATAGAAACCTTCCGTAAAATTATCGGGCATTTTTTTCTTATCATCGGATAATAGGGCATTACATTGAATATTTCAAATCCCTTCATGTCGTCATTTAAAACCTTTCTATTAGAATACTCCTCCCAATAAATGAAGATCATCCTAGTCCACCCATGAAATAAATCAAATTAAAACACCACAGAACACCTTCTCCTAGAGCTCCTAAATCAGATAATCCAAAGAAATCGTCTGAGAGCCTCTTTGACAAGACTATGCCCATTTCTAGTAGTCCACCATGTTTTTATATTGACGTTGTTTGTATAACCACTAGATCCTGCACCCTCAACTTGAAGGCCCAAAATTAGGATAGACCCTAGATATCTATCTCCATGGATCCTCCATAATCACCCAATCCTTCATCATCTAAAGCTAAAGTTTCCATACTTGTATCCCCTCATAATCATTCAACAACATCCATTTAAAACACCATTCTCAAACAGTTACACAAGGCACACATTAAGATGTCCCTTTATGAGCTTTCCCATAATTCTCCCCAAAATCACCAAGCCATGATAGAAGCCCTCAAATCAATCTCATATCCTTCTTATGAACCCCAACCTTTCATCAACCTTTTTGGTGCCTTAAATATGTTGGCTTTTATTGCATTTGATAACTCTTAAATCCTATTACTCCAACCTAAATACCATGATTTTCCCCATTTCATCACCGCCCAAATCAATGATACTCTTGTTAAAATATTCATGATTGATAATGTCACTAACATAAACATCATATCAGCAAGAATGAAGAGGCGGTCTCCAGCAAGAAAAGCAAGAGCCTCAAAGCCAAAATCCTTGCTTCCCAACGAGTCCTAAGGAGCCACAAGGACTTAGAACTAGCTGAAAACCTCCTGCATATCAGCAGGCCGATGGAGGAGCCCAAAGAGGAGGAATTACTGGATAGGGTGGTCAGATTAGAAAAGGAGCTGCAAGAGCTCAAAGGGGCTATAAAAAACATGGAAAGAGCGAAGGGTAAAAGGATCCTTCAAAGTGAGGAGGAAGAGGGGGTTATTGGTGAAGTCTTCAAGAAACTACAGTCCCTAGATGGCAGATTGGGGAATGCTAAAAGCCAAAATGACTGCATATTGTCTGCCCTCAAAAGCATCTATAATTTCATTGAGCAACATGTCCACAGTGTTTGCAGTTTAAGTGGGATCAATGAGGACATATGGGGCCCTAAAGAGAAAAGGGACATTGCAATTACCCAAGCTGATTTACAAGACTCCTCTCAGGCCACTGCCATTGCCTTCTTCATGTCACTGCAGGCTATCAAGACCAAAATTGACAGAGCCATCAAGTAAAGGGCTGTTGTGATGCTATTTTTTGGCTGCGATGCGGCCGCCATCGAGGCGATTCCGAGCTGTTTTTGGTGGGGCTCCTTATGTTGTTTCTCTTTTGGTTGCTTTTTTATCTTGCCTTCTTTTTTCTGGATCTATGTACGTTTAGATCCTTTTTTCACCTATATTGTAATATTTGGCTATTGAGCCTTCCTTGGTTGGCTGTTTTTCCCTTCTCTGGGTTGCTTCTCTCATCTTTGCTATCTGGATTTTGAGCCCTTTTGTATACAGGTATAGTCCCTTCAAAACTATTTTCCCTTAATAAAAAAAAACATAAACATCATATTGTCTCATGAGTTCAAACAACTCGACTACATGAAACCATTATCACTCAATCACCTACCATCTTACGTGCATTCAACGATAGTGTTTCCCCACATTGGGCATAGTTACTCTACCCATCAAAATAGTCCCAAAATCCTCCACGAACTCTTTTACCTTGTAAAAGGAGAGTTCCAATATAACATGTTGCTTGGTCATCCTTGGATACATGCAATGCATTGTGTCCCATCCACTCTACACCGATGTATAAAAGTTGAATATGAAGGTAAAACCATTATGGTCCCAGTTGATCCAAATCCATTCAAAGATTTCAACATCACATACAGACCCAACGACGTTTTGTTTCCTCTACAAAATCTTACATATACAAATGAAGTTTCCACAAGTTTTTTGATCCTCGCATCTAAACTACTAAATGATGACTCTTTCAATGACATCATGCAACACCTTTAACGGGGATTACCACCTCCTAACCCTTAACATGATTCCCATGCCTAAAACTTATGGGATACCCGACAAACAACCGCTCTATGAGCTCAATATAGGAAATATTATTTCCTTTGGTCCCCTTTCCTTTAAACACTAGTGTAAGGAGGCATTGATTGTCCTTCATCTCACCTTGACGATCAACCACACATAAATCCCTTCTCATCCGACTTTTCATTCTTAGGAAAACCCCAATTCACCCAAACATATATCTACAATTGCACATGGAAAGGCTTCGGTCTAGGTCGATATGAACAAGGTCCACATGACTTACCCTTTGAAGGCTAGAAATAACCTTACAAAAACATAACCTTGTCTTCAAAGTGTTTCCTCCTAAACCATCACCATCAATATTTGAATCTCAAGAACTAGTGTCACCATTATTAGACTCATCCTCCAATGACGATTTGACGACACCATATCTATCCCCCTAAATTTTTTTAGTCAATACCATTTCATTGGGACCATTCACTTATCAAGTTAGTGGAAAACTGAATCCATCCCTAAGCGTTGTGACATATGATAGAGGAAGATTCCCCTACGATTAACATTCTCCACTGTCACAATGATGACATCATCTTGATCTATATGGCTACCGAATATTGTTATCTTCAAAATACCCTTCTATATGACACATTTATCCTCCTTAATGAATCTATTGTCAGAGTTAACATTGGTACATTGCAAAAGTCAAACATTGTTAAAATCATCCAAGCCTTAGACTCGCGTGAACTCCAATAATTCACCTATTTTCTATCTACACATAGTCAAGCCTTCGCATGGTCCTATAGTGACATGCAAGGTATATACCCTAACATCATCATCCACAATAGCATTACCATCCTCGGATGTTAAACCAATGAAGAAAAAAATTTAGAGAATGCATCCTCACGTTGCACTTCTAATCAAAGAAGAACTTCAATTTCTTCTTTCAGCCAACTTCATATTTCCCATTGATTATCTGCAATGGGTTTCTAATATCATACCCTTCACTTAATCCACTAGAAAACTATGCATATATATGAACTTCCAAGACTTAAATTTTGCCCGCCCCAAAGATGATTTTCCATCTTCCCAACATCAACCATCTCATCAATTAAACCATGCCACAAAATGCTATCTCTTATTGATCATTTTTCTGGTTACAATAAAATTATAATCACACCCGAGGATCATCACAATACCTCTTTTATCACCCCATAGGGAATCTCCTGCTATAAAAGAATTGCCTTTTGCCTAAAAATGTAGGAGATACTCATCAACGTGTTATGACATATATCTTCCATGTTCTTATCCATAAAACCATGGAAGAGTACGTTGAGGATATATTAGGTAAATCCAAACTTTGAAAAGACCATCTAATTGTTCTTGACATGATCTTTGTGTTTTTTCTATAGTTCTTGCTTCATCTCAATTTCAGTAAGTGTATGTTTGGATTTCTCACAGGAAAACTCCTTGGATTCATTGTGTCTATTACAGGAATTGAATTTCACCCCACTCAAGTCAAATCCATCATCAAAATTCCTCAATTGTTTAATCTCAAACAATTTTGCATCCTTTAAGGAAAACTTCAATCCATCCATTGTTTCATCTCGTAGTTATCAGATCATTGTCAACCCTTCCATCATCTTTTACAAAAATATGTCCACTTTAAGTGGGATGATCATTTTCAACAAGCCTTTGATGCCCTAAAACAATACCTCCTATCACCACCCTTGCTCACACCTCCATAAGAGGGAGAGACTTTATACACACACACACGCACACACACACACACACACACACACACACACACACACACACACACACACACACACACACACACACACACACACACACACACACACACAATGGACGACACCTTGGGATCCATGTTTGTGCATCAAGACAAACAAGGTAAACAACAATTCATTTATTCCATAAGTTGCACACTTCATGAGTAAAAAATCACGATTCTAAAATTGAAACGTTGTGTTGTTCCTTGTTTTTCACAACTTCTAAACATCGTCACTAATTTCTCAATCACAAAACCTATGTTGTCACAAATTTCAATCTACTAAAAACCATGCAGTCTAAATCTTATCATAATGATTGCATCACTAGATGGCTCATGCTCGTGACTTATTTTACCTTGAGTTCATCTTTCAAAAATACATTAAGGGGCAGGTCATTGCTGATCATCTTGTTGAAGCTCCCCTTCCTAATAATCAACTTCTTTATAAACACTTCCCAGGATGAATCAATCAACACTCTCAATCAAGACAACGCCCCTCTCAAAATGACCTTATTTTTCAATGGGTCCAAATGAAGGAAGGAAAGGCACTGGAATAGTCATTATACCACCTTGGGACACCCTTATTCTATTGTCTTTCAAACTCAACTTTGAATGCACTAATAACATGGTAGAATACAAAGCCCTCATTATGGGGCTCCATACTGTTACCTTTCTAGGTGTACAAATCCTGGACATCTATGGTGACTCACAACTTGTCATCAATCAAATCAAAGGAATATACCAATGCAAAAATGAATTCCTTCAAAAATATAAAACCATCATCGAAGATATCTTTCAACTTTTTAACCATTACAAAATTCAAACCAATCCTCACTCATCTAACAAAATTTTCAGACACAACGCCTTCTCTTTCCTCTCTCATTCTTCTATCACCCAATGATTCCAAATTTTTTGTCATCGTACACAAACTTGATCAACCATCTTACACTAGCACCGATCTTCTAACCATTAATCATATAGAGAACACATCATCTGACACATGGTACAATCAAACATACAACTATATTTCCGCAATTAAACTACCCTCAGATCTATCTTGAAATGGTAAAACATATTTTTAACAATGCGCATATCACTACATCATACTAGGGGGTATCCTTTACAAAAGGGAATTTAATGTGCTCCTCCTCCGGGTGTCTTAAGACCTCATAGGATTGTCTAGATATCCAAGATTTCCATGATGCCATATGTAGTGGACACTTCAATTGTTTTTTTGTCACCAAACGCATCATGTGCATAAAATACTATTGGCCTATACTAAATAAATACTATTGTGAATACATTGAGAAATACATCAAATGTCAAAACATGCTAACCTCACACATGTTCCTAGTCACGCTCTTCAACCATCCCAAGATATTTTTCCCTTCTCACAATGGGGAATTCACCTCATCATCCTTGTTAATCCTTTCTCATCACAATGACACAACTCCATTATTATAGCAACTGAATATTTTACTAATTGGGTGGAAGAAATCCCCCTTGTTTCTATAGAATCGGATAAAATTATCACCTTCATCCATCATCACATTATCTATTGCTTTGGTATTCCTCATAATATTGTCACATACAATGGAAAATCATTTAAAAATAAAAATGTTCAAAAAAATTGTGACACTTACAACATTAATCTTAGCTTTTCATCTCCTTACTATCCACAAGAAAATGGTCCAAAGAAAAGCCTCTAACAAAACACTCAACAAAATCCTTATGAAAATTGTTAACCAAGCTAGTAGATATTGGTATCTCCAAATCCCCTTTGTATTATGGGAATATTAAACCATCTTTCACACACCTATGGACACTACACCCTTCTCTTTATTTTACGAAACTGAAGTCATCTTTCCTCTCGAAGTCTAAATCCCATCTCTACGTGTTTCCCTTAAATATCACCTCCTAGATGAGGAGTATCATCAAGAATTAATATCACAACTTGAACTATTATATGAAATTCATCTAACAGCCATTCAACACACTAACATATATCAAAAACACGTCAAACAATCCTACAACAAACATCTCAAGCAACATGACTTTAACATTGGTGATATTGTTCTCAAAGAAAACTAACATGTCACTAACATGGAAAAGAGTAAACATGGAAAGTTTTCTCCAAATTGTCTTGGACCATATACTATTACTCATAAGTATGTGTCTAGGGATTATCATTTATCTTCCCTTGATCGTAAACCTGAAAATTAGCCTCTTAATGTACTACACTTGTGGACGCTCTCATCGTTAACTTATCAAATCATGAGATCTTATTCAAACTATGATCTTTGTATATCAACCCACACATCTATCTATCATAATGATTAGGAATCATGTGGTATCTTCTATTAGAATACCTATCAACATCTTAATCATGGGCACCACGAATCTTCCCATAGCATATTCCTCATGGACAAGTTCCTTCTTATGGCTAGGGAACCCTACAATCATTACTCACACCATCCCCCTATATTATCCTATTAAACAAGATGATAAGGACATAAGTGTAGCTTACACAATTATCTTATCCCCTTCTACGTGGTCACCCTAGGGTTTCCCTCAGCTTAGAAGTCAAAATATGTATGGGATGGATCCAATTAAAATATAGACCAATCCTCAAAGAATGGCTATTAAAGTGAAACATGTCAAATAAAATTGTAGATCACACCCTCGAAGGATGGATACTAACAAATCAAAAAATTAATAAAATCATGCACAACTCCCTCGAATTATGGCTACCCAATCAAATAAATAATAGGGGCTTCGCGCCGATCAACACTCATACAAAAAAACAAAAATCAATCATTCCAGAAAGCTTCAACATTGATCATCTTTCTTAATACAAGATTCCGCATCAATCATCTTGTTTCAAACATAATAAATTTGGTTCAACACCATGGGAACCATTAGGAATAACCCATTTCCCGTGCTTTCTACACACAAAACCTTCGTATCGAAAATGAAAAGATTCGATTATATCACATTTATCCAAGATCCTAGTATGAGTAGCCATTATGATTCATATTAACATATCGTATAAGGTGTATGTGCGGCAGATCATACATTTAAATTAGTTTTCCATCATACACTATATGTTTCAAAATAGTGAAAATCAAAACATTCCAAAATAAGATTACCATTTTCACAACAAAGTCATCAAAATTATCTCATAATCACAAGCATAAACAATCCAAATCATACATTTCAAATATTTCCATGGCTCATTCACATCATGACAGTAAATCATTAATTTAAACATCATCAATCACATCAACATCCATCACATTTCCAATTAAAAACATAGTACATAACTCAACAAAAAAATCATATATATCGTAATGTTTGTACATCATCAAGAGTCTGAAAAACCTTGTTTATCAAAAATATACATCAAGAAGGGCTTAAAATGAGCCCCAATCATATCTACAAAAAACTACTAAGTAATTTTTTTTTTTTTCAAATGAACACTCCCTCCTACACTTCTCCCCTGAGTTCCATCCGATTCTCCCTCTAGACCTCACAGTGGCTGACCCAAGATCCTAACACTACCTAATGGAGCTACCTATCACTGTGTTAAAAACAATATATAATGAGGCTCATCAAGAATCCTCTGTCACATTATCTCCTCGTAGTACCATAAATTGACACACATAGCCTAATATTTTTCCATGCCCACACTACCAAGAGGTCCCATCTAACCGCTAGTTTGAGGTGATTAGCCTATATCTTAGCTCCTAAAATTGACGGACCTATCAAATTGAAGGGATTTCATAAATCCTCTCTCTATTTTTGGTATCTATCTTTTTCATCTCTAATATGTTTGAGCTTAACTCATGCACAAAGAATGAGCTACTAGATCAAACCATCTCTCTCATCACCAAAGTATCCCACTCATCCAAAGAATATGGTATTCTCGGCCTCTAAATGCTCTATAATGGCCTCTAATACTACCACTCTATCCTCCTCATCTCCACCACCACTTTCTCCACCCTCATCACCACCACCAACCTCCTAAGGTATAGACTCTACATGATCCCACACCTACCTATCAAAAACACCAAGATTCCCCTTCCACCACGCAACGTAAGGATCTATCACCCCAGCATCATCATGCCCCACCACCCCCTCCTCATCTACCATATACACTACCTCATGAAAATTTGGTAGTGCCACATCAAGATCTACATCATCACACTTTGATATGCCATCGATGCCTTCAACACGTATGACATCAATCCAAATTGTCATCGAAGTAACCAAATATTATCAGCTCCCATTGATCCTCATTTCAAGTCCATACCTATCCGATGTTATGCCCTCAACTTACCTCCTCCTCTCTCGTGCCATATTAGTAAATTTATATATGGCTTGCAAATAACATCCCCATCCTGTAAACCAGCTAGGATATGCCTATAGTGATCCTCACCTGGATAGGCCTTGTTGTTACAAAATTTGATCATTGTCTCGTAAATCCAACTAGATACAATAAATCCACCCATCTCACCCATGGTAATCCTCTCATCCGAGCCACAACAATGTGTTCGTATGCTCAACACTCTAACAAACATGATACATCAAACCCGAACCTCTATCTAGTGCTCTAGGACCATAACTCCTTGTACACATGTGCCAAAAAAGTCGGGGCCCAAGAAAACATTATCCTATGAACTAACATATTCACCAAGACCCTATCAACATTTATGAAAACCGCCTCCAAATTTGAATCTAGTAAGGTATAACAGCTTAATCCCCATCATCATCATAGTTTCCAAATCATCACTATATACAACACTATATGAAAAATCCTCAAGTATGCACTACATATCCTTCATCATCACCATTAAAATGATGCATATCCACCCTATGTAAACCTCGTAAATTATGTAAATCTAATTACCATGTATCAAAAGCATAATATCTAGTGTGCATCCTCCAAAGTGACTATCATCTCTCCAAAGAAGTAGCCAAAATGTGTTGGTCACATGGTCCCATCTCTCAAATAGTTCCAATAGTAAACCCATGTCCCTATGTTTATGCATGCAAAGTGATACATCCCACCCAATCCAACAACCTCCAAGTGAGCCCAATCATCAAGCGACAATAAATCTTGGAAATCATCAAGTATCTTTGGGACTCTATCTTGTGTTGTCAATCTCTCACAAGCTCCGCATCCAATAATAAAAATAAAAATCGATCTCAATTCACTAATAATTTATCTAAAATCAATAAAGCCACAAAATCTTTAGAATCACCAATGAATCTATTCAAATTGTTGGCGACCCTATCAAAATCGCTAGTGGTTTATTCAAAGAAAAAAAAAAAACTAGCATAGATATCTTAAATACATCTATCTAAAATACACCGAGAGATATCAATCTCAAGGTGCTCACATAAGTTATATAGCACCTCGAGAGTCGAGATTGATATCTCTCGAGTGTCTTTTACATAGATGTATTTAAGATATCTATGCTAGTTTTTAAATATAATTATTATTTTTAATTAATTAATTTAAATATTTATTTTAATTTTCAATTAATTATTTTAAATATTTATTTTAATTTTTTAATATTTGTTATGAACTAATATAAAAAAATTAAGATAGTATAAATATAGTTTTTAAATATAATTATTCAATTAATTCACTCATGGAATTCAAATATGTGTTTTATTTAAAATTTTTAATATTTGTTATGAACTAAATATATTTTGTACTTATTTTGTAATATAGAAGTGTATTTATTAAATTTTAATAACAAATATAAAGCAATTATTTATATGATTTATTTATAAAACACATGTAAAAGTAAAAACTAGATAAAACTAACCTAAAAGTAGAAATACGTTTAAAAGTAAAAATGCATACATTTAAAAACTAAAAATAATATAGATTCACAATTATTACTTACGTATAAAAGTTTAAAAATATAATAATAATATAGTTACATACGGATTCACACTTACTAGTTACTCCGCACGAATTATCTTCAAATAAAAATTAATAACCCCTTACTACTTATCTTGAATTTCCTTCCACAAGTAATATCATATATTTATTTTATTTATTAAACATTGAGTTGGAATTTAAAAATAAAATATTTTAACCATTAAATATTAATCAGAAAATAAAAATTTAAAAAGTTTTATCGATCAACGCATGTCATTACACTCCTTGTCTGCCACTTTAGGAACACCTCTCAGTGTAACAAAATATTAAAAAAATTAATTACATTAAGAACCTCAAAGACGTGTCGACATATGTTGCCTCTCGCACACCTCCAGCCTACCTTCATCTCAATCAAATGAGCAAATTAGGGTTTTTTGGTCTCTTAATATTCTCAAGTCGCAATAACCAAATGACCCTCCAAATCAGCTATTTATATCAAAAGAATTCCACCCACTCCGATCGTTGATGATTGGGATAATCACCACCTATTTATGTCAAATTACTAGCAATTCCCTCCTTTTAATTTAAAATGTCATTAAATGGCCTTCGGGCCTCATCAAACCATCATTTTCATCATTCCTTGCCAAAATTGCACATTTTTCAAGTATGTGCTCCAATTTTGGGCCCCAAGACCCTTTAAAATCAAAGAATCAATCAATTTAGATCAAGCTTTCATTTATCAAATCCATTTCAGATTTTGCATTTATGACGGAAATATTTTCCCTTTCCATCATTAAGTCATATGTCTATAGGACATGAACCCATTATTTCCCCTACCACTTGACTTCTTGGCTACGTAAGCCCATCTTTGTGGTTGTAGTCATTTTTATACCCTTAGATTAACAAAGTAAAATCATATCGCATCGGCCTATCACCCAGAGATGTTGGGCACTCACACAAGGCATGCGTGGTTGTCGAGCCCCTCCTTTATGTGAGTCTTGTGAGAATACATCATCTTAGGAAACATATTCAAGTGCAAAATAATAGAAAAGAACCGTGCATCATTCTTGAGAACCTATGATGAGTTATCACATCAATGCATCCATAGAAGAGAAATAAAAAAACATATGGAAATGGTTCATACACAAAGGAAATACACTAAGATTATGCTCATGAACACATATATGCTTTAGGATAAAACCTTCTATTCATATTATCATGTTCAATAACCACATTACATCCTTGAGGCCATAATAGACCCATATAACAATGCAGAGTAAATTCATGCATCAGGACTACACTATGTCCTTCACATTACAAGATGAATACAGACCCATCCCTCTAAATATGCCATCACTCCTATATTTTCTCTAATCCCAACCCATAGAATCCTCCATTAAGATTCTACAGAGCTTCGCCCCTTTTCCAGCACCTCTGCTCTCTCAAAATGATCCTATGTATATCTCTCTATCCTCCTCTATCTCGTGCACCTCTATATATAGCTTTTCTTCCTTCACCGCCATGCCTTCTGAGGTAACAAATCAGCTGCCAAGTGTCCAAGTGGTCCTCCAATGGAGCATGCCTCCTTTGATCCGATCTCTCCACTCTATGCAATGATGTTCTTCTGGAACCTTCCATCGCATGCATGGAATATTCCCTTTTGATCCTATAGTCACTAGGATGACACCTTATCCACTCCACATGCTAGATGGGTCACACTTTTCTTGTGTGTTTCGAACACCAAATATGGCTAAGTCCCAAAAATTTTCTTTCCTTATGCACGTGTCATGTGTTCTACAAAACCCTACTAAAACCCTTCCCTGCATACCTTCAACCCGCATGCCCTTCTTCAAATAGGTCCCGCACGCCCACGCGCCTTCTTGTACTTAGCCAAATTTGGGGCCCAACATCACCCCACACTACACCTGTTCTCCATCCTCGAAACACTCTTCAATAAAATAAAGAATGATGAGCTCTTAAAATGGTTGGAAAGAAAGAATAAAGGAATGAAGAATTGGGAGAAAGAATGAAAGAATGGGGAACTTGTTTATTGTTGGAGGAGGAGAGGGAAATCCTTCCCTATTTCTGCCTCTAACTTCTCCCAAGTGTCGACCTCATTCTGAGCTTGCTAACAGAGGTCACCCACCAGGGTGCTCACCTCCTCAAAACTCAGCTCCTCCCCTTTGGTGCTCATGGTCTCAACAATACTTTCCAATTATTTCCCAAGTCCTCAAGTGCATCCATCTTATGGGTGATCTAGGGGTATAATTCCTTTAGCCGGATCTTGATCGAGTCTCATAAGGTCTCGATTGCTTCTAACTTCTTCTCCACCTCATCTAGGATATTATCTCTTTCCGCTCTATTCCCCTTATTTTTCTCTTGGAACTCCTTGATTTTTGTTTCATGGGTGGAAACCAAGATGCTTTCCACTCTATCCCTATCAACGTAGTTGTCATAAGTAGCTTCAACGACTTACGCGATGACCTTCACCTCTGCAAGAAGTTTAGTGTATCGAGCCACAATCTCAAAACCTTCATTTTTTCCTCTTTTTCTTGGTGTGCCTATGCCTCTTCTGCAGACTCTAAAAGTGAGTGGGCTCCTCTCCATTGTGAGAATGTGAGTCAAATCCTCTAAACATTGCAAGGTTGATTCATAATTTTTCTTGGGTGGCGCTAAATCGGGGTGCTTCAGGAAAATGGAATCCGTAATCATCTCCACCTTCTTGGAGACTTCGTGCACCTTTTCTTTTTCTTATTTCAGCTCATGCCTCAACTGATCATTGATCAGATCCTCTTGCTTTAGGTCCTTTCTCTTTTCCACAAGCTCCTTTTTATTCTCCAATTCCTCCTCCAAAATCTCACTCTATCATTTCTCCCCAATAATTTGGCCTCAACTTCAACTAAAACCTTGTTAAGCATGTTACATACATGTTCATTTGATAGTTGTTGAGTGTTCACCAAGGGATTTACTCCCTTTTTTGGCACCTTCATTAGCACTCTCTAGCTTACTTCAAACTCAAGTTCATCTACATGAGACTGAATGCCCAAGATAGCATCTTCCTTGTTTGGGATATGCACCTTCTTCATCAAAATGATGACATAGCCAGGAGTTTCTCTATGTTGGTACAATGCTTTGGAAGCACGTGCGTAGCACCTTGCTAGATCATTAATGTATCCCATTCCCTGCTCTTGTGCCACCACTATGCCTTTCCCACCTATTTGTGTAGCTTTTGGGAAGCTTACTACCAATTTGGGATCCCCACCCATGCTGTCATACTCCTTCCCAATGCTTTCTTCTTCCATCTCCTTCATAATTTCATCTACGCTCCTCTCCAACTCCTATTCCACCAACTCCTTCATGATTCCTGCCACTTCTCTCTCCGCATCTTTCTCCACTTTCTCCTTGGTGAGGCTTGGGGTTCTTTGGTTTTTGGTGCTTACTTCTTCGCTCACCCCCTTGCCTTGATCCTCAGCTTCTTCTTCCTCGTCATTCTTCTCCTCATATTCCTTATTATACTTCTCTTCCTTCTTCCTCCTCCGAAGTCATGTATATCATATACATGGATGGTCTTCACCTCCTTCAAGATTTTCATCATCCTTTTTCGCCAATGTAGGCATCTAAACTTTTTGTCTCCTCTGAGTTTTCCTCTTCTTGTCACCTTCTACTTCTTCCTTATTGGGGATTCCAGTATGGAGATTCTTCCTTTTCTTTTTCTTTACTATGAGACGTCTTCCTTGGTGAATCCTCGTGTGTGAGGGGCTCTTCCTACTCGTGCTTCTTCTTCTTAAATTTTTTCCTTCGACAGGAGACTTTTTCCGTGCACATAAGTGCTAGGATTAAGCGCTTACTTCTGGTGTTCCCACAGATTGTGACATCTACACACTTGGTGCCTTCTTCTCCTGCCCCTCTTCTCTTTCTCTCTCTTTGTTATGGTGTTCTTTCTCCCTGTGGGGTCTTCTGGAATGGATACATCACTCTCCAGATAGGAACCTTTCTTAAACTTAGGCCTTATGTGCAAATACACCCTTGTTGTGGTCCTTTGACAATCGGCAACATCATGGGCTTCATCATTTGCACTTCATGGGAGACATACTTCTCCACGTATGCATACTTTTTAGGGTACATGAGCTTTTGGTGCAGCTTGTGGTGGTCTTGGTCCACCTCACTAAGGTCAAACCTTAGTATTTTGGCCTCTTTGAACCTAGTTGACCCTAGCCTAAAAGTATTGTATGGTGAAGGAGAAGGGTAGCTTGCACCATGGACCCTTAGTCCCATTTTTTAAAGTGAACCTGCCAATGCAGAAATGTTGGTAAACTACAAATTATTCTTCTCCATTCATGAGTATGGGAAACTTCTCTGGGATTCTCCACTCCCCTAAATGCATCACACATTCATTTATACCACTTCTCTAGGCGCCTTGTGAGCGGCCATCATGGTTTCACAAGTGTACTTTTCAAACCTTTTGTGGGTGAGGGATCCTCTTCTAGATACTCCCAAATGAATTTTTTTGGCCCATCAAGCACTCAATCTCTAAAAATATGATGGTGAGGAGGACGTTTCCAAATAATATCTTCTCTCCTTCATGCACGTTGTTTATGATCTCATCCACGATGAAAGAAGACAAGTTATAGATGGTTCCCTCTAATATCTTCCAGCATACATTTAGCCATGCCTTGTTCACTTACATCCATCATTCTTGATCATTAAGCTTGGTCACCAAGTGCGCATGGCCATCCTCATAATAGGGTCTAGAATCTTTATGATGTCAAAGTATCATGAACCCTTCTTGTAGTCATATGTTGCTATTGTTTCCTTGATAGCCTCCTTATCGCTCATATCATCATCTATACTTTCTCCTTCACAAATAAGGCATGTGAACTTGGATATCAACTGTGGTGTTATGTGCATCTTGCACCCTACAAAATAGAATTGATCCTCATGCATGCGTGACATCAACCATTGATAAAGGTGCTCGGGCTTTCCAAAGTAAGGCAACTCATACAGATTGTAATAACCCTGCCTTCTCCAATTTGAATTTCACCTCATCATTGTATATAGGCATCCATCTGGTGTCCTTTTGTTAGTTGGATAGACCAAATATAATTCCATTTCCTTCTCATTTATGCTTGTGAAATGGTTATAATCACTCACAAACATTTTTCTTAAGTGTGACACCATCTCCTTTCCTATCAATACTCCATCTAGGTATTACATTTTTGCATACCATTTTTCATTATAAATCGCGATGGTAGCGGTTTATTTTCCCTTTCCCTTTCCTTTATTTTTTGGTGAAATTTGCCTTCTTCTTAGGTGTCCATGCTTTCTATCGGGATAAACTAATAACTTATTACTCTTCTCTGCTACTCTTCTTAACTCCAAACTCAACTCCAAAGCTCAACTCCTAGAATAAATCCTTCTATCTTCGTGCCCTAGCTTGCCAAACCCTAACTAGGAAAACCTTCCACAAGATGACACACTACAAACTACCTTCTCTCACACCCGTGTACTCCTTCCTCTTAGTTTGCAAATCCACTCTAGTCACACACTTAGATTTCTCATATTCTTCTTCCTTCGCACAAATATCTCTAGATGCCCTAGTTCGTAAGAGCACTTCAACTTCGTAATAGCAAGATAGAATAATGACTTTCCCGACCTTATATTTATAGTTTTTCTTCCTCCAACAATAAATGTTATACCACCTACCAACATAATTTAACATTAAATGTGGCTTTTTCCACTAGGTGACTTTAAGTGCCCTTACCCATGCACTCAATCCTGCATGAAAAACCCTCAACCTTCTGGCACATAAAAATCCACTCTGACTGATCAAAACTCTTACGCGTGCGCATCTACAACACCGAAGGCACTTCTTCTATCCTTTACCTAATTTTTTCCCTCACCTACCTCATGTTGTTCTGTGCTCTTCATCCTTTATATGTGGTCTTTGTTACAACCTTCTTGACACCATAATTTATTATCCACCATTTCCTCATGCGCTTTCTCAACCTTTTACGCTTCCTTCTACTGGGCCACTCAACTTGTATTATAAGCCTATATTTTTTTTGCATTACTCCACCCCACACTAAAATAGATGTGTGGTCCTCTGCGCATACACAACCTTGGAAAAATAATGTGGTTACTAGCGCACAAGGCACAAAATGAAAAAAAATAAAGGAACAAGCAACAACGAGAAAGGGAAACACAAGAAAATAAAAGCATAAAGGGAAATTCTAAGCTAACTGGAAATACTACCTTATTTACAAACACCAAGAAGACTTATTTATAGTAGGGCTTCAACCTACTCCCATTGAAGTGACCTAGTAATCTCATCCCATCTAGTATTTGTATTGGAAAACACCTAAATCAAGGATGTATGAGATGATGTAGGGTCCCAACCAATGGACTTTCAACTTCCTAGGATGGCGTAGATACTTGGAATCATACAACAACACCATCTGCCCAACCTCAAACTACTTTTTCTTGATATGACAATCACTACATGCCTTTTTTCTTTTTTTTCTCGTCTTCGAATCCATCTAGTAAGTGATCGCCTTTTGTCTAACTGCATCAACTTATCAATCCTCTCTTCCAGTGCTTGTTCATCATCAAATCCTCTTACGCGTGCTATACACAACGATGGTAACATGAATTCAACTAGTAAAATAGCCTCTATTCCAAACACCAATTAAAATGGTGTGGCCTTGTTCAACCTCTTGTAGGTTGTCATGTATACCCATAGAATAGTTGATACCTTGTCATCCAATCTTGTCTTCCAATGTCACAGATATTAGTCAATGTGTGACTTAGTATTTTGTTAAATGCCTCAGTAGTTCCATTCTCCTGATGGGTGATAAGGGGTAGTCTTGTGATGGGCCACCATAAATTCTGCTAACAGAATCCTAACTATTTCATTGAGAAAGTGTGTACCTCTATCACTAGTTAAGCTTAAAGGAAAACCATACCTGCTGATTATGTTCTCCCATAAAATCTAGCATTTTTCATTACAGTGTAATCCTTTATAGGCATTGCCTCTGCCCAACATGTCAAGTAATTAGTGCAAGTAATGATATATCACAAACCAGTCCTTCGTGTGGCTAGTGAAATTGGCCCTACAAAGTCGATTTCCCATTTTTCAAATGGTTTAGTATTGGCTATTGGTCATAAGGGAATTTCATCCCTCTTCCTAGGTTTTCCAAGGCACTGGAAATGGTCACAGGCCTTACAAAACTCAATACAATCCTAGTAGATGGTTTCCCACCAAAGCCCTACTAGTAAAATATTCCACATGGTAGCATTTCCTGCATAGTGTCCTCCTGTAATCCCACCATGCGCTTCCTCCATAATTTCCATGTGCTCATGTTCTAATACGCATCAGCGTAGAACCTCATCATGACCTAACTTATATAAGGTCTCCACTAATTGACATGTAGGGTGGTACGTATTTCTAATCTTCTTTCTTTCTAGAGCTTCATCCTTCTTGCCGACACACCTATTTTAAGAACACTGTGATATCTTCCAAGTTTGAGGGCGCATGCCGTAACCTAAACAGTTACGCATCTAGCATAAGTATCCTAAATGCTTTTTTCTTGTCCTCCCCGAGTTAATCCTTGATAAGTGGTCAAGTCCTAAATTTGTTTTTCCAAGGTTTTACAACCATTGTGAACTCAAACTCTTGGAATAATAGGACCCAACGGCATATGTGCCCTTGCAAAATGGGTATTCTTGACTAAGCACTTCAATGCCATGTGGTCCATGTAGAATAAAAATGGTGTTTTTCCAATAGGTAGTTCCCGAACTTTTGCAGCGCTTAGATCATAGAAAATTCTTCACACTAAGTAGTTGTGTAATTTTTCTCTATTGGTGTCAAATTTCTACTGAAAACACAAGGGATGATCAATAATCCCCTCACCGGGTTGTGCTAGTACTACTCCCATAGTTGTCCCTGAGGCATCAACATGCACATGGAAAGGCTTATCCTAAGAATGAAAACATAGTATGGGCACCGTGACAATCCTATCCTTCAAAGTGTCAAATGATCTCTATTGCACCTCTCCCCAATGAAAGGCACTCTTGTGTTTTAGAAATTCCTCCAAGGGCACGGTGATTTTGGCATACCCCTTGATGAATTTCCTATAGTACCCCGTATGCCCAAGGAATCTACATGCACACATTGCACTTTGACTAGTAGGCTCCCCTAATCCCACAATAACTGCAACTTTGGCGGGATCCACTAGTAAGCCTTATTTGCATATAATATGTCCTAATAGGGTTCTAAATGGAGTAGAAAGACACATTTCTTAATGTTGAGGATATCCTTAATTTTTGACATCCCTAAAACATCATCCTCAAATTTTCATAATGGTCTTTCACCAACCCATACACATTCCAGTCATCCAGGTAAACTTGAAGAAATTTATGGATGAAATCCTAAAATGCTTGTACCACGATGCACGAGAACATAGCAGAACATTCTTCAATCCAAAAGGCATAACCATGTAGGCAAAAATTCCCCATTTAGTGGTGAAATTTGTCTTTCTTTGGTCTTCCTTTGCAATCCTGACTTGGTGATACCCTGAGAACCCATCCGTGAAAGAGTAGACTTCACACCCAGCTACTCCCTCCAAAATTTCTTTAGTAAAGGGGTTGGAAAAGGATTGATGACACATACTACATTCAAGTCCCTATAGTCCACATAGATCCTTATCCTCCCATCCTTCTTGATACTGATGACCATTGGGTTTATCCATTCTGATTCTTCCACAGCCTCAATAATGCCTAATGCTATCATTTTGTCCATTTCTCCTTGACCCCGTACACGCATATTTGGATTCATCTAATAAGGTCTCTTCCAAATCAGGCACACACCTTCCTTCAACTTGATCTTCATCTCCCCTAAGGAATGGTGGATGCCTTTGAGTTCATGATACCCGCAAGGGAACAAATCTTGGAACTCGTGCAATAGATCAATGACCTTTGAAACTTATTTTCCGACTAATAGTCCCCAATGATAGCTTCCTTAGGTTTTGTCTCTGTCCCAATGTTAACCTTATTTATTTTCAAGGGCTCATGGTAGGCATGTGCTCACTCATCGCTTATCTATGACTTCGCGCATACCTTCAGAATGGTTAACATCCAAAGTTTCCATTTCTTCTCCGTCTACTACATAGACCATTTTTCCTTTTTCTTTTTCCATGCACACACGCTCAAGTTGTACTTCCTCTGATTCTTCTTCATTGAGGTGTGTCTCCAAATAAGGCTCACCCAACAATTCTAGTAGCCTATCTTCTACCATAGCACTATCTCCCATTGTAAGGCACTTGATTACTTGTAATGCCTTATCCATTGATGGCTTGGTACTCCTATACTTGAAAGCTTGAATGAGATTAGCCGCCAATTCCTGCCAATTTCCCTATTTGATGATGCATCTCGAATGAATATACCATGCACACGCATAGCCTTGTAAGGTGGAATACAACCTATGCACCCATAACAAAGGTGGTAAACTTTCGCACTTCCCATCCAGGCCTTCTCACACACTTGTATATGAAATGAGGTGGTTTCTTTACCATGGTAAGTATGAGAGTGGGCATGTTTTCTCTAGAGAACCTTACAGAAAATATGATTCTTACTTCACACCATTCTAGGAGGCTCTTTCAATGTGTAGTCCACCTGCCCAAGGCGCGTTGTAGTTCCGAGAAGGTTATAATTGAGCATTTCTCTTCTCTCATCCTCATTCTCCCACCGAACCTCCATCTCTCATAAGAAAATTTTAGGGTATGCTCCTCCAATGTAACTTGAAAACATGTTTCCTCCTAGGCACTGACCGAACTTGCCTTTTTCACCCTTGTCAAAGATCTTCTCAACTATCACCCAATCAACTCATAAGTCCCATGTGCCCAATTAGCACATGCCATGTTAGTGGTATCACTCAAGGATTGAGCATCTTCAAACTGGATAACTCCCTTCGTGGGATGAATTATCTCAGGATCTTTGATGGAGCACATAGATTCTATTAAGGACTTCTTCTCCTAAGGGCTCAGTATAGGTGCATATTTCCCATATGTTAAAGGGATAATCACCCTTTCTTCCTTGTTCTCAAAGTTGATATACCCCTTGTTAAATCAGCAGGTCGGCATTGTTCTTATAACACCAAGGGCACCCAAGTAATGCTGGGAAATTATCCACCTCAGCAAGTGCCAAGACTTTAAAGTCTCTAGTAAACTTGGCCCCTTGAATGGTGATAACCGCATCCTTCAAGACTCCAATGGGAATTTCCTTAGTCTTGTTTCCATATACAACACATTTGAAGATGGTTGTAATGCGGGCCTTCCCATTTGATGTTAGGAATCTAAGGTAATAAAATTGACCTCTGCTCCCATGTCGATGAGGATATTACTTAGAATCATCCATCAACAACCACATTCAACGTAATATCCTTATCATAGTCAAGGATGTGAGGAGGAAGGTTTACATACAAAACCTACCTTTCACGCTCTACTCCGATGCATGGTACCTTCTTCCTCAACCATTCTCCTAGTAAGGGAATAATATTCTCTTGCCTTAACATCCTACATGCTTCCTTGACCTCATCCAGTTCCTCCTTTAGAGCCTCAACATTATTTCTTTTCTCTAACTACTTTGATTGCTCCTTTAGACATTGGATCTCCCCTTGCAAAATCTGAATCACATCCATAGTCTCTTGATACACCTCCTTCTGATGAGCAAGGTTTGGATACTTTCCATGTACCACTTCCTCTCTTGAAACTAGTGTCCTTTATCTTGGAATCTCCCTAGCATGTGTAGCCTCTATTCACGTCGTCACCAATATAGGTTCTAGTCCTGACTCATGCACCACTCTTCGCATCCACTGTGAATCATCTTTCTTGATGCTCACCATCCAAGCGCCTTTTTCCTTCCGGTGTTGCTGGTTTATATGCTCATAAAGTTTTGGATACTCTTCATACTTATATTTCTTCCCGCACCATGAGCATTGTAACAGATCAGGACACTCATATTTATAATGCTCTATAGATCCATAATTATAACAAGTTCCTCGCTAAAGCTCACTTCGTCCTCCGCCATGGTTACTACGACCACGAAATCCTTCGTGAAAACCTCTTCCATGCACTCCTCCATCTGCATGCCCTTCATAGTGATGATCATCATCCTTGGAACTACTTGCAAGACTAGTCTGGTGCACACACCAAGATCAATAGCATCATGGATCTGATCAATCAGTCTGTAATCCTTAGTATCATGGGTCATAGAGGTACAGATCTTACAATAACAAGAAACATTCTTGTGGATTGTGCATTGTAGTAGAGGACACTTACTTGCATCATGATCCCCATGGAAAATTTCACAGTCTACCACCATAGTGCATACCGAATTCTAAGGAAACTATCCTTTGCATGCCCTTCCACTTCATAGTTTGTACACCAAAGCCCACTACAAACCTCATGTGTTGAGTTTATAGACAACTTCTCTAACTACTTGGCCATTACAACAATTTGATCCTCTAGAAAAGGAATAACACCAGTATCAACACTCCCAATAGCCTCATTACATAGGGAAGCTTCCAATGCCTCACGCGGGTCTGTGAAAAGTTTTTTGTGATGTGAGCCCTTCTAAACTGTGTTATTAACCCTCTAAAAAACCTTGAGCATGTTGAGAAGGATGAATGTCATAGGATAGTTTTGACAAGAAATTCTTAAAATGTATGTCATACCCTCGCACACTCTCTGTCATTCCTTACTAGATCTCTTTTAAAGCACCGATTTTCTTTTACTCAAACTCAAGGATATGGAGCTCTTCTAAGAAGACATTATTCAATGCGGTGTAGTATACCACCATCTAATGGGGGTCATACTTCGTACCAACTATGTGTGCATCCTTACAATGTTGTTGCAAACTAACTTGCCTTCCACTCCGAGGTAGTGATCCCTTTCGCAGCCATAGTAATTCACACTTGTGCACATGCTCTGCAACATCTTCAATACCCCTGTAGTCTGGTAAGTGCAAAGACATCTCAAATAATACTTGTGGTAGTAGTTGAGGCCTTTGTCCTCCTGATCCAGAGCCTTGGTTCCCTCCGGTGTTTCCTCCTCCACTTGATCCACTAGATCCACCAGGTCATGTTCCTCTTGACCCACCGATCCTCCAATCGCTAGGTCCACCAGTCCTCCACCCTATACCACTAGATCCATCTTCTACAACCTGGAAAATGGCTTAAAGTGGTCGTGCCTAGAGTTCCCAATGTCCCACTAAACCGCATGCCAATGGTTTTTTGATATTGTCCTCTACCAAGAGTGTGTATCTTGTGCTCTCCCAAATGCGATACCCAAACCTTACGTATTTGCACCTTGTCCAAAAATTCCTCTAAATACTAGAATGGTTTACATGCATGCCATGGATGTTCCAAACAATAAATTATATCTCTTGGGCGTAGATCAGTTATCTCCTACCGATACTAATCAAGTTAACAATACTTCTCCCTTGATCTAGAAAACCAAGCGCCAAGGGTTGTTTGTCGGTGGGTCCATATACGCACCGATGGCTCTCCTTTCTCCATGTGATGAAATCTCATCAGAAACTAAAGGGGCTTCTCTCCCATGCTTGCCAAGATGGGGTAGCACAGACTGCTTAGGTTCTACATCCTTTGTGTGAACCTCAACTCCTTCCCACAACATCTCCTCCATAGATCCATCACACTTGCAACCTCATGTTGTCTAGTCATCTCCCTTTCATGAGCTTTGCTATACTTGAGTCATCTCTCCTCCCTTTCCTTTTCATCCACAATGTCCACCATCTTCCTCCACCCTAGCTTCCTCTCCCAAAACACATGGAAGCTTAGCCGTCCATAGGGAATGCCTCTTAACTGAGGGTAATGACCAAGATCTTCATAGCCAAAGGAATAACATGCAAGAATGATCATCTAGGCTCCCTCAGAAACTCTAACTTAGTAACTTCTGGCCAAGAATACATAGAAATGGTGTATTCTATAGTATAACTGGTTAGCACTCCTTTCCACCAGTGATCAACAGCGCACGTCCAAGTCGATTTGCATCATGGAGCCTCTGATAATCATCTTGGGTCCATATGCATGATATATAGTACTCAATCTGGATGCATATGCCAACTGGATGCATAATTTTTAATGGGAAATAGTAGAAGAGTGTCTCATACAACTCATGGTATAGGTTCTCTTCTACCCATCTCGCACGCATCGAACTCAGTCCAAGTGTTGAATCTTTGAGTAAATTTTTCTTTCGTGCTTTGAACCATGTTTCAACACTTTCCAAGGTCAAACGTTTTGTCATCATGCATCACAAGGACAAATATTTATGCCATTTCTCACAACAACTTCAAAAGAGGTCCTAGAAATGGAACCAAGATGTATTCATTTTTATACCATTAGATTAACAATAAAATCCCATGCACGTCGGCCTATCACCTAGTGGGCATTGGGCACTCACCGAGGAATGTGAGTGTGCCGAGCCCCTCCTTTATGTGAGTCTTGTGAGAATACATCATCTTAGGAAACATATTCAAGTGCAAAATAATAGAAAAGAACGTGCATCATTCTAAGAACCTATGATGAGTTATCACATCAATGCATCCATAGAAGAGAAATAAAAAAAAAGCATATGGAAATGGTTCATACACAAAGGAAATACACTAAGATTATTCTCATGAACACATATATTCTTTACGATAAAACCTTCTATTCATATTATCATGTCAACAACCACATTACATTCCTTGAGGTCATAACAAACCCATATAACAATACAGAGTAAATTCATGCATCAAAACTACACTATGTCCTTCACATTACAAGATGAATACAAACCCATCCCTCTAAATATGCCATCACTCCTATATTTTATCTAATCCATCCCATAGAATCGTCCTTAAGATCTTTGCAAAGCTTCGCCCTTTTCTAAGCACCTCTTCTCTCTTAGAATGATCCTATGTATATCTATTTATATCCTCTTCTATCTCGCACACCTCTATATATAGCTTTTCTACCTTCACCGCCATGCCTTTTGAGGTAACAGATCGGCTGCCAAGTGTCCAAGTGGTCCTCCAATGGAGCATTCCTCCTTTGATCCGATCTCTCCACTTTTTGCAATGATGTTCTTTTGGAACCTTCCATTACATGCATGGAATATTCCCTTTTGATCCTACAATCGCCGTGGCTGGCACCTTATCCACTCTGCATGCTAGATGGGTCACGCTTTTCTTGCGTGCTTCCTGGAACGCTGAATATCGCTAAGTCCCAAAACCTATCTTGTCTTATGCTTGTGTCATGTGTTCTATAAAACCCCGCTAGAACCCTTCCCTACACACCTTTAACTCCGCATGCCCTTCTTTAAATAGGTCTCACACGCCCACATGCCTTCTTGTACTTAGCCAAATTCTAGGACCCAACAGGACAATATCCTTTATCAATCATGCATCTCCCTATACATTGTGGCTATCATATACCCGTGGGATATTTTCCCACAGTTCTTCCTATGATTCATGCATCTATAAGTTACGAACCCCTCGTTCCCCTATCACTTCACTCTCCAATCGCATAAGTCCACCTTTGTGGCGCTTGTTTTCATTTCTATTCTTAGGGAACCTTAAATAAAAACTCACCATCACAAAAACCTATCGCATCCAACAAATTTTTCAAACTCTTGATCATTTCACTCCATCGTAACGACACCCAATTTAATCGGTGACTACCTATCCAATAGAAATCCAACCATTTCACTAGTTTTTTTCCAACATATTGTCCATCATAAACCACTTGACAAAAAGGGAAAATGTAGACACTTGTTTCCCAGCTATACCCCTCACACCCTCATTCAAAATCTTATAAACCATCACTCCAACCCCTATAAAATCATGTTTTACCCCACCGTAAAACCTATTTACCTATCCTAAACCTCCCTAACCACCCTTAACCTATCTAAACCCATTTTTATCCTCACCACCCAACCTCTTAACCTCCCCAACCATTTACAATCAAAACAAAACCTAAGAAACCTCATTTGGAAGTGCCTAAAACCACTTCCAAGTGGGTTTACCCACATTTTATGGATCACCAATGGTTCTAATAGAATCGCAAGTGACTATAAATCGATCATGAAACCTCTCTGAAAAGGATCCTCGTCCATTCTTAACAAATCTCTATTGCATTCAAGACTAAGAAGACACCACTACAATCATCCAAACACTTCCAACACATCAATTGAGCCCTTGGAGCATCCAAAACTATGTAAGGCTTTTGCAGCTCTGTCTACTTGTTTACACAATCAAAAGTAAGTATCTCCATCCAAATTACCTTCTAAGTTCTTTAAGCATCATTTATCAGTCAAATTCAACCTTTTGTTCAATCATTCTACATTATTTCAAATAATTCATATTTTATCGATAATTTCCATTGATTTTATCTAAATCGCCAATGATTCTCATTGAATTACCAACGATTGATGTCATTTTATCATTTTAATCACATCTACATATTTTCAATCATTTCATCACTCTATTTTTGTCTAATCATTTTATTTTCAAGATGTGTCTCCATGTAGATGATTGTGCTGGTGAGGTGAATCACATCCCATTACCAGGATGTACGATCTATTGATCAACCAAAAACCCTTCATCTAGTAACAGTTCGGCATCGTGCACGAACTCAACCTTTGTGTCGTATCCTTGACACCTAAAATATAAGACATGGAAGACCAAATCAAAATCATACAAGAATAATAGGATGCTTTCAATAGTTTTGGATCGATTACTTCCTTGACTTTGAGCTTGTTGTAGCCCTCGCCTAGGCCACCTATCACGCGGAACAAGATATCTCTATTCCCTTGGAATTCTAATCATTCCTTATATTTCTAATTATCATTTTATAATATTTATCGCTTAATTACAAAAACAATTTAACACCCTTCGAGGAATCCCACAGTTCCTAGGATTAGCCTCACGAGAAACTGCTCAATCTCTATCTAATATATATCTTGTTTCACAATAAGGAGCCTCGCATTCATTACACATCCATTCATCTCGACATTACTTTTTCGGTAACGGGTATCGTTAAACCCTATTGTCCTCTAAGTTTTTGGTGTTTCTCACTATAATAGATAAACTAAAAATCACAACAAACAATCTTAGCAAGAGCATAATCCTCTCAAGTATGTTCACAAAGTGGTTCAATTTTCTAACTAGCTACCTTCATATATATATATATATATATATATATATATATATATATATATATATATATATATATATATATATATATATATATATGTATATATATATATATATATATATATATATATATATATATGTATATATATATATATATATAGAGAGAGAGAGAGAGAAGTCTCTGTGTGATTTGAGGCCTCTTCAAAGTACTACCGATGTATGTGGTGCATGTATCACACTTCAACCCAAACATTAACCTTCTTATAGGGTCTCTAACCTATGGTTAGGTTTGAATGTGATTCGTTTGATTACACTTTGTTTTAGTATTATAAGGCACTTAGGGTTTGATATTAAACATATTTCTAGGCCATCAAGGACACAAACGGTTACATATCTTCACACCAAATAGGTCTAATATTATACAAGAGATTCTAAACCATATAGTCATTCCTAGAGACTTATACAACTAAACGAAGTGATTTAAAATTACAATCTCAGAACAAAGAATGTTTATTCTCTTCCTCTCGATTCTTTAGTTTGTGTACCCATATACCTCTTATATAGTCTCATGTAGATAAGTACATCTTTTATCTTGTGTTTCAAGCTTCAGAGCATATTGTAATCACTAATTGCAAGTACCACTATGAAATTTTGATATTGTATAATTAATATTGGAAGTCAATTAATCAACATAACTTCTAGTTTCAAACCTTACATTCCTTTTTATTAGTCTACATTCCATAACATATAAATATCGTCAAATCTTTAAAATGGGGTAAACATCTCGGTGAAATGTAGTCATTACCAACCTATATGGTCTTGGACTAACACATTTTCCAACTTTTCTTTCGATGCAATAACATTTGTTAGTTTGTTTCATCGTGTTAGGTTAGTCTTATCAAAATCATATACCTTAAGAACCCTAGATAAGCAAGTTATCACCACCTCATTTACCACTTGGAAAGCATCAAGAAAAAAAAATTGTGTCCACAACACATGCCCCTAATTTTATTAAGGAAATCGGGAACTTATTTTTTTACCTTTCTTACAGATGGAATCCTACGCGTTTTAATTTCTCATCTTCCGCTCAATCATTCTTTCTCCACTTGGGCCTCCTCTTAATATTATTTGCCCATATTTTTCTAAGTTCTTCACATTCCACATGTATGCAGTTTTACTTGTCACCATTCCCATTATGTAAGTGAATTCCCTTCTAGAACACACTTATAATAACTTTACGTAATAGTATTGTGGGGTGTCCCTTCACCCGTGAAATATTTCTTGATATTATCACATTGCATGAAATCCTTGCACACATCCTCTTCATTTATTTAGGTATGCCTATTATGCATCTCACTACGCAAATTGTTTTCACTTTTCATGAACCCCTTTTTGCAATATATCTATCCATGTGTAATGGCCCCTGGATCAATATGGGATTATGTATTCCCTTTGTGCAATGTCCTACACATACTAATTTCTTGGCCCTTTCTACACCAAGTCACTACAACATTTCACAATACTACCATGATCAAGCAAGCTTTATGTAATTCTTGCACAACCAAAACATTAGTCTTACGACCTCCTTATGCTTCATGAAATCCTTTCACTCACCAAGAAGATCATTATACACTATGACAATCAATTAACTTCCCACTCTATCATGCAATAGTATATTTGAATAAGTTATAGCCCACTTGAGAAAATATACCATTTAGCATTTAACACTTGGTTTATATGAGGATTTATGTTGTGTAGGTAAAATACACATATTCACAATACTTCGAATACTACATGATCAAAGTGAGATTCTTCTAATGAAAAAAGTGCACAAGCTGACTATTTAATATCATACCTGTGCAATCATTGAACTATAGAGAATATATAAGGAATCATCCACACATGCTTTATATAACCAATTTATTTATATTTTATTTGTGTGCCTCCTTTTATACAACTAAATTTGTGCTCTTATTTTTCCTTATAGGAATCAAAGGCTTGATTGTGTAAATTTCCCAAAGGAATGTACGAGATAGTTAGAAATCCCCAGCACATCGATGTGTGCCACATGTTGGAGATTGGGACACTACATAGAAAACTTGATACTCAGCCTCTAGAAGATAAAAGCATGCCCAAGAGTCAGCATCAACCGCTAATTCTGACATACACAGCATCTATAATTGACATCTTGTTGGTGAATTTAGTCTCGTTTATTCTTCCAAGAGGAGTAACTGGAGAAGATCCCTCTAATCACACCAAGTCAAAGGTTAGGCATTGCCTTGATTCAAATAACACTTGACTTTTACTTCATTTCATATCTTCAACCCCATCTCACATTGAATGTTCAAGTATGAACTAGACTGATTATAAGATGTAACATTATTCTAGATCATCAAAGCATGAATTCAATTTGATAAGCTTGTATGGACATCTATGAATTGTTAAGAAATATTTATTTTAGTACTCACCTTTATATGGGCTGATATAATGATATATTGTGGGTAGATAAATATTATCTAGTGTTAGTTGTATTTATTACAACAACTACACATAAAATAGGATTGTGGACAGATTGTTGGTAAAGTTGTTTCCTAGATTATAAAAGAAAAATAAGCTATATATATATGTATGTTTACCCAAATATGAAATATAGAAAATATTATTATTATTTGTGTGATTGAAATTAGTTTACTGTTTGTTCGTCTCCATTGCATGAGATAAATCTTTGCATAAGATCCACTAATCCCTATCAGTGGTATCAGAGCAGGAAGAACATAAACAGTAGTTTTTAATAATCTTTCAGAGAGTGTTGCCATTATATTATTTCCCTAAGTAATGACATTCATGATTTAGTTTGATTGTGTTCTCAGCCTTTTTAGTTTTTTCTAGGCAGGCCATGATATATAACTACCTGTAGCAGATCTCCTGAGTAATTTACTTTGCGTTATTATCTTTCTTGGCATTATTCTACGCTAGTATAAACGTTCCACTCGAATAGCGCATCAAAAGCGTGGTGATAGATCAAACCAATTAGTTTGTGCAGCTAAATTCTCGTTGGAGTAAACACTGCATGAATAACTGTCTACACCATAAGCGTAGCTTTCCAGATTTCATTTCTCCATACACAATTCCAAAGGTGTGAAGGAGGTTCATTATTGTTTCTTATTTTATATTGTTGTTTATTCACTTGTAGATCAGTCTTGTGAACTTCATTCGTGGTAAAAATATGCATTGGAATGCATGAATTCAAGTTTCTCATTGCACGCGTCGTATTCAAAATTTCTAAACCTGTACTTGGATGCGTTCAACCCGTAAATACACTTTGTTCAGAATTACTCATAAATTTATTCTGAGTTCCTTCAGCTTCAAATCAACTCCGTAACCTCGCTCCTTCATATCTAGATGAAAAAAAATCTACCAGCTACCAGTTTCCAAATGAATCGTGAAATTCATGATATCTTGGATGCTTTGGATTCACATCTTCCATCTTTCTCCAGCTCTAAGTCTCGGTCAACACAGCCACGCGCAACTTTATCCGCGAGACATTCAGATTTAAAATACAAAGTATGTTAAGATTCTCTTTACTTATTTTAAAAGTCTATTACCGAAATTCCATAGGGACTTATTGGTTATAAGTCTTAAATCTAAATTTTGTCAATTTCATATAGATTAAGTCGATTCATTAATTTTTTTAGTCTTGTCTTAAGTTGTTTTAAATTGGTGTTCAAGTCTAGTTGGATAGTGAAAAACATTATAAGGATTAAATGTAATTTTACCATATTCCAAGATAAGTATTGTCATGGTTTAGTGTATTAGGGTCATTGTGAAATTTAGCAAAAGTTGTTAAAATATAGAGTTAGTGTCATTTAAAAATTGTTATTATGTCATTGTCTTGTTAAAATTTTACCATGGGACGATGTCAAATTGAATCATTTTTAATGTCTTTTTAAAAGTCGTGTTATTGTGATTTGAATTCGAAAGTTTAAAAAATTAAAAAAAGAGTCTCACGTATGCATTTTTGGTATTATTCGACATCCATAAAATAAATTATTTCATATTGTGGGAGGAATGATAAACAATGTGGAAATCGTTTTGAGCATCATGATCACATTCCACTGAGGTAGCAACGTCACACTAGAGGACAGAGGCACATGAGGTTGGAGGTCAATCAGTGACCTCTCGTCACCACCAACAACGAGGCTACATAATAGTTGTCGTGGCATTTTTGGTTTGTATTTTACTTTCTACTATGGTTTCGCATTTCGGTTTCTAGTATGCTTCATTTTCAGTTGTGTGGAGCATATTTTAGAGTCCTCTTTTTGTGTTGAATAAGTGGAAAATTCACATTGAGGGGGGGAACATGATCTCAATGTTCTATTTTCATTTTTCCTCCTTTTTCAAGTTTGTATTCAGTGAGCAGTATTTCCTACATAATTCCCTAAAGGGAAAACATAGTGGAAAAGATGAAAGCACAAGGAAAAGCAACATCATGATATTTGGGTTGTTGGTTGTCTTGTAAAACCATCTGTATGTTTGGGTTGTTGGTTGTTCTGTAAAACCATCTGTATGTTTTGGGTTGTTGGTTTTCCTATAAAACCATCCTTGCAAGTTGTTGGCTATCCTTGGAAAACCATCATTGTTCAGGTTGTTGGTTGTCCTAAAAAACCATCCAAATCATGAGCATGCACAGTGGCAAGCTCGCAAAAGAAGTGTGATTATTTTTCTCCCATGTTCGTATTTAAGGGGGAATGTTAGGAAATATTTATATTAGTGCTCACCTTTATATGGGTTGATAAAATGATATATTGTGGGTAGATAAATATTATCTCGTGTTAGTTGTATTTGTTACAACAACTACACGTAAAATAAGATTGTGATGAGATGTTTGCAAAGTTGTTTCCTAGATTATAGGAGAAAAATAAGCTATATATTTGTATGTGTACCCAAATATGAAATATAGAGAGTTTGACTATTATTTGTGTGATTAAAATTAGTTTGTTGTTTGTTTGGCTCCATTGCATGAGATAGATCTTTACATAAGATCCACTAATCCCTATCATGTATCTACCATGTCAAATCTTCTTCGCACATTTGGATGAGGCCATTCATGTAAAAATTTGAGTGTTCCCAAGTAGTTATGATATCCCCTTATAAATACCCAAATAAAATATATTATTTTGGTTATATCCTCAGAGAAAACAAAATTAAATGTTTCAAGACATTTTCCTCTGCTCACTTAGTTCTATTTTTGTTCCACCCTAGATATTAATGTTGTGTGCACTCTTTCCACCTAGTTTGGAGTAAATTCCCTTCTCATTTTATATATATATCATTATTTGTTTGTGAGTTATCGTTCATTTCTTGTGTGTCCGACGTTATTACATTCATCCTCTTTCTCGCAACACGTTCCTCATACTATTGTACTTTATTCTATCTTGATCGATAAAATGTTGGTTTGAATTAGACTATGGTTTCTTGTATTTTTATTTTCCAACCTGTTGTCCTCTCAAAATTCCCCTCTTTTGAAAGTTGAAAATTTTGAAAATTTTGAGTTGACACCCTTCAATAGTGTTCTAGTGAAGTAAAAATTTGAAGAGATGGCGAAAATTGCATTTATTGGGGTCATTTTAGTGACTTGCAGGGTCTTTCGGACATTTTTGTCCCTCATGTCCCAAGTATCGGTGGGCCTTTTGTTCGCCGATCAGCCGATTTCCCCACAAGTCCTCGTCATAGCTTTATCGACTTTTTCGCCCATCTCTGTCCCAAGTACGCCTGGGCCTCCTATTCACCGATCGTCTACATCACCGAATCGGGTCTTCACATCCTTTGCGCTTTCGTGTCCTCGAACCACCCGTGCTCCTTTGGCCCACATTCCCTGCATCACCCGCATTGGGACGAATTGGCTTTAAGTGTCCTCATGTCCCAATGTCCCATGGACCGTCCGAGCCAGTTTTTTTCCGCTTTTCCTACATTTCACCTTTTTGAGTCGGTGCAAGGTGTATTTAATGTGCATTTATGATCTTCTCTCTCCTGAACGACTATTTAAAGGGACTACCATCTATGCATTTGTCACATTTCTTGCTCGCTATCTCTTTCCCACACTCTTGCAATTGATTCATCTTGTTCATCTTCTTGTATCCCTTTGCATTTTTATCGCGAATCTGTTCTTTGAAGGTTGTTCTTCTGTGCACTATAAAAATGAAGATCAAGTTTCAAGTGCATGAGCATCTATCACCTTTGAAGACTTTTGTACCCAATATCGGAGATAGCGAAGTTTGACACTTAGATTTCAATGATTTCTAACGTAGATTAGCATGCGATAATCCTACTCCCATGGCCCAAATGATCAATGACAATGGAATCACTTATGCTGTTGGTTTTCCTATCTCTGCGGCAAAGGTGGTGACACTGTGCTCACCTACGGGGCTCATTGCAATCTGGATACCAAGGCGGTTGTTAATGTGCATGGATAATTGATTGCAAAACTGGATGTTGCTGCCATCACCACTTCCCTACACATTCTTGAGATAGAAGACTCCATTATTCTCACTCTTTCTCAAGGTCAAACCCTATTTGATCAAGACAATGAGAAATACAAGGCACAAGTAGCTAATTCATGGCTAAAGTGTCCTAAGAAGGGAGCGTCCTGACTCTCCAAGGCATTGTTCAGGGTTGATTTCAATGAAGAACTATCAGATTTCATCATCTTGCTCACCCGTATTATGGGAATGCCTCTACCAACGACTTCCATTTTTGGATGTGCCCTTTTATAAACATCATCTGTGAAGGTAAGCAAAACATTAATTGGGCTGAGATTATCTATACAAACTTGATTGAGCAATTGTCAAATTTTTAGCAAACTAAGTTCTACATGACTTCTTATCTCATGTACACCCTGGTAGCATCTTGGGAGTGGTTCAACTTCACTTACATTAAGGGCAAGAAGGATGAGCCCATATACACATATTGCCCTTAGTTTACCCTCAAGGCTAGTAATCACAATTTCATAAGGGTAAATGATGCTTTCACCATGTACATTATGAGGCTCTTGGAGGGTGACACTGCTAGAAGGTTCTCTGATGAGGCTATGGATTTGATAGCTAAGTATGGGGATTTCTTCATCTAGTTTTGAAAGTTCTCATACATCAGACTGGCCTGTTTTAAAAGTACACCTCTCAAGCTTCCCATGTTCTTGCAATGATAAAATGGCTTTGGTTGAGGTGTGTAGGTAGCTAGATAAACTTCATAGAACCTTCCGAGATAAGAAGATCACTGGTCTTCATTTCCCTATCACTTTGGGGAATTATACATGCAGGACAACTCTAGATGCCCAGAATATAGAAAGGGCTATTGCTCCTCTTATTGTTCATTTCTTCAGGCCCAGGACTTGCTTTGATCTAAATAAATTCATTGATCAAAATCTTAGGATAACCTATCATCATCATCCTAATACTAAGGATTAATGGGCTGATTGTGTTGATGATTTTGAAGCCAGGAGGAGGCATTTTGGTAGATTGTCTCTGCAATGATCTTAGATCTCAATCTCTACTAGGTGCCAAGGGCTTGTGGACAATGATGAGGATTTGCAATCCTTTGAGTATGAAAGATCAATCAAGCACACTCCTCTAGAAACCCTGGATTGGTATGTGAATGAGAGAGATTATTTGAGTGAGATAATTTCCACTGTCATCGTCAAAACTAAGGTTTGGTTTGATAGGAAAGTTCGTGAGTTCAGAAGGAACCAAGGTAGATCCTCTTCAAGAGAGGCTTCTACACCTCGAAAGGAAGCACATACACCTAGTACTGAGGTACTTGAGCAAACTCCTTCTACCATGAAAGAACCAGAGTTTTCTACTCCTTCCTCTTCCACTAGAGTATATCAGAAGAAAATCAAAGAGGTTAAGCAGGAAACGATCGAGGAAAAAAATTTTCTGGAGAAATCAAATTGCCTATTGGGCTAGAGAACATTATTGTTCTAAATGATGATGATGATGAGGAGATGAAAGAACCAGAAGAAACCACTAAAACCACTACTGAGGTGGAGAAGGAAGGATCAAGAACTGAACCTCCAAGTCTAACAGACTCCTCTGCAAAGGAAATTCCGAGGTTCCATTCATTTCCCCACTAGAGACAATACAGTGGTCCATACTTTAAGTGCCATGAGTTCACTTGCACTTGGGTCCCTTGATTCTTCCATTTCTTCTTCTTCCTTTTCCTGGGTGCAGCCCCTAGTTGATAACAGAAAAGGAGATCTTCTCTCCATTGACAAGGCCTGATTTTGATGTTGTGGCAGCTCTACTTGGTACTACCCCTCCCCCTCCAATAAAGAAAGTAAAGACCACTTCGAGGATGGTAACTGATGCTCAAGGCCAGCAGTCCTTGGAGGTTGCAAAACCCAAGGTGGACAAAGAGGAAAAATATCTTTGATCTCTAACTTAGAGTTTTCCAGATTCCAATGGGAGAATCTACACCTGAGAGTGAAGTTCATAACCTTTGGGAAACCGTCACTAGGGTTATTAAATGGGTTGAGAAAGGAAAGAAAACCATGGAGTAGTTGGAAGAACAGAACCAAGTTCTTTCCAACTTTATCAGATCATTATTGGCCAAAGATAAAGTTTTGGATCCAACTCCATTGGCTACTCTCCCACCTCCCATTGTTCTCAACCAAGATGAGGTTCAAAGCATCAAAGACATACATAAGTATTCTACTTATGGGAAGGTTGTTGAGGCCATGGTAGATGATATGATCATAGCAGGTTTAAACTTCATTGAGGAATCCTTCAAAACCAATGAGAAGGTGATCAAGCTGCAGCAGAAACTCACTTCCTCAATCAAAGCTATGGACAAGGAGCTGAAGTTCTGAAGTGGGTGTATTGCAGATCTCCGTCTAATGGGTCAAACTAATGAGAGGATCCTATTAGCCAATAATGTATTTGATGATGTCAAGAATAACCTGTCAAGGACATGGATCTTTAGCATTGAATGGAAAATAAAGGTTCTGGAAGAAGCACTGGGAGAATTAAGGAATGTATGGCAAAAAGGGGAGTCTTTTAAAACTTATGTTTTATCTACCTTCAAAGATATCCACTACCATCTTCAGGATGAAGCTACAGTGTATCCTTCTCTCTTCAAGAAATCAAGGCTCAGTTTAAAACCTTTGTCAAGGATGATTTGTTCAAAGAAGAGTCAATCACAAAAGAGAAAATGAAGGACATTTGTTCTCTCCATTCAGTTATAGCCAAGGCTAATAAGGAGTATCTAGAGCATACCGAGTTTGACAAAGATATGGAAAAATTCCTTGGCACATGGACTCATGCTACTGCTAACACAACAATTCCAAGAGGCATGGAGATAGTGGAAGCATTGAAGAGATTCAGGCATCAAATTCTCAAAGTAGTGGGCCCTCCTCCACCATAACCAGATGTCTCTGCTTCTAGCTCTTGACTCTCCTTTTCTATCTATAGTTTGGATCTCCTTGTAAATTAATTAAGGACTTTGTATTGTGCATTTCCTTAATTAATCTTTTGGTTAAAAGAAATGGTTACCAAATGTAACCACTTTGTAAGCTATATATTGAGCTCTCCTCGCCATTCCAAAGGGTTGGAACTCTGATTATTTTTGAAAGTGTAAAAGAATTAAAAGCTATCAATACAGAAGATTTCCCTTCCTATTTCTATCTGCATCTATTTATTCCCTCTTATCTATCTGAAATTTTTGAATCATTAATTTATTGCATTAAGAAGCTTTGTATTCTTGTGGATGTTATCTTTGGAACTTTGTGTCTGTGAAATAACATCTAGTGGTTTTAATATGAATGATTCTGTTCTATATATTGTCCTTGCTCAACATTTATAAGGAACTATTTTGCTATCTATACTTCCTGAAGAGTGCTATTATATTCTACCTTTTTTCCTCCCTTAGTTCTTCTGTTCCTTTGTATTGATAATCTATCTTGGCATTAAAACACTTTCATGATATCAGAGTTCCTCATTGGAGTAGAAAATTGTACATTTGTGAATAGTTTTGTTGCTTGCTTTCAATAAGGGCACCTCTCCCATCAAAGAGGAGGGACTTTCATCCCCTAATTTTTGCTTGCATTAAAGTCCCATTTTGACAACCAACACAACCAAAAGGGGTCTCTTCCACATCATAAAACTCATTTCTCTTTCTGCCCTACCCTTTTCCTCTTTTGCACTTTTTATAACTTGGTTAGATTAGGACTAAATCTTGTAATCGGTTTCTATTGACTAATTGTTTGATAACCAGCAGTGATACTCATTATCCAAAATTATTTACACTTACATCCTCCCATGCATGTAATGAATGATTGACTTCCCACTCTCCTAGATATTCCTAGTTATATTTTTTATTACATTTCCCACTATTTTCCCATTGCACATTCCAAAGATGCGTCCCACCAAAACCTACGAACAAATGATAAAATTCCCTTATATAAAGCATAAACATCCACTCTCCTATCTTGAGTTATTCCTAAATATATACCTTTGGGATGGTGAGAGAGGAAAGAAACATTTGAGAATGAACTCACATTCCCATTTAGAACTACATATTGCATCTTCCCTCATGTGCACCTTTTAATAAGAGGTAGATCCTCACCCATTTATACATGATTGTATCTAGATTTCCCATACTTTCCCTTATCACCTTCCAACAACATTAAATTATCGATTGGTGATGTAGGATGGGAGTTGAAGTGTGAAAATGTTGGGGATCAATATTGATGTTACTATAAGGAGGAACCCTTTATTCTTGTGTGACATAGAGTCTATCATGTGTGTTATGCGAAAATGTCCCAATAGGGGCATGGTTTTAAAAAAATTTACCATGCCCTATTCGCAATCCACCCACGATGTCTATGGCCTAGTTGGGAGAATTCCACCATCCTATTATTGTCCTAGGAATACAATGTGACCTACCAGAAGATATTTGGTACTAGTTTCTAAAGTATCAATCTAGAGGGATCATATCAATCGAAGAGCACATTGTGGCTTGTAACTCACACATTACATAGAGAGGAAATTATTTATGAAGGCATAATTTTCCACCTATTTCATTTCCCTTTTTGGTAGAACCACCCATGATTGGCACCTCAACCAGCCGCATGGATCCGCCATTTTACAGTACCTTTGAGTCTACATTCCTTGAACATTTTGGTGATTGTATAGACCCTACAGATGCATACTTCCAATTTAAATCCACTATTAAATGAGAAACATAACCTTTTGATGCTTTAAATTCCCTATTGATCCCAACTGTACAATATTTTGAGGGATCCATTTGTCATCAATGAGCCTATAGATATAAAAATCTACTTGAGTGCATTGAATCCCCTGTTTTCCATATTTATCAGAAAGACCCCGCATCCCTTACCTATTTGTCCACAATTTTCCATGTGGTTGTCTTAGTGGAAAAACCCAAACTTTCTCAACATTTCACTCCACTTGTACATCTTGGTGTTTGATTTCATATGTCAATAGTTAACCCACACTTATGTAATGTACCCTTTTATTTTCTTACCCAACCCTATCTATTTGACTAGCAACTAAGTTTTTTTCTTGTACATAATCATTCTTAGACTCTTCTATTCGGGTTATTTATAATGAGAGTGTAGGAAATATAGAACTTCACTTTTCATGCATGATAGGGATTTTATTATAGATAATGATTATGTCATGTTTTTTAATAATGGTTATATTTCTTCTTTTTATTCTAACTCTTCTAATTTTTCTTCCGGTGTTGAAATGATTTTCATAGGAGAAGAAGAGGAAGTTCACAAAGGAGGAGCATTGGATGAGATAGAAGAAGTAGTGTACTCTTAGTTTACGTGAAATGATGCACAATATTTCATTATTGATTGTGAAGTGGAAAATGATTCATGCACTACTCCTAGGAAAAAATTAATTACAATATTTTTTTATGATTCGGATGAGGTGATCCTTCTTGTTTCCAATGATGTATTTAAACTGACCTGAAAAATAATAGTTTAGGTCCTTATTGGAAGTTTTGATTTCTTACAATTAACCCTAACTATATGGTATAGGCTACAAGAGGAAGCGCATGCAAATATCACTTGCAAAGTGTTTTTATACACTCTACGTGAGGCCGAATGTATGATGCTCAAAATAATTATGCACGTTCAAGAAGGAATTTAAGGGGAATATTCAACCATGACACCACCTAGTTCACCTGTGTCATGAGACAAATTCAAATAAATGTAAGCTTCCTACTTGAAAGAATGGAGGAGACTGAGACAAAGAAGCTTGAAGAGGAAGATATCCTTCCATAAATAGTTATACTATAATAGGATCTTGTATTTGAGGAGTGTTGAGATATTCTCATTGTGCACCATGAGTAATGATATCTACCGATATTATTTCACCCACTCTCATGCCCTTCATAGTCATCTAGGTAAATGACTTGCACTCCTCTTGGATTGAATTTGAGGTAACAATTTCTATACCTCCTACTTACTTCTATTCCATCCCCTTAGCCCAAGGTAGTAGTCATGTATCTATTAATCGTAGGTTTATTTTTGAATTTGTAATTATAATTGACTTATCTAGAGAATGCAATGATGTTCCCGCGTGTCCGAGAATAAACACTATAATGACTATGTTATTTCTATTGATTTAAATTTTCTTCATTTGAAACTTTTAGAACCACCTTCCTAGCCCCAACTATAAATAATAATTATTTTAGGATTAGTTTAGATTTTCCTTTCCTTAGATTAGTATGTTTTTCCTACTTTTGTAGTTTTCTTTTAATATTCATGTTTAATAAAGATGAAGTTATCTCACATAATATCCATCCCTGTTTCTTCCCATTTTATGTCTAACCCCATTTTTCCCATATTTTCTTCACACACAATTATTTTGACCTTGTGAATAAGTAAAGGATGTGTTTATTTCATGTATAGCAATGGTAAAATTATTTTTTAAGCATGTTTGAGCTTTAGAGGATTTTGTAAGCTTGGGATGAATATTAATAATTATGCACAATTTTTTTCTTTTTTAGAATAAAAGTTGAATAGTTATTTTTCTTAAGCTGTGCATAATTTTTGCACTTACACTAAAACAAAAGGTTAAAGTTTTTAAAATATTTCTATACATAATGGTGTTTCTGGTAATCCCCATTGGGGATATGGACACTGACAGGAAGAGGATCAAGGCCATGTTTGGAACCGAAATCATATCTATCATGGTTATAGACACCGGGTGGAAGTAGAAACATTATTAGCCTTCCCCTCCATCCATCTCCCATCAAAATATTAAAAACTACAAAAATAATAAGAATAAACCCATCAGCAAGTAAGCTACATGATCACTCTTTGTGTAGGATCAAAAGACCCAAAGATTAAGGTAAATGAACTTCACGTGCACACACTATACTCTCCATTAAGTTTAAAGCATTAGTATGTTTCACGTCAATTTTAAAGCCTTTGATTCTGATTTTAATTTGAAAATGTAAATTCTTTAGAGCTAAGTATTCTACTTATTTCTAATTATAGACTAGAGAATTTAGGTTCACTCATGAGCATTTCCCAACAGATTCACCATTTTTGTTGTCTCCAAAACACGAACCCCTAATTTCTTTAATGAAATTAGGTAACCTATTTTTTTCCTTTCTCCAAAATTTGGACTCTTACGTGCTTCAATTTTCTATATTCCACACAATCCTTCTTTCTCCCTTGGGATAACTCGTAATCTTATTGGACACTATTTTTTTAATTTCTTTACATTCCATATAGGCATAGTTTTTCACATCATAATTATAATTACACAAGTGAAGTCCCCTCCTATGCCCACACTTCTAAGAAGGTTTCTTGATAGTATTACATAGTTTCCCTTCACCCATACAATCTAATATGGAACCAAGTGCATGGAAGGTAGAAATATAAAGGAGAAGCCACCTGTATAGGTGGTGTGAGTATGAGAGGATTGAGTAGATATTGAATTATGTCATAAAATTCTTTTTGAAACGAGATATGCCATTAAAAATAAGTATCTTTTAAGGAGGCATATAAAGTGTTATGTTTTATCAACCAATTATGTAATGAAGTCACAAATCTTGAATATTTCCTCGAGGGACTAGAGTTTTTGAGATTTCATGGAGGGTTTATGTCTAAAATATCTTGAATTTTTTAGGGTTAACCTCAATACCCCGCTAGGATATTTCAAAAGTGACACTAAATACATAATTTTGGGGATTTAAGTAGATATTTTATCGGAATAAACATTTGAAGATACAATGAATATTAGTTGAATCACCCTAATGATGGGTATATTTGACTATTAAATCATCAACGTAATCCTCAATAATTTTATGGATATGATATTTACATATATGTTTAATATCCCATTGATAAGTGTTTCGGGATTCTTTAATCTAAAAGGCATACTCATATAGAAAAAGTTACCCCAAGGGGTTGTAAAAGATGTATTTTCCTTATCAATAGGGTTAATTTTTCTTTTATTATATCACGTGGAACCTTCCATGAAAGATAACATGTCATAACCAGTAGTAGAATTGAAAATCATATCAATGTGTGAAGGGAAAATATATCCTTGGGGAAATCTTTATTAAAATCATGAAATCTAGTACAACATCAAATATTTCCACTATGTTTAGAGACTGGGACTACGTTAGAAACCCATTGTAGGTAATTTATTGCAAGGATAAAGCCATCGTTAAGGATTTTTGTATTTCCTTCTTAACTAATAAATCAATGTGAGGCTGCATTTTATGAATGTGTTATTTGCTTGGCTTAGCATGTTTGTGTAAGTCAATGTTATGCATGGAAATATATTTTCATGTAAATATATCATGAAAAATCATGTAATACTTGTTACACTTTGCCTCGTGCTCCTAAATGACAAGAGAAGAAGATAGGAAAATAATTCGTGAGTCAAAATCGACACCAAAGTTGAATGATGTAGTTACTTTATTGAGTAGTGTAGATTGGTTTCCTATATAGGTACGTGTGGGAATAGTTTCAAAAGTATCACAAGAGATATTATTACCACCTTCCTAAAATATGCATGGACATGCAAGGTGTAAGGAATATATTCTTATGAAAGAAAGAAGCGGGGTCCTCATAGGCACCCAAGTAGTCAAGAAGGGATTATTCATTAGTGAATTCATACAAGGTAGGAATGTCGGGAGATACACTATCATCAATGAGGTTAGGATGGAAGGCTGTTAGATATGTCGTAGGGGATACTATATTGACTTCCCATGTTGAAGTCTTGGATGCTAGAATAAATTTTGGAGCTGATGTCGGTGTGCATAATGACCAAGCATTATATACCCAAGGCCTTGGTGAGGAGAGTATGTAGGAAGTAATATAGGTGTTTGGATGCTTTTCTCGAGTAACTAAACCCATATCCTATAAATCCCTTATGTAATAAGTATTGATAACTTAATACATATCAATAAATGTATTTGATTAACCTTGGGTCCATTCAAAATTGTACAGAGGAATATATAAATTTTCATGAGTGGTAATAGCACAATGCTTGAATGGATTTGGATCATAAACTATGGTGTAAATATATCCTTGATAATAGTACTTGAGACAAACATGGAGGGTAGAGGGTACAATATGCATAGTGTGGATCCAAGAAAGACCTATAAGAATTTTTTAACTAAGATGATTCGGCATGACATGACATACAATATCAAGAGTATAAATTACCATGGCAATAGGAAAGTTCATTTTCATGAGTAATTGATGTGGATTATTATCAAATCCTAATATCTCATATGTACATGGCGAGATGGGGTAATATTGGTGGTTGAAAGTCCAAATTCATGTAGAAAGGAGATGTTACAAATTTTAAGGCCGGAGCCATTGTCCCAAGGGTCCACTTGACTAATATATTATGTATGTTTATGTTTTCACCCTTGTTAGGTTTTATTAATTTTTAACACTATAATCAAGAAAGGAATGGAATAGAAGCTATAGAGGGTTATTCTGACTAATTAACTTCCAACATTAACTATTCAATATCATAATAATGCATTAATACTTGTAAAAATGTACACAATGCAATAAAAACTCACAAATACATGGGATTTATTGAACTTAGATTATTACATATGATTTTGGGAAAATCTTGGTGATTTGAATAATGAAACAAGGGTATCTATACCTGTGAGTGCTTTGGAACTAGAAATTTGACTTGAAAATCTCCTAGATAATATTTTACATTGGGGGAAAGAACATATGTATGGTATAAAATTTTTGTATGATTTTACACTTGCTCAAAATTACAGTTTGTGACTTTCTAGGTTTATCACTTTTCAAATTCACTTTGTCACTCTCTTTCATTCATTATTTGTCAAACTGTGGGGGTGTCTAAATGTTTTTCTTAATCTTTCAAACCCTAACCATGGATGAAAATTCCTACCAAAAAAATATTTTTTGGGTTTTGGGCATCCCTGTGCACCACCAACATTGGCACTACTTTGAAGAAGCCTCAAACTACATGTCATTCTCTACCTAACATGTGATATCTAGTTTTATTACAATAATATTTGACATCTTCCTTTGACAATGCTTGACTTGAGTTTCTCTCTTACTAAGCTACTTGAGTGAGTGAATTTTAGTGTTTGAAAATGTGGGGCGTAGTCCCCTAGGCCAAGTAGGAAGCTTCATTATTGTAGATAGTTTTTCCCTAATGAATGTGCAGAGGTATTTTCAAAGTGTAAAGGAGATTCAGGTTCTTTTTGTGCTAGATTTTGTAATAAGAGTCAATAAGAGTACTAGGTTATAAATTAGGTGAGTTTCATTTGTTTATACATCAATTCTTTTGAGGGTGATTTAAGTTACAAGTGCCAACTTGTGAGGAGTAGGTGACCCAAAGAATAATGTGTAACTAAAATTTTGGGATTAAAGTGAACAAGGTCAAAACCATACACTAGGATCAAAACCGTATAGAAGTTCTTACCCCTGCCATACATTTTTGACCCAAGAGTGATAATTTGATGTCTGAAGTTTGGAAGATAGCAAGTGGAGTTTCTTACAAGGTTTCATGTATTAAAATCTCAGAAACTATCAACATATGAGTATGTATGATCAATAAATCTAGACAAAATACCTAGAGATGTACTGGATGAGAGTGGGTAAAGTGCACTTGTTTGAGAAAGAGAGCAATGTCAATACTAACAATTTGAAATAGTAGAACTAACAAATTTGAGTGTCTAAATTTCCCCCTTTAAGTATGAAATTAAATTACATGCCTAACATAAAATATACCTAAGTGTGTAGATACACTTTGTCTTCACTTGATGTTTGTTTTGCAAGATCTTGTTGAATTGGTGTTGGAATTATCCATGATGAAACTTGCAACACAAAGTGTAGTCAATCTCTATGATAAATAATTTAACTTTAACTCAAATTTAAAGATGTAATGTAATGAAATTTGAAACTATAAGGTTGAAATAAAGAGATTCAAAATGTGGAAGGAATACACCCGTTTATTTTTTGAGGGAAGATTTTCTCATTATTTTCTTGTAATTAGATTTTTGGATTGATGAAATTTATCGAATGATTGAGTTTGATTAGTCCCTAATGTTTACGATGATATGCCCATGTATTGAGTGTATGGAACCTAACACAAAAATACCGAAAAGAGAGAAGAACAATGAGAATCGAAGCACCCCGTGAAGAAATAATATCAAGAATCAAAGTCATTTAGCAACTCTGGTATCTTCCCCTTTAGGTGTAAGAGGAGAAGAATGACTCCCTAAGAATAAATTATCCACTTAAATACCTTACATCACCCCATGGACCACACTTTTGCAGATGGATCTATGCCCAATTTTGTAAATTAGGACATAGTATAAAAGAGAATGAATTTCCCTAATATTTTCCCCATGTTCCACATAACCGAGTAGAAAACTAAATAGAACCGAAATGCATTGAAATGTAGCTATAAAAAGGAGACACCTTCCCTTGATATCCCTAAAATTAAAATTGAAACTCATTACTATGGAGAATAAGGAATGAAACATTTCATGCCCCCTAAAACTGATCTGAACTAATTCATATGAGTTTGAAACTGTGCCAAAAACATGTGCCTATAGGTGAGAATTTGAAACTATCGAGAAAATTAATATAACTTCCCCAAGGAAAAACCTTAGAAATAGTTCAGGAAAGTCTATACATTCTTAACCATATTATACATTTTTGAACCTATGCTTTCTTTTCTGAGTTTTTATGTATGATGTTATTTTCGGGTAATTTTTCACATTCTTTCCTATGTCCGAGCCCAAAAATGTTATGTCTTTTATAGGTATAAAATATACTTGGGATGAATGCCCCTTCTTTTGAGGTGTGTCTGATAAATAGTTTGAGTGTGTGGCTCAAAATAATATATGTGTAACCATATCTAATAAGTTTGATAAGATGTGTAGAAATCAAATGAAGGGATATTGTGGTGTCCACATAGAAGAATTTTTGCCTTCAAAGGGGATGTACATGGTGCAGACCATGGTGCCAGCAAGAGAAACAATAAAAACAATAATAATAGTAACAATGATGTAAACAAGAGAACTAGTAGTAACCATAAGAGTAATGCATGTGTAAGTGAAAATATAACATTAGAAATAGTGTCACATAAAATGATTAACACCTATAAACATGAGACACACAGGGTGTCATAATACAATCAAGGCCCTTGGGCCTACAAACAAGAGATGCAATGTCACACAAGAAATTCATGATGCCACAAACATGGGACACCCATGGTGTCGCAAGAAAAACAAGGCCCTTAGGCCACAATTAGAGTAGCAAATAAGTAACTACACACATAACTAGCAAGCATGTATAGAAAACTAGAGTATCATAATGTGATGAAATGGCATAGCAAGTGATATAGAAGAGCATATGAAACCAAAAGTTATCAACATTGCACAAGACACATGTGTTAGTCATGTTAGTTCAAAAGATAGAAAATACACTATGTATGTAATCAAGCATAATAAGGAAGTGAAAAGGAATTATAATGAAGTAATATAACTTGGTTTATGTAGAGGTATTCCCCAGAATAATTGTGTAAGGAACAATAATAGCTTCTATAATTAGGTATCTATTTGTATGTATTGCATTATGTTTTATATACCCCATGAACATATGTGTTAAAATAATAAAAAAATGTTATCTATCAAACTTGAAGGATAAAAAACATGTATAATAAAAAGTGTAAACAGTGTATGCTATAGAAATAGGTCTTGATTTTTGCATTTTTGAAAATATTTGAATTTTTTTACATTTTTTTGATTATATAAATGTTTTATGGAAGTGTTAAGTGCATAACTATGTACATGAAGGGTATATCATGAAATTTATCCAATGGGAACCTCTTGAGGAGGCGAATCAATTACCATATATGAGGGAGGCCCAAGTCTCAGATGTGAATCAAGTTCTAATGGATAGAGATATGTAATATATTCCAAAGAGGGTCTAGGAGAAGGGTAATGTATAGCAATATGTGGTATGTGAGATCGGGATGGTCAACTAGAAGAATAAGAATTCCTTGAAGATCGAGGAGTATATGTAGAGTGACGTTCTATATAAATGGATTGATGGGGAATTGTATGGGAATGTAATAAAATAGAGGAAATATGTGTGGATTAAGGGATATTTGTAGTTCGAGGAAGGCTATGTGAATCTACATGTGAAACCAAAGGCCTAACAAGAGGACTAAAACTATGTGAATTAGTGTGTGAATCCAAGGACTGTCGAGAAGACTATTATGATTAGGTCTATGTAAATTAGTGTGTATAAAAAAATCCCCATCCATATGTGTACTAGTAGTAGGGGTAGATATTTTGAAATAATGACTAGGAATACTAGAGGAAGGAGCCTTAAAAGGGGTACCTTAAATAGTAATAGTATACTTATTATAAATTAAATTAATACACTACGTAAAAATTGATAGGATAGCCTTAAGAGCATGCAACTAAGGAAGACCAAGGCGTAAGGTGCGGAGCTAAGAGAGACATCAACCAAGAAGGGAACATATGTGGTAATAGTACCAACAGTGATAGCTAGTGTGATACAAGGGTAGCAAGGATTAGAGTCAAATGTAAGCTTCTGAGAAGAGATGTCAAGAGATTGAAGTAATGACAAAGAACATATATTATATTTTTGCTATGGGTCAACTAATACACCATGTATATGTACTTGATGAGTAGAGATAGCAATAGACAATGTATCAGAAATAAATGTTTCATCTATACCAGAGTCATCAAAAGTAATGCTTGGTGTAGAAGGAGGTATACGAGTATTAGTACCTATCATAGTGTCTAAAGGATGATCATAAGATGGAAATGCAGGTAGTGCATGATGATAATTATGCACTTTATAATTAGATGTATCATTTGTATGCTTAGGGAGTGGATCATTAAATATTTTCAATTTAGAATTGTTGTTTGTTGGCTTGGAAGATTCAGTGGGCTCATCCCATTCAATGGCATTAGAGTCAATAAGATCATTAATATCGTGATGAAGCTTTATTCATTTTTCCATGGAATGAAAAAATATCTATGATAATCACAATAGGATTTGGCATCAAAACTTACTTTAAGGATTGTTCATTTCAACCTAAGATGGTGGAGGGAGAGACATAAGATTACACTCAAGTAGTCGTTTTAGAAAAATATGAGGATGACATGGTAAGCATGTAAAATATCATCATGCAGTAGTAACTATAGCTTATTCGGTAGATTAATAGCATTGGCGGTTTATTTAGGAGGATACTTAACATCATTAGTATTTCCCTTAAATTTAGTTGTTCAAATGAGATAACTTAGCTTCATGCTCTTTTATCGTATGATATAGATGTTCAAATGAGATAAATTTTTCAAACATGAATTATCCTTGTGAAGGAGGAAGTAATATTTGTGTAAAAAAGGTCTTGCAATTCACTATAATCTAGGATATTGTTCTTTTTGTTAAGCATGGTCTGATAACATAAGGAAAAATCATTTATATGTTCATTAGATCTTTGGTGTAGCTTGGAAATTTTTTCATACGAAAACTTATCTCTAATGTTGATATAAAATTAGGATAATCATTGATTTTCTAATGTAGTGAAATAATGCATAGAATATATGGGGAGATCATAGAACCATTGTAATGTGAAGTCCTTGAGACTCTAGGGGTAACTTAGTAAGTAAGATGTCTTAATAGGCATAATCGATTCAAGCCACATGAAATGAATTAAGATCCTCCACAAGATCACATTTACCATCATAAATAAGAATTTAGGTGTAATAAATCCAAGAGTAAAAGGGTAAGAGGCCACCTCGGGAGCTATTTGATTATGTAATAATTGAGCAGAGTCTATAGCATGAGGAGAATTGGACACACCTTATTGTAATTACAAAAATTTGATCTTGTAACATTTGGACAAGGGTTCCAAGAGCCTTTGTGTCAGATGAACAAGTATGCAACCCATTAGATATTGGATGTGTGGTAGAAATAGTGGCTATATAAATAGGCATAGAAACATTGTGCCTTTGGAATATTAGGTGTCCCTGAGAATGTGGATACTATAGATAAAGGAATAGTAGATGTCAGTGTGATAAGAGAAGGTTGAGACCTTCCCAAAAGAGAAGCATAATTAGATAGTTTATCACGAGAAATCTTGAAAATAAGAAGAATTTTTGTAATAGGCTCAATGTGTTGAGGGTTCTCATGAAGTTTAGCATGAAAATTGGATAGAAGTGTAACTTTTTCTTGGTCCATGAAATTGTCCTCATGATCATAAGAATGGTCACTATGGGTTTTGATACCATATAGAGGGACCTCATTTGAAGTATCAAGGATAGATGGATTGACATCAATAGGAATAGAAGACAAGTCCATGAGGTTATGATGCTTACAAGTAAGAGGAGAAATCTCAATATGCTAAATAGGTTGATTTTTGCATCGAACACTATATGCCCATGATGGCATGGGAGGAAAGCATATACAAAATAAAATAAATTGAATATATTAAGAATTAAGAGTAACATATATTTATAGAAAAGGGCGAAACCCTAGGGTAATAAGGAACAATGTATAATTCAAATTTGTGTTCACCAAATTTTTCACTCTTTTAGGTTTGATTAGTTTTTTTACAATATAATCAAATAAGGAATGAAATAGGAGCTATAAGGGCTAATTTAGACTAATTAACTTCCAAAATTAACCATTTAATATCGTAATAACACATTAATACTTGTAATAAATGTACATGATGCAATAAAAACTCACAAATACATGGGATTAAGTGTACTTAGCTGATTATAGATGATTTTGGATAAATTTAGGTTATCTAAATGATGAAATAGGGGTATCTAGACTGAGAGTGCTTAGGAAATAGAATTGTGACTTGAAAATCTCCTGGGTAGGACCATATAGTAGTTTTAGGAACGTATGTATGGTATTGACCTCTTTGTGTTGTTTTGCACCTACTCGAACTATGATTTTGAATTCTTGGGTTTGTGCCTTATCAAAATATAGTTTTCAATCACTAATGGTCACACTTGTAGGGGTCTTTGGTGATCTTCTCAATATTTCAGACCCTAACCGTGGATGATAATTTCTATAAAGAAAACATTATTTAGGTTTTGGGAACCTTCATGCACTATTGATATTGACACTACTCAAAAGATACCTCAAACCACACGTCATTCTCCACCTAACATGTGATATCTAGTTGTGCAATTAGATATGACATCCTTCTTTTAACAAATATTGACTTGAGTTTATCTCTTTTCAATCTAATTGATTGATTGAATTTGATATCATACAAATGTGAGTAGAAATCCCCTAGACCTAGTGGGAAGCTTTGAACTTTTATATGGTGTTACCCTAATGAATGTGCATAGGCATTTTTAAATTTTAGGGAGATTTAGGTTCGTTTTTTCTATATTTTACAATAATAACCCATAAGAGTGTTAGGTTCTAAACGAGATGATTTTCACATGCTTATATATTCTTTCGAAGGTGATTTTAGTTAAAAAGGCTAATTGAGGAGGAGTAGGTAACCCAAAGAATAATTTGTAACTAAAATTTTGGGACCGAAGTGAAAAGGTCAAAACTATACACTAGGGTTAAGAGGCGTATAGACGTTTCTTCCCCTATTGTATGTTTTTAACCCAAGAGTGATAATCTAAAGAGTGAAATTTGGAATCGACAAGTGGAGTTTCTTACTAGGTTTCGTGCATTCAATTCTTAGACAATATCAACATATGAGTATGTATTATTAAGAAAGATAGATAAAATACCTATAGATGTATTGAATGAGATGGGTAAGTGTATTTTTTCAAACAAGAGAGAAATGTTAAGACTAGTTGTGTCAAAGAGTAGAATTACCAAATTTGAGTTTCTACGAGTTTACTTGAATATATAATGGAAGATATTAACTAATGAAATCATATAGATGGTTTTCTTCAAGGGTGAAGGATATGGTATCAATAATGATATTTACACAAGTGAACATAGAGAGCACATATTCACATATGGAATTACGATAAACTTTCTTGGTTTGTATGATTTATGAAAGAATTTTTCGACATTAGCGGTGAGTGTGAAGATATTATTCAATAGAAACCATGAGGCCTTGATAGGGATGCATGATCAAGTGAATGGATTTTAGTAGAATAAATCCTCATGAAACATAGGGTTAATTTCAATTTCAGTTCAATATTTGGTTTCATCAAATTTTTACACCTTTATTATATTTTAGAATGGATTTTATATTATAAAAACTAATAAAGGTATACAAAGCTAGTAATAGGTAGACTATTATGATATCATTAACTTCCTACATTAATTATACATGAATAGAATAATTCATTCAAACTTGAAATGAGAAAAATTATTGATAAATGATAATTAACTTGCTCAAAACATTGTAGGAGAGATAGACTTAGATTTTCAAGATAATTTTGGAGTGATGCGGGTGTGCGGGGTAGTGGAAAAAGAATATCTAGAGTTATAGATTCTACATTGAAGAGTCTAGAGCTAGATAATATACAGGTGCATAGCCATACATAATATGTATGGCCTAGGAAGGAATTATATGGTTCAAGATATCGGCTATATAATTTTAAATTGGGAGATAGTCAGGTTTTGAAACTTTTTGTTCACTGTCTAGAAATGATGCTCGCTATGTGTCACTTTTTCTCACACAAAATTGGGATGACCTATGATGACTTGTAATAAAGTAAAAACTAGTAACCTATAAAAATATTCATTATAACATTATAAAAACAAAGGATAAAAACATGTTTCTATGTTTGATGCTAGGCCACCCCGGGTGGTCATAATCCTAGTTGTTGAGCCAATCCTCATATCAAACAACATATCCTAATCACAGAAATCAAACATCATTTAGTTCTCATAAGTACTTATGTTATTTTGTATATATAATCAACCCCGTAGGGGTGGTGACCGTATCTCTTGACACCAACATAGAAGGATAAGTGTGTAGCATGAATTGTACCAAATTTAGTAATAATGAGATATGGTGTGTCTCACCTATTTTACCTATACCTTGAGTTGATTGAAACATTTGTGAAATTCTTGGAATGAATTTTCTATTATTAAGGCATGGCTTCTATGATCTTTTCATGTTTGTAGATGGGTGAAGCTAGACTATTTGACCTGGTTGAGTGCTTCAAACTCGTAGTAGGTACTACCTTTGATGATGTGTAACTCATTTGAGTAGTTTTAAGAATCCTATAAGTTCTTTTGGAATGATTTTTACAATAGTATATTGTGAAGATTCAAGGTGAGTTATAATATTATAATTACTTTCTTGTATATTCTTATGTAGGCAAAATAATCTACTAAGGAAAACCATAGGAATATGAAATTACCAAAGGATGATTTGAAATTGAAAATAAAGTTGGTGATTATGAAGGGATGGGACCATATACGTCATCTTGGATCAAACCCTACATCCCCACTCTTCCATACGATTTTGGATAGGAGAGAAACATTCAAACTAAAAGTTTTTTCTTGAATATAAGATGTTTTATGCTACTTAAATTAAATAATATTTCTCTAATTAATGACATATCATAACTTAAACATAAGAAAATTGTAGAGTGGCTAGAGCGGTGATAATATTGGATTACGAATGTGAGAATTTGTCTTGTCAAGTATACAAGGTCAAATTTGGGATTGCACAAGGAAAAGTTACCAAATTTTAGTGTCTATAACAAAAAATAGAATAAATTTTCTTTATCATGTACGAGGAAGAGTATAGAGGTACAATAAAAGTTGGGAAACATGATCTTTTGATTATTTAGATACTTGATGAGTTTGGATTTCCACATAAGGAACCTAATTTTATTTGGTATGGTAATTAAATTTCTATTAATATTTCATGAAAACCTATTAAGCATCAAAGTACCAAGCACATTGAGATTCACATGCACTTGTTTCAAAATTTGATACATGGTGTATTTGTTTGCTTGGAATTTTTGCCCACCTATGAGTAGGTTGTTAACATCTTCACTAAGCCCTTAGATTATCCTTGTTACCTTTAGTTTCAATAATTTATTGGGATAAAGAAATGTTGTAATTTTTTGGGGGGATTTATTTGAATTCATTCCTTTTTCTTAATTGTTTATATTGGGTACCTTATTCGGCATAGTATTCGAACCCATTTCTTTTTTTCACTCCCTAGCTTTTTCTTAAGGGAGGGTGTCGAATAATGTGTTCACATTGTACTAGTATTGGGATATTTCATAACTACATGTTTATTTTATTTATACTTTATAAGATTCATTAGGGAGTTTATTTTACTATTTTTAAATAATCTATTTCTAGTGAATTTATTTAAACTCGCATACCTATCCAAATGATCTTGTTGAGAGTTTGTATCACTCCTTGATATGTGGATATATTCTATATCCTATTTTAGGTTGTCCCACCTATTTATTATGTGTGGATTTTTTTTTTTAACTATTTATTTAGGGTTTTCCTATATGATGAACATCATGGGTTGCGTAAATAATAAATTTATGCTTATTTCTTATTTTTGTTACTTTGCATTATTATGACTTTTTAGTTGAAGCTTATTGGTTTGTCCCTACATAGATTTATGTGGTTTCTTTGATATGGCACCAAAGCACTATGGTGTTGTAGAAAATAAAATATTTAAATAATATCAAGCATATTTTATATTAAAAAATTCTATAAAAAAGTTATAAGTGTTTTAAATGTATTCTTCTTTCTCCGAGGAGTATTCGTGTGGAAAACTAGAATGGATCGAGGTCATTTTGAACATGTGATTATTTTTATAAAGCGATGATATTTTTATTATGTTGATGTAAGGATTTAATTCTTGCTAGGAAGTTTAAAACTCGATTGGAAACATTTCATGTTGATATTTTCCTAAAACCAGACGTCTTCTCTTATTGACACTATTATTTTTACAAACTAGGCATTGGCCCTTCATACTAAGTGCTTGTCTTCATGGTGGAACTACCTGTCTCTAGTTGGGTGTTGATTTTATTTTGGATCGGTGATGATTTTCATTGGTTAGGCATATAATTTTATTGTTTTTGGGAGGTGTTGTGTTTATATATATTATGATATAATTTCTATGTATTAAAATTTTCAACCTAGCAAAGATAAGGGTGAAAACCCTTAGATTCACCAACATCCATGTTCACTTGCCACATGGACATAAGGAATAACTCCTCAACTCACCCAACCATCTTAGTTGAATAATTTTTTTCTTCAATTTGTGCTTGGTAAGAGGTTAAATATGGTATAATTTTGCTAAAACTCACAATTAGCATTTGAGATGTCACATGTTCAATACCCACAAATCCTTTCCTTGCTGCAATAAATTTTTATAGAGATTTTTAAACCAATGTGGATTTATTTTTAATAGGAATATTATTTGTAAAAAGTATAATTTGTTATAAAAAAATTATTGTAAAATTGTGGAAAATATTTTTTGGAATTTTTTTTTGCAAAAAGGACTTTTGAAAGTGAAGTATTTCATAATATTATAAAATGGGGAAAATTTTTTGATAATCATGTAAATATATAATTCATCTTCTCGTATTAGATATGGTGATGGATCCTTTCCTTTTGTTTTGCTAAATTCCACATATTTTCACTCCTTTAAACTCAAAATGTAACAAGTGCTCTAATCTCGGTGATTATGGCATATTTTTAGATAACCATACTTGCATTCACCAATGAGAATGAAAAATATCTATATGCTTGAAAATAGGATGAAGTGCTTAGTATTATAGCCCTAAATGTTGCATACAATATACGAGTTTCATATCACTAATGCAAAATTTCCACAAGAGATATGTGAGAAATTTGAAAGTCTATTTGGAAAAATAAATGAATTCAAAATGTTGCAGTTGAATTTAGAGTTTACTTCCTATTCTCCCTCAATGTTCCCTTCTACTAAATAGTTTTGACTAATTTTAAGGAATTTAGGATTCAACTAAAAGTTGGTGGTGGAGATAAGAATAATGAAGAAAGAACTATTTTGATTCGATCAAAACTAACACGTCCATTAGCAATGTTATCATTTACTTTATTCTCGACTATGGATGTTATAGATGATCAATTTAAGATGTCACCATTTGAGTTATTCTTTGAAATATTGTCTTGTGAATAGATTAAATTGATGTCACTCAAGATGTCATTCCTATCTCAAATCATGTGTTTTTGGTTAATTCTTCTAAGAGAAAATGGAAACCAAAATAAAAACCAAGATCACTCAAGCCTTGTACTCCTACTACTAAAATTCCTAAGCCTTCTAGTCCTGGTAAATCCAAAAATATTTCAAGAAGAAATTTTATGATCCCTGTCCATATTATAACAAAATAAATCATCCTAAGTCTAAATGTTTTTAAAAATTGAAGAATTGGAAAGAAAATATTGAAACAACATAGGATTTATATTCCATCTCCTTCATCTTATATGGATACTAACAAGGTAAAATCTCTTTTTGTATGCACTTTTTCTCATTTGAAAGATAAGTAAAAAATTTATTTTGGTGTTTCTCACCATTTAACACACTCTTGGGATTTTTCAAGTTCGGTTTATAATCGCAACACTTCACAAATTTTTTATGAAAAACTTCTCTGCAGTCACATTTTTGGGATTTGGCACTATTGATATGCCAAACATGTGCATTCATGATGTACTTTATGTTCCTCAAATTTCTTCCAATTTTTTTCTATTTATCAAATATGTAAGGAAAACTATGGTATTTTCACCACATAGTGTTTTGATTAAGGAAATGAATGATCATAATGATATTATAGCTACATGTGTCATGGATACCGATTTACTTTGTATCTCTTTTAAACATTTGATACCTCTACAAGATCTTATCTTGTTACTTAATCCAATTATGTGAGTAAAATGGTCTAAATGGCTTCGTCATATTATTTACATATATCTACGGTAGTTGTCCTCTACGGGATCTTATCTTGTTACTTACTCTCGATTATGTGAGTAAATTATGGTCTAAATGGTTTCATCGGATTATTTACATATATCTACAATAGTTGTCCTCTTAGAACATGGTGGTTGGATTTCCAAAAGTTTGTTCAAATTGATGGTTTTTTTCTAGGTTACATATTTGATAATAAATAATAATATCCCTTTCAAAGGGACAATCCACAAGAGATAAGGCTCTTATTGAGTTAGTACTATACATAGGAAAAATGACACAAGGATTCCCCATGTATGTGACTTCCGAGGTCACGCCGAGACAGTTGAAATGTGGAAGATGGGAAAGGTAGTTTTAAGATAATCGAGAGGCTATGAACAGGTAGAGTGAATTTTTAATAACTAATTTGGTCCAAAGAGAATCGGAGGTGAGAATGGCTAGTGTGAATTCCTAATGGATAGGTTTTATTGTTTATTAAATCTCATAGACTATACTAAATTCTAGACATAAATAAATAATGGAAAGAAGTCTAATTTAAATAAAAGACAAGTGATTTTAATATTTTAATTAACTAAATTCCTTCCCAATTAATTAAATAAAATGAAATAAACTATCTATTCTATTTGTTTGTATTCTAACAAGATTTTAAAAGAAATGAAATTGAAAGAAACTAATTAAAACAACTATCGATTTTGTATTTTTCAAGATTAATTAAAATAAAAATAAAATCTATAGACACAGAAATAAGGAAATGATTAAAATTAAAATACTACTTCTATTAAAATGAAAACTAAAAACATGGAATAGTTGGATGTGGCTATTCCTCTATTGTAAGATTGTTTGATAATATCTTCAGAAAGTACTTGAAATTTATTAATCTAATAAAATAAATATACTTTTGGAAAATCTTCTACCTCAATTTTTACGAAAAGGGAAAATATTCTTATAATTAATTTCCTCTTTTTCATATAAAATTTCCCTGGAAAAAGTAAATCTAAACTAATCGAAAGAAATAAAAGAAGTGCAAGTATTTCTTCACTTCTTCCTCCAACTAATTTCCCAAGTAGATCCACAAGGATAAGCGAGAAGAAGTTATCAAGGGAATATTTATGTAAGAAATGATTTGAAATAAATACTAAATAAAGAATGTATGTGGGAAGTGATGGAATATTCCACTTCTAATAATCTAAATACATAACTTCTGAATAACAACAAATGAAAATTACTCAAATATTCAAATAATTTAAGTAAAATCCCAACCTAGCTTCTATTGTATTGTGGTAGCTTCCTAAAGGTGAGATGTTATTTTTGTCTACTCAAATTTATATCTTCTTCCAATGATGAAATCTAATTAATCTTTGGATGTAATAACAAAGATGGTAGAAAAAATAATAAAGAGCATGGTTATGGCTTCTTTGGTGTAAAATCAATGGTTGAACGAGAATATCATGGAAGAACAAAGCAATTTATTAGTTTTCTATGTGATCCCCTTCTAAATTTCAGTAGCATAACACTTAACCAAAAATATCAAATATCCAACCCATCATACGGGTAAAATTTTGATTTTTATAGAATATTGTGAAATAAAAAGTCAATCTAAAAGTGTCAAATAATAAGTGAAAAATCATCGAATGAGAAGGATTCAACCTTAAAAATTTATTAAATGAAGAATAGGAATTCAATACGAATCTAACAAGCCCAAAAATAGACAATTTGGTTGAGAAACAAGGGAGAAAATCATGCTCAAAATCAAAACACGTGTTTTAATTTCACGCGTTGGATGGTGACAAGACCGTCGATGTTTGACAGAGGGCATTGCACAACCTCCACTATTTCTAAAGGGGCAATAGTGCAACCGCCACTCAAAAACAATGCTAAAATCCAAAAAGTGGTCTTGCAGGAAAAATTGAAGTCTAGGGACAAATCAAAAGGGTTGATTTGAGTCAAAGGAGGGATGAAAAGGAGAGAGGGAGGGATCTAGATCTCATTTTTACCTTGGAAGAGGTTTTTATCATCATAGGAGACATATCACGTTTTCCATGTTGCACCATGTAATTTTTGGGTGCGTACATATTTCCCCCTCAAAAGAGCGTTTTAGCCATGAATGGGCTAAAACATGATTTCCAAGAATGGCACTTCCCAAAATGGGAGGGTTAGAAAGTTACTTGACCTAGATCATGTTAAAATGATTTCATTTGAGCCTCTCTTCCACCAAAACAAGGATGGGAATCAAGTGTGGTAATAAGATAAAATAAGAAAAACGTTTTGAAATGAAAAGATAAAATTACATACCATTTGTGAAAGGATGAGAAATCTACCTACTCCTTCATCGCTAACGTTACACAATCTTGCCCAAAATAGCGTTAGAAAAACAAAAAAAATTGTATATCAGAATTTTATCATATTTATAAATCATTTATCCAATATGTCTATATTATTTTGGGGCTCTGGATCTAGAAATCATTTCAGCATGAGCATAGTCGAGTTGGCGGGGATTTAGTAAATATGGAAACAAACCCAACGACAAGTGGATGGGGCTCAAGAACAAGTTAGATATCATTCTTTTTCTATGTTTTCCTAGGTTTGAATTTTTTTAATGGGATCTAGGGAGATTTATAGGAAATTTACAACCAAATATATTGTCGAGATGTCTCAAGGGATGGATAGGCAAAGTTATTTTATTGCTTAATCTCATCTTTGCATGTATATTGATTTTTTTAGATTTTTGGCTCATGATTGAGCATTTTGAACACACTTTTCCTTTGGTGTGATGAAATAATATTAAGAGATTAGTGGATATATACATGTATTCTTATCTTTTTGGCTTGATACTCCTTTGTAAATTCATTTTCTTACACTCTATCTCATTTTTGCACTCTAGATAGTTGAGAATGTTCGATGTTTTTATAGTTTTTAAATGAATGATAGTGTAGTATGGTAAAAATGAGATATGAAAACACACAGTCTACAAGTCACACTTAAGAAACTCATTTTTCAAACAATGCTTAGACATTCTATTCCATTAGAAAAATATGTTGTAGATGATAGAATGATGAGATGTCTCACTCTGTTCTTGACCCCACACAACTAGTAAGATGCGAGGGCTCAACACCAAGAGCCAAGAAGGACATGAGATATATGATTTGAAGAATGTGTCAGATAAGAATGATGATCAAGAGACAAGAATTTTGATAAAGACTTATTCAGGAACCTACAACTCAACCCCAATCAAGATTAACTAACCAAGTCCAAGATGATTTTCACTTATAAGCCTTGACTAGACTTAGATATGTGGATGGCCTACTGATTGGAAAGATCCAATTAAGGAATAATTATCTCTCCTAACATGAGCATCTAAATCATTTACTTGGGAATTTTAAGCTTTCAAGAACTTTTTTTATCTAAGGATTTCCTTTTTTGACATGACTCCCTACATCTTTACCCGTGCTACTAGTAATAAGCATGGGCTCATCACCGAGGAAAAAATGTAGGTGAGTAAGGGCACTTTCCTCCTCTCCTAGCTCCATCTTTCTAGTAAAAATCATGGGCTCACCACAAAATATTGGGAGGGATGGAAAATGTGGTTATTTGTGATATTATATATGTATTTTCTTCTTTTTCAGTTTTCCTTATTCTTGTATTGTGCTTATTGGGAAGGAACATTTCCCCTCCCCGATCTCAGCCCCATACAACTAGTATGATCCAAGGGCTCATCATCGAAGACTAAGATGAGAGAAAAAAATATCTGGGTGAAATTCTTAGAATCTTTTTGTTATAGAGAGAACTTTTTAGGGAAGGATTTTCCATCAGGAAGCTTCTAGAGATGACTATAGGTGAAAGACATCTAAATTGGAAGAAACCGTAAGAGGGATGAAGCATGCAAGTCCTTATAGGATCAATGCCAAAAAAATCTCGTGATTGGAAATGATGGTGAAAATTATATAATTAAAGAGTGTGAAGAAACTGTAGAAATGTGAGGATTGATATATTTTCCAATGTTTGAAAGTTTAAAAATCATTTGAAAAGTAAGTTTCCATAGCACAATTTAAACTAGATGATAATGCAAATGACACAGATGATGAGAATGTAATAAGGAAAATGTGGAGATGCAATGACTATATATAGAAATGTTTTAGGTGACGTGAGTTGATGGATTCACCAAACTCCTCACCTTCCAAAGTGCACAGACGATAAGTGATGTTCTTAAAAAAATTTATTTACCTAACAAGGGTCTAGTAATTTAGGTTTAAACTTACAACCTTTTCCCACTATCTTATCTATCTGAATATATAATCTTAGCATAGGATCACCCACCTAAATGAGACATTTATAAAAAAATTTTATGTTGTTGACGCATCATGTATGCACGAACTTGATGAAACTATTCATCTTTATTTTCCACATCAGAAATATGGTCACATTTGGCATTTTCCGCACTAAGGGTCCATGTCTCATAGACACAAAAAATTTAGTTTTTGAAAAATTTATGTCTAGACAAAATTTTGAATGAGAAGAAACCAAAAATATGGATTTGGTGGAGATAAATCCAAAACCCTTTCTCATCTCACACACAAACATCCTTGTTAAGTTGGAGGTACTCCATAATGGTTTCGTTAAATATGGAGATTTTATTGCCTACCATTGTGAATCTTCTATGACCCTAATGTTTTTTGCTCCCATTCTCTTGGAAATAATTATTCCTAGAAGAAAATATTCATACTATACCCCAATGTTAGTGTATTTAAAGTCAAATTTAAAATAAAATGGGATAACTTTCCCTTCCAGAGAATTAATTATCACCCTTATACATATGTCGTGCATGTATTTGGCTCCATAAATATGGAGTGTCCAATAGTCATTAGGAAAATGGATTCTACACTATTTTGGGGGTTTCCTCTTGTTCCTCCGATATTTTTGCCATACATATCTATGAGATCATCGTAGGAAGAGAGGCTAGACCAAGGAAATTTCCAACTTCTTGCAGGTCAAAGGGAAGGGTAATTGGTAAATCATTCTCTAAGAGTTTTATAATTTATGTTGTGGTTTTTGTGGACACGAATTATACAGAGGAAATCTTATTCTCATCTATTTTTTCCACTTTGATTGTTTTTAGTTTATCGACCTCAGATTTTAGAACCCAGTTGGTGGTCACAACCAATTCCTTTGGAGGAGGTAATTTATTTAATTGATTCATAGGGAGTTCAAATTTATAATGAACTCTATATTTCTTATAGAGGTTTCCAAAATTTATATTGAAGATTTTAGGATCCCATTGAGCAATGAAGACCTTTCTGAAATGGAGAAATCTAACCTCTTAGATCAAAGTGGAAAGTATAGCCTTCATCCTATAGATCCATGGTATTTTGAAGAGCATGTAGTAGTTTGTTTCCTTCTCTATGATGTAGAATTTGGTTGAAATGGTTTTTGGTCTAAGGGAAACTAGAAGGACTATGGTTCCAATTAAGGTAGCTTTAAGACTATCATATCCTCACAATGTGTTTCTAGTAGAGGATAAATTGGTCTCCCCATATCCAAAATTTTGCAAGAAAGAAAAGGGGACTAGATTCACAAAGAACCTTGTTTTCAATCATGACTCTCTTGATGTAATTATTATAGACCCACACTTACAAGTATAATGCAAGATCTCCTCTTTGGGATATTTCAACATAGGAGGGCATCTTGTTTATATCAAACACAAACCCAAAGTATCCCTATCATTCTATCCCAGGATATATGTTAAATTCAATATGATTGATTTGACCTCGATATAGAAAATAAGAATGATGCACTAAAGAATTCTTCAACAAATCTAGAAGTGAAATGTGAGAAATGGTCTTGTTTAATTCTCGTAATCAATTCATAAGCTCTTACGGGTTTACAACTATAGTATTTTTATCTTGCAAAAGGGAGTGAGTGGGAAGAGGTTGTGAAGTGTAATCTCTTGTCTAAGTTATCTTGTTGATTTATGAATCGGTTTCTAATTCAAATAGTTCCAAAATTTGTCTTATTTATTTGATCTTTGTTAGGTTCAACCCAACAATTTTAAGAAGTTGAGGCTTCATGGTCATTGGTCCCAATAGGAATAACCTTGTTTAGGTTTTCGGACTTAATTTATCATCTTCAGGATATTTGGGAAATGAATCTTGATAGATTCCTCAGTTTTCGTTATGAGGTGCAATGGGTCCTTTATACCTCGGTTGTGAAGATCCTTCATAGTTTGTTATAAACATGCCTACAAAGAGTTGTCATTAATATTATGGGAGTCTTTGAATGAAATTATTGTAGTCTCTACACGAGCATGAATCATAACTAACAACATGATGAAATCCACAATATAAATTGGGATTATAATCCCTCATCCTTTGATTGGGATTTTATTTTTGTTATAACCATAGTTATCATTTTGGGACCTGGTTGTTGTAATTGTAATTTTTTCCCCCTTGGCCAGGATTTTGATATTGGTTTTTACCTTGGGCTTGAGACTTCCAAAGGAAAGAATGGTTGAAATATACCGCATTGGGGGAATAGAATTAGGAATTATTTAGTTCCCCATGTTATTTTTATTGTCATTAGTATTACCATTTTTGTGATATTAGGATTATGTGCTCGGTTGGTAATTGTTATCCATTTTTGCACTCGCACAAACCGAACTAACCCGTAAACCTAGGAATTATAAATTAAATCGATCGATTGCAATATATTTAAAATACCATGGTATCTTGTGGATGACTCGATTGAGTTGTGACCAAATTGATTTGATGCAGCAAGTTGGGTGAGCTACTTTAGTAAAGTGGCCAAGCTGGTCATGGTCGAGCAAATGGGCAAGTAGGAAAATTACTACTAGCCAATATCCTTATAACATGCTACCACTTGGTAGTAGGAGAAAGTGGCAATGGTGAAGTTGATAGGGTGAGTAGGAGAAAAGGTAGCGCGAAGGTTCAAAAGAGTATCTTTAGATGCACCGGCCGTAGAAGACGTATAGATGCTACCATATGGTAGCATGTTTGGTGCTACCAGTCAGTAACATAATGGTGGCCAGTTGGGCAGTAATGTGAAGGGTGTCAGTAGCATGTATGGATGTTACCATCTAGTAGTAAATTCATGCTTCCAACTAACATCAAAATTATACTACCAGTCAATTGTGAAGATGGAGAATACCATGGCAATGAAGTGGAAGTGGTACGGTTACAACCAACTAGTTGTAGGGAAATATGCTACTGGATGATTACATGGATTCACAACTGGCTAATAGTAAGAAATCAAGGTAAATAAATGCAACCAGCTAATAGGAGAAGGCATGTAATCGGTCGACAATGGAGAGAAATGATACTGACCGGTGGTAGGAATATGCAATCAGCCAACTCCTACAAGGAACATATTCTACCGACCATTAGCATTTTAGCATGTAACCGATCGACTATAGGATTATCAATGATGGGTTGGGTATTAATGAATGTGGTATGAGTATCTCAACAATAATTTTATTGAGGTATATCACCCATGGCTACGTGTGCAAGTAAAGGACCCTTAGGAAGTGAATTTATATGGATTCCCATACCTCTTTTCCAAGTTTTAATGTAGGTTGTCAGTTGGTGAAAAAAATTCAAGGTTTCCTTTTCCATATAATGTAAAAACCATTGATTTAGGGAGAATGTTCTAAAATGTAAAGGAACTATGTCAAAAAAATCTAGAACTTTTGTGAGTTGTAGGCCTCGAGTTTGAGCATTCTATAGAAGATTCTTACCTTATTTCTACTCTGTAATGAATTGTGCATACTTTTGAGTAATAAAATTTGTGTTTTGTGGCTTCTCCTATCCCAACTTATGTGTTATTGCATTTATTTCCTTCCACTACATTTGTAGGAATATTTTCCATGTTTTTATCTTTTTGTAGGACTCAAAGTTGTTGTTTTCCATGAAAATGGAGATTCGAGTGTTCACTTCAAACTATGGCACTTTTGTTTTCCCTTTCCTACTTTTTTTTTTCTCCCTATTTTCATTCACTTGGAATATCTCTAGCCATTTTTTTGTTGGTTTTAACACCTCCCTTATCTTGGATTTCCCTTTCTACATCTCCTTCTAACCTTGGTCCCTTGGGATGTGAGTGTAGGATTAGATATTTCATTTCCAACAATAGGAGTAGTTTTAGCATTAGACTTAGGTAGAGGAACCAGCCTTCTCTAGAGGGTTTTATCATTCCCTGTGGGTCCCACACCTTGATGTAATCCCATGTTACTCAAAAACACTAAATGATTCATCCACAGTTCATGACATATCATAGGGTGTTTTTTTAGTGACAACAGGTTTGGCATTCCTGGTGGGACTAAAGTCAATTTTATGTTTTTTACCAAGTTTAGGTGTGTGTCTTGGTAAAATATTATCCTTTTTAGGCTCTACAATAACACATCTGATGACTCCAAGCATCAAAGCAACTGGTTTTGGAAGTGCTAGTGCTTAGGTTCATGAGCAGAATTTAGACAAGGCCTAAAAAAGTTGAAGAAGGATTTTTGAGTACGTGCAACTATCACCTAGGAGGAGAAGAGGAAGAGTTTTAAAATGTCACCTTCACCTCCAAATATAACTTTGTCCAATCTACCATCTAGTAGGTTGTTCTTGTACTCTACTAGAGTTCTCAAACCTATCATAATGGAATCACAAGAAAATCTAGTATTTTTATTTTTACTAGAAACAAATCCTCTTGCTCTTAATGCTCGTAATCCTATTCAAGCATCTACATCGAAGAGTATCCCTTTCTTCACTAGGGATAATCATACTACTCCAACTGACCACATACAAGATATTTCCAATGTTTGTGTTATTCATCAAATTATTGAACAAGATGTAGCTATTAAGTTATTATCCTCTTCATTCAAGGGAAGAGTTGTACATTGGTTTAGGAGTTTGGCAAGTAGGATCAATTACCAACTAGAATGAGTTGGGGACATCCCTTTGTAATAATTTTGGATAAATGCAAATAACCTCTCTTTTCTATAGGAGGTGGCAACCATAAAGAGGGATCCCACTAAGCTCATGGAAGACTTCAATTTCAAATTTCATAAGACATGGGACAAAATTCCATCCCTAGTGCGACCAACTCCAAAAGTTGGTTTTCTTTACTTTTTAAGAGCATTAAATTTTGATACTATTTTTATGATTCAATCTATGGGGTTATAACATTTCCTAGTGCTTATGTCATGGCCATTAGGGTAGAAAATTGTTTGATTCATGATGGGAAAATTTCTCCTAGACCTCTCATGCCTATTTACCCATAAATTGAAAACCCTAATTGGCCCTTATAACTAGCACCTATTCCAACCTCAAGAAACTATAGCTCTATTGAAGCATCCACCTCCTCAAGTAATTCAACTAAATCAAAATAAGTAATGAAATAATTGCAAAATTTTGGGAATGAGTTGGTATCCCTTAAGAGGTAGCAAGCCCAAAATTTTAGACCTTATCAACCTCCATACCAACCAAATAAGGCCCCTTACTAGTCAATCAATCCTTCATACTAGGTTGATCCTAAAATCAAACCCAGTTTCCCTCTACAATACCTTTTCAACCATATGACCCAAATGTAGCTAGCTCATCTCAATTCATGGTTCCTGTTCAAAACAATACCGCCCGTGAACATGAGTGGTGTTTCCCTTCTCATCTTTCAAAAAATCAAGCAACATGCCCTAATATCATTTTGAACCAATCTTTGATGGTTTATATTACATTTATTTCTCAAGAAGTAACATCGGAGGAAAATCAATAGTAGTTGGTTGCTCAGAAAACACCTCTAAGTGGCACTTTACTTGTAAATTAGAAATCAAGAGTTTTGTGGAATGAATAAAACTCCCCCTCAAGGGGTGGGTACAAAAATAGGTCCAAAAAGAGAGCAATAGAGGAGGAATAGGTAGTAAATGTAGGAACATCCCAACCTCCTTTGACAATCCAGGGTGTTGGAAGTTCAAATTTGGCTCCAAACATGCAAAATCGACACAATGGCCCTTCCATATCAACCCAAGTGAAAGAAAAAACCATTGTAAGTAGGGTGAAGCATAAGGATAATCCAAATCCTTTCAATATCCTTAAACATGTGAAGAAAACTAATTTTATCATATCCATGTGGGAGTCATTATATATTCCAAGATAGAGGGATTTATTACAAACATTCATGGATAACTTGTTTATCACAAGTGATACATCTAAGGATCAAGACAAAGTTCTTACCAATGCCATGTAATAGAAGAAAGGTCATCCAAATAAAAACATGAAGCCTCTACCTTTCTATGTTTTGTTTATCATTGGAGATAATCTAGTGCATAATTGCATGATTGACTTAAGAGCAAGTAGCTCGATGATGCCAAAGCAAATTGTAGACCAGTTAGGCCTCAAGTATGAGCCTCTTTCTAAAGGAGTAGTGAAATTAGATGGGTCATCAGTGGGAACTTCTTGAGTTATCAAAGGTTTAAATCTCACACTACATGTGTGTCCCAATGTCACAATTCCCAAGATATATTGGTGCTTGATCTTCCTCCACTCTTTTCATTGTGCTTATCTAGGGATTTCGGTGCCAAAATAGGATGCTACCTATTAGAAGATTGGTCCCACATGCTCTTCAGAACTTAGTATGGTACTAAGGCTACTATTAAATCTGAACCAATTGCTACATATCATATAGATCCTTATACACCCATGCGTGTCAATGTTAATTACACAATTTTTATCAAAAATATTTCTTAAGCACTCAAGAAGAAGAGACTTGAATTGGATGCATGCTTGACTTAATACTTGATGAATGGTCACATAATCAGCATATCTATGATATGTATAAAGAGATTGAATAGGGTCAACTGGGTGTTTATTTCCTACACAAGGAAAATTCACCCCTTCCTAGAATCACCAAGCCAAACAAGGAAGAAGAGAATGAAGTTTGGAAAATGTTCTTTGACAAATCCAAAAGCAAGAAAGGTGCAGGAGGAGGTGTAGTTCTTATATCTCCTAAAGGAATTAAACATTACTTATCTTTTAGGTTCTAATTCATCTTCTCAAACAATACATCAGAGTATGAATCCCTTATCCATGGACTACAATGGGAAAGATGAAGGAACATCAAAACTTGCATGCCTTTGGGGATAACGAATTAATAGTGAATCAGGTCGAGGTTCCAATGCATCAAGGAATGACTGTTAAAGGCCTATAAGCACAGAACATGGGATATCTTGAGGATTTTGAAGCCTTCAATATTCAGGCCATTACAAGAAATGAGAATGAGGTGCTGACAGACTTTCTACAATTGGAGAAAGGTTTGATGTTGTTGAAGATGTTAGGAGAGAAAATTCCAGCCTCATATCAAGATTACGGTGAGACTCTACTGTACTGCAGGACATAATAACACAAACTGGCAAGTATTTGAGAATGACCAGTAAATTGTCAATTTCATTCAAGAAGAAGCTAAGTTTTCTTCAAAAATAAGTAAAATGGGAAGGGAAGTATGGAAAAAATATTGTATAGCTTAAAACAAATAAGATTCCTAAGGGCCTAGTGACCTTAGAGTCCATCTTCAATCCCAATAACCAGTTAAGAAAAAAAATCAAACATAAAGGTCAAGGGTGATGATGTAGAGCCTATCTTAGTGGGTCAAATAAAATCTCTTCAAATTGATAAGGTAAGCACTTCTCAAGAGAAACATGATTTTGTGAGACTTTGTCAAGAGTTTGCTAATGTTTTTGCATGGAGCTATGAAGACCTTAAAGTTTTTTTATCCTAGCTTAGCTCAGCACACCATTGAGTTGGACCCTACATCCAATCCTATCGAAAAAACAAAGGCCCATCAACCCACATATTGATCCCTTGATGAATAAATATTTGAACAAGTTGATTAAAGAAATCATAATTTTTCCTATCAAACATTCATCTTGGGTTGCCAATATTGTCCTAGTTGGAAGAAGAATGGAGAGATCAGGTTGTGTGTGGACTTCATAGAGACTTGAAAAAGGCTTCCTTGAAAGACCACTACCATCTACATTTAATGGGATAGATTATGCAAGTGGTAGTAGGTTCAGGAAGGTTTTCCCTCCTTGATGGGTACTCAGGGTATAATCAAATCATGGTAAAAGAGGAGGATCAGTTCAAGACAACCTTCACTACAAAATGGGGAACATATGCTTATAGGAAGATGCCATTTGGCCTATAAAATTTTGGAGCAACATTCCAAAGGGCCATGGACATGGCATTCCAAGGACTAATCAACAAAATTTTTCTTGTATACCTTGATGATATCATAGTGTTCTCCAAGGATACAGTTGATCACCTCCTTCACCTTAGGAAAGTCTTTAAAAGGTGCAGACAGTTTGAGTCTCTCTCAATCCCAAGAAGTGCATCTTCTTATCCCATGAAGGTAAACTCCTAGGCCATAATTTTTCTAAGGAGGGATTAAGAATTGACTCAGAGAGAGTTAATGTTATTCGGCAATACCATTTCCTAGTCATAAAAAATCTCTCCAAAGTTTCTTGGGGAGAATTAACTTTGTTAGAAGATTTGTCCCAAATTTTTCTAACCTTGTCAAACCACTAACATTAATGCTAAAGAATAACATGGATTTCAAGTGGACTGATGAAGGAAAATAGGGTTTTGAAGCCATAAATCAAAGTTATCAGACAGAGCCCCAACTATTGTTATCCCATATTTCTCAAAGGATTTCATTTTGTATGCCTTTGGAGGTGCTAAGATAATCTCAATTATGTTAATACAACTGAATCAAGAAGGATTAGAGAAACTTGTTGCATTCTTCACCAAGGACTTGAGGATTGTGAGATAGTATATTATTTCATTAATAAAAATGTATTTTTTGTGATAAGAAGTTTCAATAAATTCAGACATCTAGTTTCAAATAACAAAATTCATCTACTAGTTTCACATGCTAGTGTGAAGGATTTTCTTCTTAAAAGGAACCTTAGTGAGAAAAGGTTTTTCTAGATAACCTGTGGTCATGGAATATGACATAGATATCAAGGTGACAAATCTTGTCGAGTTAAATTTTACATGTGAACATTTAGCTTCATACCAGCAAATTGAGTGGGAAGTTGTTGTAATATGTCAAGATGACTAAGTACAATCAGCCAATGTCTTTCCCAAATCTTCCTAGACTCAGGATATAGTACACTTCCTCCAAACAGGTAAATTCCCTTAAGGATTGAGTAAGGTCGAGATAAGGTACTTTAGGATTCATTATATTCCATATGTGCTTGTTGAAAATATTTTTTCAAGAAATATGTAAACGGTGTCCTCTTAAGGTGCATCAAAATAGGTCAAATAAAGAGAATTTTGTATGAATTTCATGATGAAGAAGCGAGTGGTCACTTTTCCCCAAAATCAAAAACACTCAAAATCATGAAATTTGGTTATTATTGGCCAAATATTTTTTATTACTTCTATGCATGGATTATAAAATTTAGCAAATATGCATTCTTCAAGGGAAAAGGTAAACTAACAACCCTTCCACTCCACCCTATCTCAAAGGAACAACCATTTATGCAATAGGGACTGGATTTTATAGGGGTGATTAATCCCAATTCAAGCTTGGGCCACAAGTGCATTCTCATAGCCACATACTACTTCACTAAGTGGACAGAGGCGGTTTTGATTAAGGAAGTAAATGAGGCCAGCATTCTAGATTTTTATGAAGCTATTGTGGTAAGATTTGGTGTCCCTTCCACAATTATTTCTAATAATGCTTCATATTTTCTTGGATTGAATATTTTTATTAGGTTGTGAAGAACGGTATATATTTTATCACATTCAAAATATTACCCCCAAGGTAATGGGAAAGTTGAATCCACCAATAAGAATCTGTTAATAATCATAAGGAAGACTCTAGATGAGAACCAGAGAACATGGCACACAAAATGGAAATCAGCCTTGTGGTCTGATAGAATCACTCCTAAGTGGTCAACTGGTAGCTCTCCCTACAAATTGGTCTATGGAAAGGAAGAAAGGTTGCTAGTATCCCTAGAATCAACAGCATTAGATCTTATTAAGAAGCTAGACTTGTTTGAATTTGAGGTCATAGAAGTGAAATATGTAGAGCTCATGGAGCTAGAAGAACTCAAAGATCGAGATATGTGAGTAATGGAGAAATACTAGGCCCAGATTAAGATGATATTTGATATGATGGAAAAATATAGGAGTTTCCTAGAAGGATACTTAGTCTTGAATTGGGATACTGAGATAGGGTCAAACAAAGAAGACACTCCAAGTTTGATGCAATGTGCAAAGTGGTCCTTACATGATTTTAAGCTATAAGGAAAATAATTTTTTCCAATTTTCAAAGTGAATGGAGAAGAATTGCATATTCCGGTTAATGGATACTACCTCAAGCATTGTTATTGAATTAGAAAATTTCTCATGCACATTGTAGTTTAGTTCATTCCTCCAAGTAATTGTAGCACATGGTCCTATTGGTAGTATAGTTTTGATTTTGTATAAGTTTTTTTGCACACTCTGCATTTTCCCATTTGGGACATGTTTGTACATAGTTGTAATTTTCTTTCTATTGCACCTTTAGTTTTAGGAAGGGTCTTATGATGGGAACAATCATTTACCAACTTAAATAGTTTCAAATTAGAATCATATCCATGTAGCGCTTCAAATAGACTCAAGGGTGAATTTTTCAATTATCAAATCAGTTTCAATTTTCAGGATAACATCATGCCTAATGGATACTTCAGGGTTACTAATATTTGTAATCTAGAAGGAAGATCACCCCGTGAGCCGCCAAATTTCTATCCATTTTTGCACCCCTTGCAAAATGGACTAATTTTTGAATCTAGGCATTGGAAATCCAATAGATTGCAATATATTTCAAAGACTAGGGTAGCTCATTGATGGCTCATCTAAGTTGTGAGAAAATTGGTTTGATGCGGCGAGTTGGGTGAGATGCTTTAGTAAATGGGTCAAACAAATGGGTAGGTAGAAAAATTACTACTAGTTGGTAGCATATTTGTATGCTACCATCCGACAAACATTGTATCCTACTATCATTAAGTAGCAGGAGCAAGTGACGATGGTGAATTTGATGGGGAGATCGGGCGATAAGCTCAAGCATGAAGGCATCGAGATCATCTTTATATGTTATCGTCTAGTAGCATTTATGGATGCTACTAGTCTCAGTATCATGTTTAGTGTTACCGGTTAGTAACACAATGGTAGCCAATTGGGCGGTGATATGAAGGACATCAATAGCACGTATGGATGCTATCGGATGGTAACAAATTCATGCTCCCTGGATAGTAGAAAATTATTCTACCAACCGGTTGTTAAGATGGAGTAAATTATGGCGATGAAGTGATGGTGGTACGGCTACAACAAACCAATTGTAGGTAAATATACTACCATCTGGTTGCATGTATTTGTAACCGGATGACAGCAATAAAGTAAGGTAAAGAAATACAATCGGCCAATAGGAGAAAGCATGTAACCAGCTGACAGGGGAGAGAAATGCTATCGATCGGTGGCGTGGAATATGCAATCATCAAACTCCTAGAAGGAACATATTACTATCGATCATCAATAGGTTATAATGCAACCGGATGACTATAATATTATCAATGTTGAGTTAGAAATTAATGAATGTAGTACAGGGTAGCTAAACAACTAGTTTAATGATGTATGGCACCCATGGTTGGCGTGTAAGAAAAATACCCTTGGGAAGTGAATTTGTATGGTTGTCCATACCACTTTTCAGAGTTTTAATGTAAGTTTTCAGTTGGTGAAGAAAATTAGAGATCCCATTTTCTATATAATGTAAAAAAACTCCTCACTTTAGGGAGGGATGTTCTAAAACGTAAAGGAACTATGTAAAAAAATCCAAAACTTTTCGAGTTGTAGGCCTTGAATTTGAGCATTCTGTAGAAGATTCTTGCCTTATTTCTACTCTGTAATGAATTGTGCATCCTTTTGAGAAATAAAATTTGTGTTTTGTGGCTTCTCCTAACCTATTTTGTGTGTTATTGCATTTCCTACCTTCCATTACATTTGTAGGTATATTGTGCATTCTTTGATCTTGTTACGGGACTCAAATCTGTTATGCTCCACGAAAATGGATATTTGAATGTTTTCTTTGGACTGTGGCACTTATATCTTCCCTCTCCTAGTTATTTTTCTCCCTATTTTCATTCACTTGGAACATATCCAGGCCTTTTTTCTTGGTTCTATCACCTCCCTTATCTTAGGATTTCCCTTTCTACATCTCCTTCTAACCTTGGTCCTTGGGATGTTAGTGTAGGATTAGATAGTTCATTTTCAACAATAGGATTAGTATTCGCATTAGACTTAGGTAGAGGAACCAAACTTATCTACGGAGGTTTGTCTCATTCACAAGGGTCCCACACCTAAAGATAATCCCATGTTACCTAAAAACATTGAATGCTTCATCTACTGATTCATGACATATTAGAGGGTGTTATTTTTTGGTGATAACAATAACACCATCTTTGGTAACACCACAATTTTGATTTATAACTTTAGGTCCTTGGTTATTTGTTCCATTATTTTGATATTTTACTTTGTTTGGATTAGGAAATACCAAATTTCCATTGGGACTATAAGTCTTATGTCCTCTCACAATAGTCGATTGGTCAATACAAAAGGCGTATTCTAGCACCTCCTCATAACTACGGAAAGGAAACTTATACACTTCCTCCTTGGTTTCTTGATTGAGTGAGTGGAGAAAGAGGTCACATAGTTCCATTTAGTCCATGATATGCCCTCTCGTGAAATAATAAATAAATTGACACCATATTTGGATGAAATGAGTGGTAGATTCATTTTGTTCTTGTTTAATGTACAATAAATCTCTTATTCTCATTGCAAAAACTTTTTCATGTCAAATTTTTTGTTTAACTCAGAAAAAAATTGTTTGAAAGAGTGTATGAAAGCCTCGAGGATTCGATAGTAATCGCCGATGCAATACCTTTAAGAGTCTTCGAAATATTTTAGCCACTAATTTAATCTAATTTGAATTAAATTTTATTTCAGAGTAACTATTGTAACAAATGATATTCAAGTAATTAAATACAATAATTTTCAATCACTAAGCATTTGAAAATGTAAAACCCTATGCAAATGAGGGATAAATATGACTTAGTTGATTGTTTCGTAATCTAGGAGTGGTCGAGATTGTGTAACTATTGGAACCGACTGGGAACAATGTTGAAATGGCTTGATGAGGGCTTGAAAACTCATGACTATGTTGAATAAAAGCACACATAAGAGGAAAGGAGTGCCCCATATGCTAGTTACTAATTTGTTCACCGAAATGTCTCGCTTAAATGCTTGAAATATGGTATTTTTGGTCATAAGATATTCTCTATCACTTTCTCTTTGTCGATCCAAATTGCCAAGTTTGAGGTGTGATTTAATAAATAAACACAATTAAATAAATAACATTCACCAAACATTAAATAAACATATCAAATAATTAAAGAACATAGGACACATAGTTAACGTGGAAAAACTCCTTGGGGGTTAAAAACCACGGAAGTAAGAATTTACATTTAATAGAGAAATAGAATTACAAAGGCAAGAAACTCCAATCTCCTCACTTCTCTCCCCAAAATCATCTCAGAGTTAATTACCCAAATACTTCCCATGACCATATTTAAATAACCGCAAGGGTTATGAATATTAAGTGATTAGGTATTCCCCCGGTTTATAAGATAGTTAATTATTAAATAACTAATAAACATAATATAAAGTTTATATTAAATAATTAAGAATATAAACTATATTATAAATTATTTAATTATAAACTAAACATTATACACACTTAATATTATGTTCTAACATTCCCCTTTAATATTAAGTGGGGGACCATATGCCAACATTACCTATTTGTATAATAGGATTTACAAATCCATAAACCATTACTGAATGTTCATGCTAGCATATCACTTTTGAAGGATTTATAACACCTTCATCATAAAGGATTTGGAATCCATAAATTAGAAGTTATGATTTAGGCTAAGCATGGACCTCGTTTACAAATAGATGCAACACACTGGACTATACACTGTAAACTTAGAGTTATAAGTTTATAAAGATCATAAAGATCTTTTTACAATGCTTTACAATGGAGAAAAATTATAGAGGAGAAGGATTTATCAATTTTCCAACCATTACAAGGTGACATTTCCATGCACTCCCCTCAATGACAACTCTAAAATGCCAATCATAGCACAAAACTTGCAGTCTTTTTATAATACACAATAGCTTCGTAAACATATTTGTAACATGATCTTTGTCCTGAAGTGTTGGAGTTCTACATCACTACTGAGAGAACCTTCTCTCAAATAATATTCATATGAACTTCTATATGATTTGTTCTATGATGCTAAACTGAATTCTTAGTAAGATAAAATAAACTCGACTATTACAAAAAGAGGATTACTTCCTTTAACTTCCATGGGCATCTCTTTCAATAGCCTCTTTAGCCACATGGCTTCTTTCGTTGCTTCCATCACACTTTTATACTCTTCTTTTAGTAGAAGATATGAATACTATTAGTTGTTTTTATTACTACTCTAAGTATTAGCACTTGTACCAAAAAAACTTGAACACAAATCCATATGTATATCTTATATCTAACACAACATTAGGATGGTTATAGTCATAATATCCATATAGACATCATAATAAGCATAATATAAATAATTTATTGATTTCACTTTTAACCATCTATAAATCTTACATTTATAGATTAAACAACAAAGTTATATAACAACTTAAATAATGATATGCTTAACTAACCATGTTATATTAAAAATATGTTGAAAAAAATTCAACATATTGATCTTGTAAAATATTTATTAGATGCAATCAGTATTGGACATCTCCAATATAAACACAAAGGCATCCCTAAGTGTCATTTGATATGCATATAATAATATTTTAGTAATCACATACTAAGAAATGTTTTATCAACAACATATATATCTTCATTATCTATTCTAAGCCCTCAAAAAGTGATAAGACTGATAGATAACATATCTAAAAAGATAATCAAATCATGTAAGAATAATCACAAAGATACACCTGAATCAAGAAAAATTCTCTAACCGTGAACACGTCCCATGGATTTATGTGGAGTTTACTTCAAAAAAATGACTAAGGGTGGGTTTTTTATGATAGCTTATCATGAAATCACCCTTTATACATTTCATAGGTGGTAAGATTAAGCTAAGACATGTCATACATGATCCTAAATAAATGATCTCAGTATTTCATGCCAAAAATGAACAATAGTTTGAATAAACTACTAGAAAATGAAGCAAAATTTTTGAACACATATAAGCCATTTTTGTGTGTTTTCAGCTATAGTTACTTCTAAACCATCAGAAATTATAGTTATTATGAGTTAACTATGAAAAAACAACTTCTTTTTCAATTCAATATTTTACATTCAAATAAAAATTTACTTTTCATTTTGAAGTGATAGATGTAGTTTATAGAGTTACTACATTAGATCTATGATTATTCTCTTCATTTTTATCTTGATTTTGATTTGATTTATTCCATTTTTTATTTTTGAAATTTGACTTGTTTTTTACTTTACATTCATCTTTCTTATGGATAAAATTTTCATAGTTATGACATGTACGATCAAAACTAACTCTTAACTTTCTCGGCTTTCTTATCTTTACCAAAGCGGAGTTGATTTTTGATTCTTGTTGAACCTAGAAGGTTTATGTTTTGATTTTTGGGTGAGAAGTGTCTGAGTGGCAATATCTTTTGAATCAAATTTTGTCATAAATTTATCTTCTTAAATCAAAATATCACTTAAAGTTTGCAAATCTGAGATATCCTTCTCATTTTGATATTTAGAATTCAATATTGAAATGAAATTTCTAAACCTTTCATGTATATTCAATTGAATAATAAAGTAAAGTAATTTATCCTGAATTAAGTTACAGTTACATCCATCCAACTAAGAATTAATATTTTTAATTTTTTCCAAATAATTAATTACTTTTTCATCTCCTTCATGGGATTTTTCATTAGTTCTAGAATCAATTTAATGATTTTTGATAACCACATACCTTCGTGCATCGATTCCAATTGAGTCCAAGCCTCACTTGGACTTTCTTGATTCCCAATATGAAGGATAAATCATCTTGCATGCTCCAAAAATGATGGACATTGCTTCTTGTACCTTTTTTGATATGCAGTGATGTTGTTTGTAGTTTCTTACCTTCCATTCGAGCCTTCTCGTTTCATTCATGACTTCCTAGAGCATGAGCCATGAATTATGCCTTAAATCAAATTTTCCAAATACTATAATTATTTCCATTCAACATCTAAGATTTATCAATAGTAAAATTATTAGACCCCATTTTCACGTAAATAAATTTGAATAATTAAGAATAATGAGGATTAAAAACAATCAAGGTTCAAAAAGATCCCCTATTGTTGTTCAAGCCTCACAATAAAAATTTGATGAATTTATGTCAAAAATAAGGTATTACCAAACATATAATCTACACAATGATATATTAGTTTGACAATAAGAATTTTTAATCTAAATTTGAGTGAAAAAAATCATTTTATTCATATAAAGGACGACAACAACGACTTATTCGTCATGTCATAAAACATTACAAAATTTTGAAAGCACATAATTCATTTTAAATAAACTAATTTTCTCATATTTAAAGTAAAATAATTAACTTAATTTAAATTCAATTAAATTATCAATCAAGAGAAAAAAATTAAACAAAAAACATGTGAATATAAAAAAATGGTGGAGCATTGATCCTTTGTATGTGTTTTATATCTCACTTAACTCAGTCAAGTTAGGTCAACCAACTCGGCAAGTCGAGTTATATTTGAAAATTTTCTATGTATTACCAATACAAATTTATTTCATATTATTATACAATTATTTCATATTGGTTGAGCCACACAAAGTCACCTCAACGAGTTAAGAATCAAGGCTCACAACTGATTAACTAACCCACATACTATGAACCTACTACGAATCCAAAACTCGTGGCCGAGTGGAACAAGGCCATATTGGCTTCCAAACAAAAATCTTGTGGTGTAAACACTTTAACATGTTAGTCCTTTTAAAGGCCAAACCAAACCTTATTTGGGTTGATGTGGGATTAAAATCCCAACTAAAAAAATAAGCACATCCGCACCATGTGACCATAGCGACAAAGGAGGGAAGGAGGACGTGTGGCAACATGCAAAGTGAGAGTGTGGGTGGTTTGCTCATGAGGGGACCAGAGGAGTATGTGGCTGCAATAGTTTGGAATAAGGAGGGGCCACTACAGCACTTGCCATGTGGGGATGTAAACAAAGGGTTTAATAGAGCCCCCCACACACAAATAAATAAGCAGCCCGCATTTAAACTATAGACATATTTGAAAGAAATTAAAGAAAGGCCATTTAATTTCAGGTCTCTTAGGGTTTTATTATAAGATTTTAAAGCGCATATATTTTAAAAGGAAAGTTAAAAAAATATAAAACATATATAGGTTTTACTATAAGGTTTAGATAATAACATAGGTCGCGTTAGATGTAATTTTAAATAATTAAAATCTATGTTGCGTATATATTTAAATCAAATATATATAGGTTTATTAAATCTTATAGAAAAATATAAACTATGGAATATTGGAACAATATTTTAAAACTATACAAAAATGTATAGTTCTTATTATACTATAGTTTAAACTTTGTAAACATATAGTATTAAAAACCAAAATGTCATCCTTATTAAAGGGGTCCAAAGGACATGGGCAAAAAATATTATTTGATTAATTATCAAATGGGCTCCATGTAGACCCATTTGATAATTCAACTTTTTGATATTATCCCCATCTTCCACAAATTATTCAATCCATGGGTATTAATACACCCATCCGACACCCTTTTTTTTAAAAATGGAATTTTATCTCACCCACCATGTCAATCATGCTCCCCACTCCATCTAATAATTCAAGTCGTGGTCCCCACGTGATCACATCATATCCTAACTCAAGGTTACTTTACTCAACCCCATTACTTGTTAACCTCAATCTAACCTCACATCTAAGTTATAAATATGGGTTTTTTCCCCATATTTGGGAGGAAGAAAAAGTTAGAAAATTAGGTGAATGTTGTGAGATTTTAGTCATTTTATAATATCATTATTATTCTATCTGGGTGATAGCACATGGAATTTCCATGACATTCTGCTCATGATTTGGGTTCATATGATGAGATTCATGTTGCACGCATCGATATCACTAATTATAATCACACACGGTACCATCCAGTTCTTTTGTTTATCAATTTGTATGTTATCTATTTTGGATGCTATTGTATTATTATTATTATCGCATGGGGTTGACAACCACCGAGGAAGTTAACACTTCCCGGATCTGCTTTGTCAGGCAGCCCCCGCATAAAATCTCTAATCATCATTATTTTCTAGTGTATGTGAACTGCAGGTTTGTGGGATCACACCGAGGAGTCGATATCAACTTTTGCGCCATATCATCCATCGTCATCTCCAAGGTACTAAGCCCTTGTATACTCGACATTGTTTAGTGTTTCTTGATTACTCGTACACTCATCTGGACATGAAGCTGGAAACTCAGATCAACATTTGGCACGCCCAGTGGGACCAGATCCAAGTTCTAGTCATGTTTTTGCTTGCTCACTTTGTATAGGTGTCGTATGTATAACAAGTTATTGTATTTTATATTATTGTAAGTATGACATCACGTCAATCTAGATATATGTTCTGTAATTTTTTTTGTAGACTCACTTGCTTGCAGGATCTTTGGTACTATCTTTCATCCATGTGTTGTGGTGCGTATAGGTAATCGATTATGTCACCATTAAGGTACATCGATTTATCATTTGAAAAGGTTGTTATTAATTTTTTATAATTAGGGTAAAATTTTATTGTTATTGCTATTTGTTAATATATATGTATATATATATATATAATAAAATAATAAATAAATTAAAATAAATTAAAAAATTTATAAAAAAATAAATAAAAAAATTAGAATCTTAACTATCCTAAACTACCCCACCCATCTCCATCTTACACCCCATTCCATCCCCAATCCTCAACTACCTACCCTTCTCCTCCCCGAGCCCACTCATTCCATCCATTCCTCTCTTCCCACACATACTTATCCTCCAACTATTCCCTAGCCACCTAATCATCAACACCCTTCCACTCAGCCACTCCCATCGACTTAACCCACCGTCCACTTTGTTCCACTCTATCCCCACGTAGGCCGACTCCGACTCCTGACCCTCACCCTCTCCACTCCCCTCGATCCACATGAGCTCCTTACCACATTATTTGACCTGCTGCCTCTTTCTTCCATATCACCCCTCCGATTATACTCCACCTTTAGAATCATCTTTTTAGCTTTATTCATTTCATTCTACCATTCTTCCTTCCTCCTCGCGGATATCCTTGACTAAACACCCACTTGTTGTTCGACCCACACTCTCCAGAATTTTCCTACTCCCGAGCTCCCATCTTCCTTGACCTCTGTACTAAATAAGCCATTTTCACCCTTCCATCCACCTCTCTCCTCTGTCTGAGTCCCCACAACCTCACGTTGACCCTTAGAGTTACATCTCATAACATTTCATTTCCGTTTACATTTTTGTGATTTTCATTGTAGAAGTGCCAGGTCCATGTATCATTTCTCATTGTACATGTGTGCAGACTCAACCAACTTTGAAGGCAGCGACTGTATAGTCTCTTTAGAATAATTGATACGTGGACACCCTTGATAAGCAATGCCACTAAAAATATATTTGTTGGTTTATAATTTTTTTAAAACATACAATGGATAGATAATACCATTCAACATTGAAGTAAGGTTCAGCAATAAAAAGGTTTCTTTTTCAAATCAGCTCCATTGTGGTTGATTCACTGAATTTCTGACGTTGAATGCTTTCACTTGTTCCTAACACAGTTTCAAATCCACGCAAGCTTTACATTTTGTAGAAATTAATCGACAATTCTTTAGATCACGTTTGTAAAAATGGCTTGTGATAAATAATGTCAATAAAATTTAATTTTACCATCTATTTATAGTTATTGGCTTACAATTCGTTAGAACATATCTATAAAGAGTGCTTTGATAAGTAGTATTGCGAATAGAAGTAACTTCATAGTCTCCTTATAATAATTGGCTTGCCATTTCTCATAAAATAATTTACCATTTCTAGTAACTTGGCCATCATACGCATAAAAAAAAAAATCTATATCCATAAAAGTTAGATGAGATATTTTTTTCTATCCCATCGATTAGACATTTTATTTCATTGTGTCATCTATTGACATCGGACGTTCAAATATATTTTATTTTGTTAATAAACATTTGTTTATGAAATTTATTTAGATTTTGATAAGTTGTTAAATAAATAAACACATATTCACATTGGTTTTGATAATATTGTTTATCATCTCTAGAGCTTAATTATTATCTTATTCATTTATCATTCATTTTTATAAAGTCTAAAATGGGTTTGTCATTTATATAGTGTGTGTCGTTATTTATTATTTTGATTTGATTATCACATTGTCGTGTCTATCATTTTGTATTACGATTCGCATTATTTTCATCATTAGATCATCATTTATTTTATTACTTAATAATAGTCATTGCATTGTTTAGTGTCTAATTTAATTTATATTCGACTAATCCCGATAATTTGTTTATTCTAATTTATTTATTCTTTTTATCTCTTTTGGGTCATATCCACTAATTTTCATATTTGCTTTTATAGGATTGTAATGTCAAAGATAAAATCTTAAACTCAAACCACATCGCCAATCATCTCTTGTCAACCTCATCTGTAGTCATAAGATCCTTGGACGTTCCCGATCACCGATTAGTGCTTTCAAACATCATTTACTTGGATACGACAAAAGGTGCTTTCTAGATTGTTTAAAGCTTACACTTGGCTCAAACTTGTCAGATAAAAGGAAAAGTGATATACAGGTATTCTCCAGTTTTCCCTATTTTCTCTTTTCTACATGGTATTGTTGGTATTTTGGATGATTGTCAGCATCGAATTTCATATTTTGATTTTGGAGTAAAACGAACTGCATTTTGCCTGCTCACATAGTGTAACTAGGGGTTTAATTATTTGCATCACACCTATCATCACACACTGCCTAAAATTTCACAAATTAATCAACACATCGAAACATTCCTTGCACCTGGTTCATTGATTGGGATTTGATCACCCAACAAAACCATTTTAGACATTTCCCAACCATAACTTACCTGAAACCAAACATAGTTTACCTTCTTCTAGGTCCTCTTTCACCATTTTATTTTTTTTCCTTTACACACGTTCTTGATTAAAAAAACTTTTTTCCTACTTGTTTGTTGATATAATAGTGATTTCCTTTTTATGCCCGTAATCACTCGATCCACTACTAAAAAGATGGAACACAACCTCACCACACACATAGTGCTTCATCCCAATCAATCACTACATCAACAACTTCATCATCCATGTTTCTTCCTATCTCACTCACAGGCACCCATTCTCTCACTAATATACCTCATTCAATACCTTTTGCTCACACTACGGCATTAGACCAACATTCCATCCCATCTAGGCCAGCCACTCCGCCCTCTGTTAGATCAGAGCCTATTGGTACTTCAGTCTTCCCTCTTGGGGACCTAGAATTAGAAGATTCTTGATGCCAACCCTGTGGCCCTTCAAGACTATCTTTTAAGAAGATACATACACCTCCTCTGGATGGCCCACCACTTCAATAGGTCTATCCTTATAATACTGGTTCTGAAATTCCTCAATCCATGGCCTTACATGATTTTGTGTCATCCTCCACCAACCCATCGACACACCAGACCACCCAGGTAGTCACGCCCATTCCACCCAATCTTCCTCACATCAACACGACTATCGTGACTGCCATCCCTACCACTACAATAGCTCGATGGTCACTAGTACCTTCATTCAACCATCCCATGTGTCAAATCCCTTATCCAAACAACAAATTCCTTCTACATCACAAGTCTATACCCTCACTTCTCAACTTCCTCCAACCATACCTTTGCAACATATAGTGTCATTTCAGTCTATCAACCCGCATATACTCACATCCCCACTCAAGCAGTTACTTCCACAACCTGCACAATCTCAACAATCATACCATGCCCTGTTTCTCACCAACACACATTCTATCAACAACCACCTCAACCATCACACATAGCTTACACTCACCCATACCAAGTCCCTCAGATACCCACACATACGCAAGTCCAACCACCACCTTTCACTGCTCAACAGGCACTTCCTAATGACCCCATGCAAATCTTGATAGGTGGTTAGCCAACCTAGAGGCTGCTACGTTAGGGTCCAAAGTCACATTGTCTTATGAACAAATATGTAATGAACCCATCCATCCATCCGTGCCCATGAAACCATATCCTCCACACTGGGAATTTCAAAGTTCGCCAAGTTTAACAAAGTAAAGGAGGACCCTCAACAACATCTCAGAGCATTTAAACATACATGTTATCTCATTGCGCATGACCAAGACTTGATGCTTCATACTTTCCCCATGTCTTTGGCTGGTCCCGCCTTAGAGTGGTATAATAATATTCCCAGTACTCCATATTTTCTTTTTCCCAGCTTGCACAATTATTTCTTGAGCATTTCTCCATTAATATTGTGCATAAAATAACCATCAATGACCTATATACTATCCACCAATTGAAGATGAATCCATCATGGATTTCATCGCACGATGGCGCAATATGATAAATCAATTATCTTTTCCACTACCTCAAACTGATCTCATCGAGCTCTTCACGTGCTCTTGCTAAGCATATTTCTCAACCTTGTAAATCAATCATTTCACACTTTTGAAGAGGCTTTTACCATGGCCTCGCAAGCTTGAGACACGTGCCTTAGAACATGGGCATTTAAAATTAAAGACCAATAAGCCAAAAACTAAATTTATTCAGACCATCCATATCAAATGATAAATCAAAGACAATTGCCAATGTCATCATTGTTAGATCATCTCCTACCCCGACATCTACCATAGTAACTCAACAATGATTCACATGACCAATGCCCAATTATACTCCCTTAGGAGAATCATACAGTGTCATCTTTGACAAATTGATAACAACACACTTGATCACACTACCACCTATCCAACCTATTAATGAATCTAGACCATGACGACCGTGTGGTATCGAGAGGATCACTATTGCAAGTATCATCAAGTCCGAGGACATGACATAGAAAAATGTCGATGTTCAAGGATTTTGTCCAAAGACTCATCGATCAGGAGAACTTCAAGTGGATAACCGAATGCCTCATCCAATCAACCTTTAGATATTTTTAAACAACCATTTCCAAATCATACACCCACATCCATAAATCAGACTGCTCCTACTTCTATATCTCAAACCCCTAGTACCCACACCATAAACACTATCCACGTCGGTGATAAAAGTCTAGTTTCCCCCACAAGTTTACCTTCTTCATCAACCATTACACCAGTCCCCTTTGATACATTATCTACATCCACAAACGCATCAACATTCATCTCCACATCAACATTAGTTACATCCATGCCCACGTTGTACCCTTTCCTATACTCACATCTATCTCAACACCTACCACCCCCTCCTCAGATGCAAATATCACTTTTGTGTCATTACCCCTTACATCTACTCCGTTAAACCCAATCACCTTGTCAGAAATTATCCCACCTCTACCTGTTATCTCATCCTTAGCTTCTCTTCCAATCCCTCTTTCTGCACTTCTACCAACACCTACTACATCTACTATTTTACAATCATCTATCTCATCTCCCTCTTCCACGGCCATGTCATTACTCGATGATTTTTGGAAAACATTCCAACATTCCTTAATTTCAAATTATCATCCCATTTCTTCTATACCATTAGATACTCACACATCAGCACAATCCCCACAAATACCCACTTCAATATCTCAGTTCCTCCTATAGATATTCTGGTCATTCCCTCTAACAATCCCCATTCATATACAAGACCTAGACCCCCATTTCCCAAGCATTCTCCTTCACATCCTCGTCCAAAAGTAGACCTCACTATTCCCGATAGAAGCTCCTTGGAAACCACATCATCTCCTTCTATTTTAGGACCACACCCCTCATCTTCCTCTTCCATTTTAGGAACCTTCCCTTCACCAACAACACATACTACTACTAGAACAATACAACCACCCTTTTCCAACCAATATCTTAAAGAAAATTCAAAGGCATCTGTGTCTTCCACTACTATCCCGCATCAAGCACATTCATCTATCCCTTTCCAAATCCAAAACAATGTCTAAAGCCATTATTACATCACCACCTTCCCATGCATCATTCCAAAGTTCTCCATCGATAACACCAGGTTATTATACCACTATGTTTCACCAACTACTCCAAGCCTCAGCCATCACTTTACCACCAATTAAATTTTTTGATCCAAATGTGCCAAGGCCTTCCTGGTTTAATTCCAATCTTGTTTTGCACATTTCACCATGCCCCTGGACATGACACTGAACATTGCAAAGCTCTCCAAGCCATCATGCATCATTTTTTCAATAAAAATATTAACGATGAAAAACCAATTCTACCATCTCCTCCATCAACTTCCACATCCCAACATGCATCTGTTCAAACATCTCGACCACCCTTTTCATTAAGAAATCATGTCAGTATTCCACTACCAAATAAAGATATAACCAACAATGCCACCAACATATTATCAAAAGAGGATGATCCTAAGGATCGTCCTCCTCTTGTAATCAACGTTGTTGGATAACCACCCATTCAAAGCCATATAACTCTGACTCCACCTCACCATCGCCCCTAAGACTTATGTCGCTATCCCTCCTCCTAAGGATCTTGCTGCCTCCGCACCTCCATCATGGCCAAAGGTTGTCATCATCGCTGCTCCTACCAATCATCCCGCAACAACACCTTCATCTTCTTCTAAAGCCAAGGTATCTATTCTGGCCACCCCGAATCCTTCCCCATTGAACATACCATTATTAAACAACTTCACCAAGCCCCTATCAAAATGTCACTCTACGAGCTTATTCAAATCTCTCCACATCATAAACAAGCTCTTATGGAGGTCTTGCAACAGATCCCAGTATCCTCCGATGAGCCCCACCTTTCGTGGCTTTAGCTCATGCCTTCACAACATCTGCTACCGTATCATTTGAAAGTTTAGAAATCCCTAGGATACCACAAGAAGAACATGATCTACCATTATTCATCATAGTCTATATCGATGACACTTGCGTCCATCGAACTATGATTGACAATGGTGCTAGTATTAATATCATTTCTTCTCATACCTTCAATCACTTAAATTTCCCAATACCATTGTTGCCAAGTCTCCTACCATTCTTCATGGCTTTAACGATGTTGTCACTCCCCCATTAGGAATGGTTGTTCTTCCTATCCGTGTCGGCCATAAACTCCTCCATGAACTTTTCTACATCATTGAAGGAGAATTCCAATATAATATTTTACTGGGACATCCTTGGATTCATGTTATGCATTGCGTTCCATCTACTCTTCATCATTGTATCAAATATGAACATGAAGGGACTACTTATGCTCTTCTAGCTGAGATCCCCCTTCCAAGACATGTCGCATGATCTATACCTAAAGATGTCCTTGTTCCTAAAACCAATTTTTCTCTGATGCATCCACCAGTTCTTTTGTACTTCCATCTACCTTACCTCATACGGATTCTTCTGATACTATAATGCAAAATCTTGCTTTAGGGGAATATCAACTCCTCACTCTCAATACCCTTCCTTCTCCCAATCACCTCAGCCACCCTGATAAAGCCCCTATGTATCAATCGAATGTTGGGGAAATTGTCTCGTTTGGCCCTTCTTCCCTCAAAACCAATTTAGTATATGGCAGCCTTGATCAACCTTCTTCTCACACTGAAAATCATTTTCATGCCAAATGATATACAAGTGATTTTGGATTTCTTAGTAAACCATCTTTCACTCACACATACCTCTATCATTGTGCATGGAAGGGGTTTGGTTTGGGGCATTATGAACAAGGCCCTCACGGTAATATCTTTTCCCAAGCCCATGAATCATGCCAAAATTTGGTTTGGGATACGACGATGATCCCACCATACACCCTCCCGACACATCTGCATCTTCTCCCATTCATATTGATTCATCCATTTCTTCTCCATCTGAATATACTACCGATTCAGAACATACTTCTTCTCCATTTCGACTATCCTACATATTCAAATAATATCTCATCTCCTTCAACTATCCTTCAGCTCAGATAATGATTTTTCTCCATCCAATTATCTCATAGATCCAGATCAAGATGATACGGTTCCTATTCCCCTAACTTTTTTTTTTTATTTCCACCATCTTTCTTGGACTGGTGACTTACCAAGCCAAAAATGAAACCCGGTCTTTTCCCCTTAAATATCCAGAGATGGTAGAGGAAGATTCCCCTATCATTGACATTCTTCAATGTGATGATGACACTTCCATTCTCTCCTACATGGGAGCCGAAGGTTCTCAAGATTAAAACTCATCCACCAGAAAAATCCAATCTCTGAATGAATCCACTATCAAAATTACTATTGGAGCACCTCAAGAGCACCACATCCTTAAAATAGGTAGTCTTTGACACCTCAAGAGCAAAGCCTTCACTTCATTTTTTTCCAAACATAGCCAAGCATTTGCATGGTCATATTTGGACATGCCAAGTCTTGACCCCTCCATCATTGTCCACAACATCGTTGTTATCCCCAATGCCAAACCAGTTAGACAGAAGCTTTGTCGAATGCATCCTCGAGTTCTCTTCTTGTGAAAGAAGAATTGCAACGTCTCCTATCTGCCAACTTCATTATCCCCATTGATTATCCCCAATGGGTTTCTAACATTGTACCCATCAAAAAGCATCTGGAAAGCTTCGTATATGTACTGATTTTCAAGATCTTAACCTCGTATGTCCTAAAGATGATTTCCCTCTTCCAAGTATTGACCAACTTGTAGATCTTACAATGGGACATGAGATGCTCTCTTTAATGGATGGTTTTTCTGGTTATAATCAAATTCTGATTGCACCTGAAGATCAGCACAAGACATCTTTTATCACCCCATGGGGTACCTTTTGTTATCAGTGTCATGCCCTTTGGTTTAAAGAATGTTGGGGCTACATATCAATGAGCCATGACGTATATCTTTCATGACCTCTTACATCAAACCGTAGAAGACTATGTTGATGACCTCTTAGCAAAATCTAAACATAGATGTGACCATCTCTCGGTTCTTGAGATACTTTTTGAGCGTCTCATTCATTTCTCCCTTTGCCTCAATCCGGCAAAGTGTGTTTTTGGAGTTCTTACTAGAAAACTCCTTGGCTTCATTGTCTCTATCAGAGGCATTGAGGTTGACCCACAAAAATCAAAGCAATTCTCAAATGCCTCCTCCTTCCAATCTCAAGCAACTTCGTAGTCTTCAAGGTCGACTTCAATCTATTCATCACTTCATATCACAACTTTTAATGATCATTGTCAACCCTTTCATCACCTTCTTCAAAAGACATAACCTTTGATTGGGATCAAAACTATCAAAAGGCTTTTGAAGATCTTAAGTGATATTTGTTATCTCCACCAGTACTCACACCTCCACGCAAAGGAGAACCCTTCTATTTATATGTTTCTATAACTGATCATGCTCTAGGAGCTATGTTAGCACACCGTGATAATCAGGGATGTGAATAGGCCATTTATTATATCAGTCATACTCTCCATGATTGTGAAACATGATACTCTGAAGTGGAGAAATTGTGTTGCGCTATTTTCTTCGTTGCATCAAAACTTTGACACTATCTTCTTAATCATAAAACCTATATTGTTACTAACTTTCAACCCCTCAAAGTGATGCATTCTAAGCCATATCACAATGATCGCATCACCCGATGGCTCCTTCTCATGGCCGAGCTCGACTTGGAATTCATTCCTCAAAAGGAAATTAAGGGTCAAGCTATTGGATCAATTAGCTGAGGCCCCTCTTTCCAATACACAGACTCTTCTAATCATTTCCCAGATGAATCAATCAATCAATTTTATCATGATCCCCTTAAAATGACTCTTTTCTTCGATGGTTCTAAATGCCAACAAGGTAGAGGGGCAGGAGTTGTTCTTATTCCTCCTGGGGATTCCCCAATCTCCTTAGCTTTTAAATTAGATTTTGAATGTACAAACAATATGGCAGAATACGAAGCCCTTATACTAGGACTAGAAACTGCTATATTTCTAGGCATTCATATCCTTGACATTTTTGGTGATTCTAAACTAATAATAAAGTAGGTCACTGGAGAGTATCAGTGTAGAAATGATATTTTACAACAATATCGTGATGTTTCTCATCATCTTCTTAAAGCCTTCGATTCTTACACTATTCAATTTGTCCCGTTTCGACCAATCATTTTGTTGATACAATGGCATCCCTTATGGCCCTTATCCCTTGGACAACACAAGAATCCAAGCTTTTGGTTATTATACATCATCATAAACAACCATTCTATGACATATCTCAGATTCATCTGGTCGAATCTAATTTGTCAGACCTCTGGTATTCACAAATTTTTGATTATTTATCCAAATCCATTACTCCCTTGATCTTTCTAAAAATGCTAAGAGATATTTTATCCAACGTGCTACTCATTATGTAATCCTTGGTGGTATTCTTTACAAAGTGCGGGTTTGATGGTATCCTTCTCCGATGCCTTCAATCCCATGAAGCCTCTAGAGCTATCCAAGAAGTTCACGATGGTATTTGTGGTGGGCATTTTAGTGGATTATCTATTGCAAACATGTGTTCTTTGTCTTGGCTATTATTGGCCTTCTCTAAATCATGATTGTTGTGAATATGTCAAGAAGTGTGTAAGATGTCAACAACACTCTAATCTTATCTCGTATTCCTAGCCAAGCTTTACAGCCTGCCCAAGATTTATGGCCCTTTTCATAGTGGGGCCTTGATCTTATTGGTCTAATAAATCCCCATTCATCACAACAACATCATTCTATCATCACTGCTACTGAGTATTTCACTAAATGGGTGGAGGCAATCCCACTCACCTCTACTAAATCTGGCCCAATCATTAATTTTATATATCAACATATCATTTTCCGCTTTGGTGTTCCTCATAAACTTATTATGGACAATGGAAAGTCCTTTAAAAACAAGGACCTTAAAAATATCGGTGATACATTTAAGATCCAACTTAGCTTTTCTTCCCGTATTATCCTCAAGCTAATGGCCAAGTTGAGGCCACTAATAAAACTCTTGAAATATCTTGGCTAAAACTATTGATCGCAGGGGAAGAAAAATTGGCATCTCCAACTTCCCTTTGCTCTATGGGCCTATCACACTAGCATTCACACTTCCACAGGAGCTACTCCATTTTCTCTAGTATACGGCTCGAGGCCATTCTTCCCCTTGAAGTCCAAATTCCATCTTTACGTGTGTCTCTTCACAACTTCATTTCTGATGAAGATTATCACCAGGAATGTCTAATGCAACTTGAGTTATTAGATGAGTGTCACCTTCTTGCTCTTGAGCACCATCATGTCTATCAAGATCATATCCAACATGCTTATAATAAACACATCAAAGAGTGATTTTAAAATAGGTGACCTGGTTCTAAAAGAAAATCAAAATGTCACTACCTTAGAAAGAAGCCAACGGGAAAATTTGCTCCCAACTGGATCAGACCATATATTATCACACATAAGTATGGGTCTGGGGCTTATCATTTAGCCTCTCCTGATGGTAAACCAAAGATTGAACCTCTTAATGCATTGCACTTATGGCCATTCTATTGTTAGTACACACACTTATGAGTATAGTCTTATCTTTAGACCATGTCTCCACCATTATCCACTTCCATCTATCATGGTAATGATATGAATTATGTGGTCTACCATCACTACTTTGATATGACCTTGAATATAAGTACAATGGCTCTACTTATAGCATATTCAATATGGATAAGTTCTCCCATTCGGTGAGAATCCCGTAATCATTACATCCATTACCTTCTCATTCTCCTATTGCAGCCATGCGAAGGGTCCAGGGTGTCTCTTGTACATTCCTTATCCCCTCTTAAGTGGTTTACTTAGCTATTCTCACTCTCTCCCCATGTAAAGCTAACATCCATATATGCAAAAAAAAATTCAAAAGTTATCCAAAAATAGACTGATCCCTCGAAGGACAATTGTTCATCCAAAAAAAAAGAAGATACATATACAAATTAAAAATCAAATCAAAATCAAAAGAAATAGACCGATCCCTTGAAGGATGGCTATTATATTATTCTTGTCATCTACGTTATGTATTAAAATAGACCGATCCCTCAAAGGATGGCTATCATCTCACCATCTATGTTGTATATATAGTAGACCATACCCTCAAAGGATGGCTACTCTTTTGTTATGGCATTCAGAAAGCTTCCCGCATTGATCAGCTTTCTTCTATTATTGTTCTTTCCCTTTCCCAGAGCTGGGGCATAGACTTAAGGAACACCACCTTTGGAGAACCTTCTTCCCACATATAGGTTACATCTCAAATCCCTCATCATGTCGACATTAAGATTATGAGAATATTTCATCCATATCTTCCTCTTGGTCTTGTGATATAATCAAATCTCATTAGTTATGTACTAACACTTGTTATCACTGCAAGTGCAATGCTTTGAGTAGTACCTTTTCTTGTTTACCTCTTATCCGGTTAAAAGCATAACTTTCTTACATGGCCCTTGCTATGGTTATGTGACACCCATCTCATCAAAATCATATTTTATTACAATTATAATCAAATTTTATATCATTAAATCTGCATCTATATTTTTTTTACTCTTAAGGATGTCCCCTATCAATATCCTCCATGAATCTATGAAGTTTATTATTGTTTCTACACACTCTCTTTAATACACTATTCGGTTTGGGAATTCTACTTGATCTCCATTGCAGTTTGTGAATTCTACTTGAGATTATCTCTCAAGTAGCATTCATTATCCGGACAACTTCTCATCCTCCACCATGACCAATGTTATCTTTCTCCATCCATTCTTTCGCATCATCCTTCTCTTCTCTACAATCACCCACCAATTTTATTTTTCATCACTCTTATTTTTGTTTGTCATCTAGAATTGACATCATCTTCTTCATCATCACAAACCTTTCATCCCCAACTTGGCACATCTACGTAATTCCCCGCACAAGCACCGAAACCCTACTCGAGGTAGACCTGTCATTCTGGACAAGGTCTCATTCGTGATCATGTCTGTTGACCATTCCTTCCTCCTAGCCCTCTTTATCAACCCAATTTTCTCCTAAAATTCACCTCATCTCATTCTCCATTGCTCTTCTCACCCACTTTGTCCTTCTCCGTTGTTTGTTTGATACTTCACGTGTCATCCACCCGGGCCATTATTTTTGTGTTTTTTCTTAATATCCTTTTACTGCCATCTATTTTATTGTTCCATTTCCCTTTCATTATTCTTTTAGCTTGATGATCCTACTTAATCACCCATTCCACGTAGGCTTCTTAATCACAATGCATCTCTTTCTTAAGATCCTGCCATTGTAGAAACTCCTTCATTTTTTCATTCCTTCAACGCTAGAAACATCTTCCTACTCCATAACTTTTGCTTAACGCTCTGACATCATCACTCGTACAACATAGGCATCCTAATTAAGAATTCCCCTTACACTCTCCATCTACACATACATTCCTCCATCCACTCATGTCACACTCCTTTGTTTCCTTGTTATTACCTCCTTTCACTTCTGTTCCATTTTGGTATACACCGCTCAGTATTTTCATCATTCTTCTTCTTTGGCTTGGCGATCCTACTTAACCATTCCTACGGCATGGTGATCTTACTTAAGAGTCTCTCTTAAGAATGATCTGTCTTCTTGCCTTTCCTCTTTCCTTCATATTCCCATCATCGTATTTTTTCTTCATTCCCCACAAACACATCCTCTTCCCTTCTCTTTTTCCTCACACAAAATATCTCAAACTTCCTAGAATATCATCTCCATCATCCCTCATTTAAAATCCAACTTAACTACTTCATACCCTCTCTTACTATGTCTTGTTCCTTCATCTTTACTTCCATCATCTTCATCCACATCCTCATCCATTGCATTCTCTCCTCACCTTTATCTTCTTACATATCGTTAGCCCTCCTTTCTTTATTCTTTCCGGTCCATTTTCTAGAATACTTCCCCATATCTATCACCACATTTACTTGTCATTATTATTGTTCATCTAACATTATGTCATCATCAGCTTCCATTCTCATGCTAAGAATTATCAGTGGACTTCTCCTAAAACTTGTTTCTCCCCATTCTACTAATACCGGTTCACTCTTTTTTACCTCCTCCATTTTCTCTTCCTTTTTTTTTTTTTTGTGCCCTCTAATCATTATCGGAGGATTTCTCCTAACATCCCTCCGTTGGTATTGCCTTTTCATCTTCCCTTTGCCTTTTTCAATATCTCTACTATCTTCATCACATACTACCTTTGCATCATTTTCTTTGTTGTCCTCTCCTCCTTTCTACCCTTGGTTTTCTTTCATTTCATTTGTATCATCTTCATCTCCTCTTCTCCTCACACTTTCATCCTATTTCTCCATTGATAACCTAACTCACCAACATTGTCCCATCTTCTTAATCATCCCACCATCCACATGCATTTCCATGCATTTTGTTTCATATTCAATTCCTTTCTGTTTTGGCTCTATCATCTCTTCTTTCCCTCTTATTTTCATTTCCCCATTACTGAACTTCTTTCTCTACCACCCCTATCTTCCTAGCTCCTCATAGTGCCTTTCTTTCTCTTTTCCATTCTACCTCTTTCCCCATCTTCTTTAACTTCTTCATCTTCTTCATCTCCTTCATCTTTCCATCCTACTATACATATTCATCTCTCCAATCATCCTTCTCTCATATTCTTCACAACTTTTCTTTCTCAGTTCTGTCATCTCTTTCATGATCCATTCTTTCTCTCCCTCTGTTTTGATCTCCATCTCCCTTTCATCCCTTCTTCTGTCATTTTCTTGTCTTCTTCTTTGTCCTTCATCATTTCTTTCTTCCACCATTTCTCCTCTTTATTATATCTATTGCTTCTTTACTATGATATATCTTCGTACATTCACCTTCCCTTCTAATCTCTTTTCCCTTCTCATCTCGTCTTCTTCTTGTTTAGACTTCCTCCTTCCCTTCTTCTCCTCCTCTCTTTCTCTATTTTCTTTTTCTCCAGGTCCCTCATACCTTACCTATTTATTTCCCCCTTATCTTTTTCCACTACCCTCTTATTGAATGTCACTCTCTCTCTTTTGTGTCTTCATCTATCTTCTCACCTCTCTTATCATCCTTCTCTACTATTTGATCCCTCTCCTCTACCATGTCTTTTCTACCCCAACCATGTCGCTTTCTCTAATCTCTATCATTTATCATCCACATCTTTCATCCCATCTTCCTGGGACATTTTTGTCTTGGAGGATACCATAATGCCAACATCTATCTGATTTTGTACTCTTCCATGAATATTTTCTCTACTTTTGTTTTGTCACAAAAGTATCTTGACTTCTTATCCTACTTACCGAACAAGTAGGATTTATTTTATCTTCTAATTTGCTAACACTTATGCATCTTTCCTATGAAACATGATTACCATCATATTTGTCACATCTTTAGGGCATTTTATCTCAGATTTCTATCCTATCTGCTCATCTTGTCCACATTTATGATTATTCCATCTATGTCTTATGTTGGGGCATCTTTTCATCCTTGTACTTGTCAACACATATAACTCACTTTGTGTCTTTCTCATGCCCTATGTTGGGGCATCATTATCTTCATCCATGTCCTTTTGTGGATGCATGATTTTTCACACGATTCCTCACAAACAAAGGATTGCGCACATCTTTCGCATTTATTTGCACATATTTTGATGTTTTCTTATGACCCATTGGTCATCTTGGTTTACATCCATACTACAGTGGTCTTCACCCACTCACTAGTCTATAGAACGTTGTCATCTGTCTCCATTGAGACCACAATTGTCCTCTACCGATGTGATATTGGAGTCACCGCCATACATTTTTTTTTTATTTATTGCGATCCTTTTTTTGCCTGAGGCATCTTGCCTTTGGTCATGTCTTCATCCATCCTCAGACACATCTTTCATCTAACCCTTTTTGTTTTTGTCTCGTGGCTTGCTATCGCAAACCACTCAACAAAAAGGGGAAAATGTAGACACCTATTTTTGGTATAGCACCCTCCGACATCTCACATTCACACAATTTCCATTCTCACTTCTCTTTTCTTAAATTAAATGAAATCTTACCTATTTGCTCACATTATTTGATTAATTATCAAATGGGCTCCATGTAGACCCATTTGATAATTCAAATTTTTGATATTATCCCCATCTTCCACAAATTATTCAATCCATGGGTATTAATACACCCATCCGACACCCTTTTTTAAATGGAATCTTTATCTCACCCACCATGTCAATCATGCTCCCCACTCCATCTAATAATTCAAGCCGTGGTCCCCACATGATCACATCATATCCCTAACTCAATATTACTTTACTCAACCCCGGTTACTTGTTAACTCAATCTAACCTCACATCTAAGTTATAAATATGGGTTTTTTCCCATATTTAGAGAGGAAGAAAAAGTTAGAAAATTCAAGTGAATGCGTTGTGAGATTTTAGTCATTTTATAATATCATTATTATTCTATCTGGGTGATAGCACGTGGAATTTCCATGACATTCTACTCGTGATTTGGGTTCATATGATGAGATTCATGTTGCACGCATCAGATCAGTAATTCCATCTACACACCGGTACCATCCAGGTTCTTTTGTTTATCAATTTGTATGTTATCTATTTTGGACACTATTGTATTATTATTCTTATCACATGGGGGTTGACAACCACCGAGGAAGTTAACGCTTCCGGATCTGCTTTGTCAGGCAGCCCCCGCATAAAATCTCTAATCATTATTTTCCTAGTGTATGTGAATTACAGGTTTGTTAGGATCACACCAAGGAGTCTCGATATCAACTTTGTACCCGTATCATCCATCGTCATCTCCAAGGTACTAAGCCCTTGTATACTTGACATTGTTTAGTGTTTCTTTAAAGAAACATAATTATAGCCTAGTAAACTCCAATCTCCTCACTTCTCTCCTGAATCCACCCACAGTGAATTACTCGAATATGGCCCACAACCATATTTAAATAACCCCAAGGGTTATGAATATTAAGTGACAGGGTATGCCCCTAGTTTATAAAATAATTAGTTATTAAATAACTAATAAACATAATATAAATTTAATATTAAATAATTAATAATATAAACTATATTCTAAGTTATTTAATTATAAACTAAACATTATACACACTTGAAAATTATGTTCTAACACCAACTTCACTCTTAGGGTTCCAATCACACTGTAACCTACTGAGACAAATGAATACACGAACATGCCCACAAACCACATCAAATATAATAAAAATATACATAATGTGGATTCTGGGTGACCGGTGGTCACCGAAGAGTGAACTTACGACCGAGCGTTGCACTACATCTTAGAATCCACATAGTTATTTGTGTGTGTGTGTGTCTATGTCTCGATTCCCTAGGTTTCCCTTGTGAAAGTTACACAATGATAGCATGCTAGATCTAGATTGTCCAGTATGTAAATGTGTGTGATGGAATAGAATGAACTCCCCTCCTATACAACATCTGAGACCAATGCATCCCTTTTCCCTTGTATGAATGTGATAGATGTGTGCTTTTTAGTGCTCTTGTGCCTTTTTCCAAGCTTATGTGGTGATAGAAATGTTTATAATGTTTGGCCTCTTATTTACGAGAAGTAACTAAGTATATATATGATTCCCTTGTTTGAATTTCATAATTTATAACTAGAAAACCAACCCAAAGTGTTAAACATGATCAAGAAGTGAAAATGACCCAAAAGAGTAATAAGAAGAAAGAGAGGGACATGAGTTCCCATGAGGGACAGGAGAATTTGGGAACTTCTATCCCGACACAGGCACTAGTGTCCTTATAAACAAAAACATTCTCCCCCACTTTATGTTATTGAGTGAATACTTGATAACATAAAGTAGATAGAAGATGCGTACCTTGTAAACCAAAGATGATTGTAGCTAATAGCATTCTGAGTAAATAACTAGCCATGTGAATCATGAAGTGATCGTAATGTGAAGCATGGTGACTAGGAAAGGAGGGTAAACACTAGGTGTGAAACATACGCATAGTAGCATGTTATTAGAGCTTGTGCTTTGTCATGTGAGTTGTTTCTTGTTTCTTGTAAAGATGGACTTGCAAAAGAAAAGAAAAAGAGTATTCAAAGTCCCATATATGAAAATTTAGAGTAACATATGTATATGTAAGCAAAAGATGTATAAAACTAGTAGACAAGGAAAGAGTGCACCTGAGGTATGAGAGAGTATAGGATTGAAAATGGTCCTGTTTATTTTGGAGATGTTACATATTTGACTATCCTACCGCCAAGGGTGGGTTTTTGGGAAATATCACACCAATAGAGATTTTTTTGCATGATCTCATTCCAAGAGAAGAGTGTTGGGGAAAGAGGTATGTTTTTCTCTCCTTCCATGATGCTTCTCAAATGATGAGTTCCATTTTAGATCGGCATGTTCCCGATTTGTAATCGAATTATAACTATATTATCAGAATCGAGTAATTAAATTATGTAACTAAATCCAAGTGTTTGATACTATAGATCCATATTGGAAACTATTTTGAATTGATAAAATATCTAATTTTTCCCCTAGGACATAAGTGTCGACCAATACTATCTCGATATTGGGCGCTAGTGTCTTCTCTGTGTTTGTGATCCAAGTCTGATTCTAGACCACTTTCTAAATATGTCCCTTTGCTAATTATGTATGGTGTTATTACGTTTCTAGAGCTATGTGCTTTTGAGAGGGTGATTTTTCACCCAATATTTTCCCCTTCCTTTGGGGTGCATGTTATGAATATAGGAGGAGGCAGCCCAAATGAGAGGACCTCAAACCGATATGTATATCATACATTGGATACTTATAGGGGTAGTCAATTTGCATGGTAGAAACCAAGGGACATGAAAACAAGATAGAATATAAAACAAGTGTTAGTGTAAAATAGATAACATGTAATGTAATATAGTGTACCAGGAAACTATGGAGACAATAGGGACCACAAAAATTGGGTTACATATATGGGACATTGCTCACAATGTCACAAGACAATCAGGGCTAAAGTATCCATAAGAAAACAATGGTCAAACAAGACATAGGGTGTTGGCCATTGTGTCTAGGTGTTATTATTGATGTCAAATCCATTCATGGAAAAAAAATTAGGTGTCATGTGAGTCTCCATGAGGTGTCTTTTAGTGTCTAACATGAAGATAGGATGGTAGAGTCATGTTTTGGTCAAGTTGTAATGGTGTCTAGGCATAGTTTTGAACATGTTACAACCATTTATGGTCATGACATGAGGTCCAAAGGTTTTCATGATTTAAAGGAAGGTTTACATAATGCGTTAGAGGTGTCTAAGAGTCTGCATTGAGTCATCATGGTCAATTCATGGGTTGTATGGCTTGAGTTAGGTCATTCTAGGTTTATTCCTATACCTAGAGCATGTGGTTTAGTATGGTGGCATGAGTTTTGGAGCAAGATATACATGTTAAATCATGATAGGAGCATGGTGATGGTGTATATGATGTGTATGATGAGTTTTAGGTATGTTCTTATTTCTTTGATAGTGTTTCATAGTCCTTGGGAAGTAAGATTGTGAAGACAAGATAAGAAGACACGGGTAAGTCACTACGGATGGAGAGATTCATGAATATTTATGAAAGGAGGTGAGTTTTTATGATATATAATGTTTTCATGGTGCTTCATGACAAGTTTCAAGTAAAAAAATTTAAGGAAAGTCAAGTTATGTCATTTTTGGTAAAATCAAGTTTTGGAGAAGGAGAAATCAGCTCGAATTATGAACTTTAGATGCTCACCCACTCACACACACTTTTCATGGGACCCAAATGTTTTAGGGAATTATTTTCCATTGAGCTAAGAGTTTTTTTCAAAAATTATTAGGTCATTTTATCATCGTGTTTTTATGAACAATTGTTAAGAAGATAAGTTGGTTTGAAACCCTAGCAAAACCCTCCTTCTAGAGTGACTTGAGAGAAGTGCATTTTATGGTCTCTATAATGTCTTATAAATCAAATTTGATACATTAGGGTTGAAGAGGATTCCTTGGAGATAATTTTTTTGGTGTTTTGGTGTTCTTGTTATTTTGGGAAGAGAGAGAAAACCCTAGTTTGTTGGTTTTTATAGTGTAAGAGATGAGATGGAAGTTCTAGGATGAAAATTGAATTGTTCCATAATCCTTAGGAGGTTATATAAATTTCCATTAAAATTTTCAGACATGTATAGTGGAGAAAATGAAATATATATGTCCTCAAAGTGACCCTACCAATTTTGGCCTTAAGGGATAAAATGTTAGTCTTATGTTTTGAGCTATGTTTGATCATTTTGCAAGTTGTAGCTATGGTTTTTCATCATGAATATCATGTAGTAACTTGATATGATGTTATGAAGCTTTTGGAATGATCTAGAGTGGTGGTTTTTAGTTGAATACCTAATGGCCTAGTAAACCCTAGTTGGTTTTCTCATGAAAGTGACTTTGAAACAAGTGTGGCGGGTCAGATTTCTCCATGTGACATATGCTTTTTAGTCATTTTAAATTTTGGTAAAAGTTTCCTTGATGTGTTCCAGGTGATGGTTGAGCTTGGAATTTGATTTTGATGTGTTGGATAAAATTTCTCTCAAGACTAGTACTTGAGCCCTAAAAGTATGAATGAGAAGTTTCAGAGATTGGCTTGGTTGAAGGCCTTACATAATGAGTTAGAAGATAATGTGAGATTTTTTTGAAATTATATTTGGATATCTTTCCAATGGTATATGATTTTTTTCTTTATGAGGTGTTTTGATATGTGAACCATCTCTATTTTCAAGACATATTTTTGGGGTATTTAAGCCGTTTTGAGTAGTTATACAGTTTGATATTTTTAGAGGTCTTCCACTTTGATTTGGATGAAAATGTGAAATGTTACAAAAAGAGAAATAAAAGATATTTCCATTGATATATAACATGAGTCATTTCTATGGGAATTTAGTAGGACTAAAGTTTTGGGCATTGAAGACCTAGTTGATCTTATTTGCTCCTTCGAGTGTTTCATGGTGGAAATGGATGTTTATTGCTTCCTAAGATTTTTATGATGCTCAGGAACTTTGCATGACTTTTTTGGAGCTGATGGAACCTTTACAAAGTTATTAAAATACCTTGGAGTTGTTGGAGCAACTTTTGGTGCTTGAGAAGCTTGTTTTGAGCTTGCTTGTGTGTCTTGGAGCTTGATGGGGATGTATTGACCTCTGTTGGGCCTACTTGGGTAATTTTTGATGATTTTTTTTTTTTTTTTTAAGTAGGATGACCTACCTACATGGTCATGGTCAACCTATGGGTGATTTGATCTAGTGACTTGTATATAAGCAAGTGTTTTGAGTCATTTGTGACTAGTTGAGTGAGATAGGTTAGGTTTGACCTAAATGGGATTATTAAAGAAGAGTGTTAAGAGGTCATGAATAGATACTAGAAGAGGTATGAATACCTGATAAAGATTGAGGATTAGTGATGAAATTAAAAATGACCTAATTATCCCATGAGAGGATAGATTTGAGCAAGTCGGAGAGAGCTTGTTTAGATGAGGGTCATGGTGTGTTTGGAGTTGAATTTGGATCACAATAAGTTGTGTGATAATCCTATTATATATGATCATTATTTTACAAAATCACTTATGATGAGTAATATCCATAGGATTCATTTTCTTGAGTCATATCAGTAAAGTTTTAGGGGTTCGTGCTCCTTATGGGGTGGGTGCCTCACTATAGAAATCTTGCAGGATGTGTAATATTATTGCAATTCCTTTCTTTGTGTAATATAAGGAATGGTTTCAATGGTTTTATTCCCCTTGAGGGTTTCCCACTTATATTTTGTGTCTTTTATTCAATCTCTCTTATCTTTTGATCTTATGAATGGTTAATGCACATCTAATAATCTCAAATGTGGTTATGTATGATGAATGGTTAATTAAATGTTGAATGCTTGACATGGTAAAATAAGTTTAATTTTTACAGGACTAATTAACCCCCTCTTAATCCATTCTTCTTCCAAAAATTGGTATCATATCTATTCCTTGTGAAGAAAGTTTGACAACTTTAAGGAGATCCTCTTGAAGCATAGGTATGGTAGATAGTCAGGCTCAAGTTGAAGTCAATCCTCTTGTTAGGATGAGAGCATGCTTGAAACCCTTAGGGTTTGACATTTGAAATATATTCTGGGTGTGTGCACTCCCATTTCCAATCCAATATATGAGAATACTATTGAAGTTTTAAAATAAGATCCTTGAGTTGATTTTAAAGAAGGTTGCTCTAAAGATGAAGATGTAGGTGATGATGATGCCCTAGGAGTTGAGCTTGAGGTTATTCATGATATGATTGAATCTCTCAATGTAAAGGATGATGTTGATGTGTGTCATGCTATCTCAACCATGGTCATAAGCTATGAAGAATCCAAAGAAACCCTAAATTTGAAGATGAAGAAGCATTTCAATATTTGGCGGTGATATAGAAGATGATGTTGATAAATTAGATCTGTTTGGATCTATATAGGAAAAGGAAGGGTTTCATGATGATCTAATCATGAATACAATCTATGAAGTGATCCTAGAGAACCTTCTCATAGATATAACAATCCATAAATTGAAAATTAGTATAGTTGAGTCTATGAATATAATGATTCATAGAGGGTTTGAGGCAAGAAGGGTTTGACATTCTCAAGAGAGGAGCTAGTTGATGATACATTATTCTTTCAAACAAGTTATAAGTTGTTCTTGTCATTCAAGCAAAGAGATCATAGGACAATATAGAAGTGGAATAAGGAGCAATAAATAGGAGGCTTTGGTTCTCTGTTTGAGGTTGACTAATAAGGGTATTGATCTTGTGAAGGTTCTAATAAGATATTGCTTTCTATATGTTTTTGATTCTCATTTCTAACCTTGAAGGATTCAGATATGATACAATATAAGGATGGTATGTGCTTCTTCTTAAATTTCTAAAGGATTGAATTATGAGGTTGAATTGAAGATGTTGTGTGCCTCATTCATGACATGACATGACATGTGATTACATTTACTTGAGGTGTTTCCCAAGGATGAAGGATGAAATTATTAGGTATTTTTGTATGACAAGGATGCTCAATTCATGAAGAAGAAATAAATTCATCAAAGGAAGGAAATAATGGTGAAATTCAGTTTTCAAAGGTTCATAATGTTTTCATATGAGTTATGACATAGATTCCATGGCGTGAATGGTGATGAGGTATACTATGAAGATGTTTGCAGGTGAAAAAATATGCTCCCAATCATGAAGGCTTAGTCTTTGATCTATAGATGATGAATAATTATTTCAAAAGGGGTCTATGATGTTCTAGAACATCTATGAGAAGTTCTATGAAGATTCAAATTCAATTATGGTATGTATATGCTCATAAAATTCATTTTTCAGTTAAGTCTCTAGTCATTCTTGGTGCATATGGTCTTATAGTCTTGTTCTAGTCTATTTGAGTTCATGAAAAGGTATTTGGGTATATCAACATTATGTTGTAAGAATGATTCTTTCCCATAATTGATCATGTGTTTGAGTGATTTGAGTCATCATATGTCTTTAAACTCTATAAGAAGTTTGGTAGTCTTAAGGTTTGGTATGTTCATTTTTATCACAGGATGTGATTTGTGTTTGAAGTATTAGGTTGTGTATGAATTCATAATAAGCTCTCACAATTATAATTTGTGTCTTATAAATTTGTGAGGAATCAAGAGGGTGGTTTTGAGTGAACAAATTTGTTTAATTAGGTTTAATGTTACAAATATAGTCATGAATATGTTTGTGTTAAAGAAAGGTCGACTTTGTTACACACCTTATGAATAATTGAATGTCGGTATTCTCATCGGTTGAGTTCCCATGGTCTAGTTTGATAATATAATGATGTTTGTACAATTATAGATTAATTTTTACTATGATTCTTTGTCTAAGGAGTCTATATTAAATTTGAAATTCATTGAACTATGTCATCCTAGTCTTCTCATCTAGTCTTGTGTTGGAAAAATGTGAGTCAATAGTTTAGTAAGTTTATATAGTCATGTTCTTGTAAAATGAATTACACGTTGAGTCTTTGGTTTGAGTATGAAGGTTGAGACAATGGTGTTGAAGGTAAAACAAGGTTGCTTAGTCATATTCCATCATATAAATTGCAGTGTTCTTCTATGTGTGTAGGTGTAGACACTAAAAATTTACACTCCTCCATCTTCACTTAATTAGCATGTTCACATTTGTAATACATCACTACATTAGATTAATTACATCAATATCCCATACCTCCCCCATTCTTATTTAATTAATTAAATACACACAATTATCAAACTCCATAATATTATGTATTTTCTAAATTATTCTAATCCACTTAAGTTTATTTATTCCCTAAAATATATTTAAAATAACTTCTAACTCCCTTTATCCTAACACACTATCATAGGCATTTATACACTCACCATTATCTTAGAAAAATCCTATGTATTTATCATCATTATCACAATAATCTTATATTTGTACGTTTGATAAATCCTAATCAAACCACCTAACACCTATCCTAAACAAACTTAAGACAAATTAGATGATATTTAACTAATTACATCCCTTCCTTGACACGTTCTCAACCACCTCACATCATCTCCCTTGAAAATATGAACAAAAATCTCAAATTAGCAAATTGTTCCAAAATTTACTAAACAAACCCAAACTAATTGAAATCATTGGTGATTTGCCAAATCACTAGTAATTATTTAAACACATTTTCTAATCTCTTTCGGGACCATCTTCTCATGTTTTCAAGCCGACTCTTCTATCAAAGTTCATCACTTTTGTATTGCATCAATGTCAACATATTACTATCCAATATTGGCATTCACATCCATCAAGAAATTTTGGCAATCATTTTGGAGCCTGTCAGGATCGACAAATCACCATCCAGCTGCAAGTCTCACCACTTGCATTCATTGTCTTCAATCAAGGTCTGTCATCATTTTACATTTCCATTTATACATTCAGGTACATTAGTACTGTTAATTCCTTCATCTTGTATTATAATATAAGTCTTTGGAATATCATATTTTTGACAATAATTGGCTAAATATCATGTTTTTATTAGTCTATTTATTATCCTCTAGAATCACATGTGATTCCTAGAATCGCCTTGCGATTCCTAGAATTGCCTATGATTTTTGTCTTGTTTATTTCCTGCAACATCATTCAGATTTCATTTATCAATTATATTGTATCTCCTTTACTACTAACATGTTGTCCAATATGGCTTGTTTAGATGGCACTAGGTGGTCAAGGTCATGAAATAACTAGCATCAACTCATTACATGTCATTTGTCATCCCTTACATTGGGAACAATACAATATTCTACATGACCTTGAGTTTTTTTCCATTCATTCTGCCCCATTAGATCAATTACTAGACCATTTTTGAATCCACTCAGAGGATTTGTGATGCCACAGATGAGTTTTGGGAAGCTTACTTTGAGGTTCTGTGTATCCGAGTAGATTTTTCTTGGTTTGAGTATCAATATGAAGTTGAATTAGAAGAATTGAGCAATGAAAATCTGAATCGAGCATCAAACCAATTTGGAATACTCATATTTTGATTTCGATTCGACACGGAAGAAGAAGAACTAGAATACATCTCAAACTTCTTTGAGGAATATTACATTGACTACGAGAATTCAGATTACCCTAAAGACCTTGAGCTTACTGAAGAGGAGGATTCACCTTCATCCGAGAATTCGACATTGATTTAGACTCTAACTTGAGCCATAGCTCATATATCTCATATTTCATTATCAAATACATGTTTGTAATAAAATATGAAGTTTTCAGAACATTTATTATTTATCCATCATATATCATGGTTTGTTTTCAAAATCACTTGATTGTATAAATATCATATTAACATCCTTGCAAGGAAGTCCTTTGGTTTTCGAGGTGGCCTTTTCCCGAAATCTGCCTAATATTATATTAATCCTATTTTGTTTAGTGGTTTCGATTTGCAGATGTAATTGTAGGAAAGGATATTTCTTTATTTTGTATACGGAGTGCAACTTCAACATCATCTATTCACATTTGCGGGTACCTCTAACCCCACCATACTGAGGTTAGGTAAGTTTTATTCTCTTGCTTATTAGGTTAAGTTGAAGAGGTAAAATTTATGACCAACATCTTGGAACGCCCGATGGTACATTGTCCCTTGTATTTTTGTTTCATTTCATTAATAAAATAGCATCTTTTTTATTTTTATGATTGTCTCGTGTGATAATCACTGTGAGCTAGCTAAACACCTACAATTTGTCAAATCACTAGAAATTTATCTCTGTTTGTTTTATTTATTACCCTATAGTTTTATTTTTACTCCTTGTTTGTTGCTTTTTGTTTTTTATTTTTCCTAACATGTTTGCATGTTCCTGTTTCTGGAAAGCTCATTTGCTGGATTGTTGGATTGCTTGCTTAAAAATTGCTAAAAATAAAAAACAATAGGAGTGTTTAAAGTTGAGTCCTAAAAACTTCCCTTTTTTAGTTTTGTATTTTTTTTATTGTCTTCATGAAACACAACATTTCAATTTGGGTTTTAAAACAAATCATTCATCCTTCTTACTTCACATAGTATTAATTAGGAAGGTAAATTTTTTTCATTCACTTTCCTTTCCCCCACACACAACCAAACCGCTAAGACATAAAAATGCATTCAAAATAATTCCTACCCAGGTGGATACCTACTTGGATTTGATCACCAAGAGGGGAATTCGACTTAGTGTTTTGCCCGAGTATAATCATCTATCTATCGGTATACATCACCTAAGCACTTGACACCCTTATTGATGTGGGACCATGAAGTGAGGGGGTAGGCCCCAATACCACACCCGTATCGGCATCAGTAAAGAGTTGGGCCTCACTTACCTTTGGGTATATCGAGGACTCCACCCTTAAACACACCTGAAACCAACCTTAGCTTACCATTTCTTAGGACCTTCGTTAACCATTTTACACATTTCATTCTTTTTAATTAAATCAAGAAAATCTAAAAATCCATTTTTGCTTACTTTTTCTTACTGTTTGTAATTCACCCATTTAGTAATTTTCATTTTAAGGTGATTGTGTTTCTTTTGTGTGTTTTTTACAATGGTACAAACAAGACAACAATCCCGCAACCAAACTTCTAAAAACATGTCTCAACCATTATCCACACCCTTGCAACAAAAAATTTCACTATCTACTCCATTGACTACCCCATTATCTACTCCTCTATCTGCACCGTTACAACATCACACTCCCTTATCCTCATCTTTCTCTACACCGTTACAACACCAAATACCATTTTCTCAACCAATTATGTCTACTCCTCTATCTGATGCTCAATAAACCGGAATGAAATAGAAGAACAAGTTAATGAGGAAATGAGACAACGACTCTTAGATTCTTCATGTTAGTTTCGCAATCAAATTTTCCATACAACTGAACAAGAAGAAATGGAATAACCATACTCCCCCATCTCCAAATCGAAATCTTATAAACCCACATTCTTCAAAAAAGGAGACCCTTCTTTTGAATAAATGCTGGATTCAAACCCCATTTCTCTCAACACCTATCTGGAATCTAGGGGTGTTCAAATCTAGCCATTCACACCCTAACCATATTCACACATTTTGGATCCATTATCCGGATATTTACAATAATTTGAACCCAAACCATCCCCAAACATTCCATATCCATTATTCATATCTTTGCAACAATTTGAATCTGAACCATTTTCAAGTATTCCTAATTCTTCACATCCTATCGATTCAAACCAACAATCTATACCTAAACCACCACCTTATGTCCCTGATCCTTCATCTGGGGTTTCATATCTTATTAATCTAAACTACCAACCTATCATTCAATAAATACATTCATATCCACCTTTAAGTCAACTTGAAACATCATAAGTTGCGTCTTCCATTCCTATTCTTAGCCTTCATATGGTTTCCTCTCAAGACATAACCACCCAACAACATACATCCTCACCTGATCCTTCTATTGGTTCAACACCCCCACAAAAATTACTAGTGCTTCATCATCTACCCCTCCAATATCCTTGGCTACCCAAACACCTCCAATGATTTCTATTGTAACTTCTATTGTTGTATCTCAACTAGTTAGCAGTATTCAAAATATCACTATGACCATTCCAACATCTAGTCCTTTAATCAATACTAGTTTTATCGCTACTACTCACCCTATCTCACAATACATACCACAACAATCACTACCATTAATTTCCATACCACAATCTTCTCCTACTCAAAATATTCCACAACAGGCACCATCTTCTGTTGCCTCTGCTATGCCCTTTCAACAACCACCACTTTATTCACAACCTTTTACTACCACATCCATTCCAAATCCTTATCAATATATTCAACCATCTCGACCATTAGTGTCTCAACCAACTTATGGTATGCCATCACAATAAATCCCACAACAAACTATCCCTTCACAACATATCATTGCTTCTCAACAATACATCCCTCGAAAAATATTCCACAACAGAATATTCCTTCCCAACAATACATCCCTCAACAAAACATCCCACAACAAAACATTCCACTTACTTATAACATTCCTCAACAAATCGTTCCACAACAAAATATCCCTTCACAACAAAGCATTCCTTCTCAACAAGTATGTTATGCAAGTAAAACATTCCTCGTGATATATTCCACTTCAACAAAACATTCCACTCACTTATAATATCCCACAACAAAATATACCACAACAAAACATTCCTTACCAATAAAATGTTCCTCAACAGAACATTCCTTACCCGCAGAACATCCCTCAACAATACCAAATGTACTTATAGCCCAAATAATTTTCATTTCAACTTGGCTCATCCTCATAGCAACCAGCACAAACTCGACCCCCTTCAAGCTCTCATGAATCATATATCTAGTCTAGAAGTTGCCTCATCTACACCTAAAAATGTTCTCTCATACGATCAAATCTACAACAAACCTATCCACCCCTCAGTCTCATACAAAGCATATCCACCTCATTGGGAACTTCAAAAATTATTAAATTCTTTAGCAAGGAAGATCCTCAACAACATATTCATGCTTTTTGTCATGTTTGTTATCTAATAGCCCATGATCAAGACCTCATGTTGAGGACTTTTCCCATGTCCCTCGTTGGTCTTGCTTTGGATTGGTACAATAGCATTCCACAATACTCCCTTTTCTCCTTCACACAACTCACACAATTGTTCTTAGAACACTTCTCTATAAACATAGCCCGCAAATTCACTATCAATGACCTTTATGCTATCAAAAAATTCAAGGATGAATCCATTGCTGATTTTGTTGCCTACTGGAGGGGTACAATCAAAAAAATATCCTTTTTATTACCACAAGACAAGTCGATTTAAGTTTTATGTCGATCATGTGCAAAACATATTTTATCAACATTACAAATTCAATCATTCCATACTTTCAATGAATTTTTCACCATGGTTTGTAAATTAGAATTGCGAGCTCTGAAGAATGACCATGTTAAACTTTGTCCTAACTAACCACGAACTGAGTTTCCATCTAAGTCATCCTCTAGTCCTAAAAATCCAAATCATCTACTAATGTCATAGTAGTCAAATCCTCTCCCAAGGAAAATCCCACTACCAAACATTCTCATCCATAACGTAATTACACACCAATAGGAGAGACTTATAGCGCAGTCTTTGATAAGTTACTCACTAAAAATATGATAACTCTCCCACCTATTTGACCCATCGATACATCTATATCTAATCCCTCTTAGTATCGAGATAATGACTATTATAAATACCATATGGTCAAAGGACATGACATTGAAAGGTGTTGTATGTTTCATAATGTTCTTCAAGACTTGATTGACAAGGGTGAACTTCACTTGGATAATCCAAATGCACCCCCAAATCAAAACCTTGACATATTCAAGTAGCCCTTTCCAAATCATCCCCATCCACTGATCATCCATAAACAAATTTTGTTCACACTCACACACCATTAACATTATTACTAAAATGTTACTTATTTCTGAATCAATATCGACATCTATTGAATCAACATCCACATCTACTAAACCAACATCTACTGAATCAATATCCACATCTATTAAACTAAAAACCATACATACTGAACAAACATCCACATCCACACAACCAATAACAATACCCATTGAACCTAAATCTGAATCTGCTAAATCTCTATTTGCTATCAACATTACTGAAACTATCCTTCCATCCTCATCACCGGTTATTACCGAATCTATCTCCCCACCAATCATATCCTCTAGTATAGTTACACCTACAACTACACCTTCATTTACAAATATAACTATGATACCTCTCGAAACTTTTGACACAAACACCTCCACCTAAGGAAATTACAAGCCACATTCATCCTCCATCTACAAAATCAATTATCTCTACATCAACCAATCCAAAACTACAAAATCCACAAGTCATTTGGATCTCATCAATCACATTATTCAAACCCCTTCCTTCATCAAAAATTCCTCTACATCCATACCTAGCTCATCCAAAACCACGAAAGGACCTCACAAACAAGGTATTGTCCAATTTTTTAAAATCCCTTCTTTTACTTTCCCTGAACCATATCGATTTTGTGGTCCTCGGCTTTTCCTCCCACCTCATCCTAAAAGGGTAATGACTTAACCTAATAATCACCCTATTATTTCATGACCAAATCCCACTTATTAACCTTCCCTATTAGGTCCTTGTCCCCCTTTACTATATTAACTAGCACACATCAACAAAACTTAACTCAACAACTAGTAGTCAATGCCTTATTGCCACTAGAAGATAAAATACCTAAAACTTCATCCCCATCCACATCAGCACCTAAGGGGTGTTATGTAACCATTTTAGATGACCTCCTCCAAAAATCACTCATAACATTTCCACCACAAAACTATTAGATCCACGAGGATGGAAACCCACTTGGTATGATTACAATGTCTCATGTGATTATCATAGAACACAAGGACATTCCATTGAGAATTGTAAGGCCTTCCAACCTGATTGCACAAAAATGGAAAATATGGCTTCTCTTCCTTCTAAATCACATACAACATTAACATCATTTTCATCTTTGTCAAAATATAAGGAACCCATATCTAAAAATCCTTCCCATCAGGTCAATGTCGTACATATCACTACTCGTTCACAGAATTACGACACAAACTTATCTGAACCTAAGAAGAGTAAAAATTTTGTAGCTATACCTCCACCACTAGAAATAACTCCTTTATCATTTAAACCCAAACTATATATCCACATAGCTCCTGAAACAACGGGTCAAACAATGTCACCTAAAACTAATGTTTTCATCCTCGCGGCACCACCTAAAGATTATGAAGAAATGTTTGCATGTTTGTGATTATAAATATTTGAGGTATGATGTTTACACTTACTACTACTATATTTTTGATGATTCATGAGAAGGCATAAATGTGTCTTCAAGGTCATAAGTATGTTCAAGATTGAAGAAAGCGGCCATCAAAAGTCTTTCAATTCATGGTTGCTAACTAAGTTGACTCGGGTTTGACAAGCTAAGAGGAATTCCACCAATGTGTTCTATAGTTGGTCGAGGCTTGTTCTAAGACAAGTATTCTATGGTTATATTCATGCAATAATATTTCTCTAATAGTGTCAAATATAAATTTGTAGAGTTGCATCTTTAAGGTAAGGTGTAATGTACTTCCATTGTGTCTATGTTTAGTATGTTAGTATGCACTCTTCCAAGTGGGAGATTTTGATCTAGGTTGTCCTCTCCTATAAGAAGTAAGGATGTGAAACAAAGGTTGATATTATCTCACAAGATGAAAAAAGTGAAGTTTTCTCGGTGGTCGAGAATTATTGGCAAGTTATATGTGAATATTGGAGGTCTGTGAAACTAGGTTTGTACAAATATCTCTTGTGTTTAAAATATGTGTGGTGACAAGGACAAGAAACATGAAATCAAGTTATGTAGAGTGTTGAATACATGAACTCTCAAGAAGCTTCATTTAAGGGAACTAATTTATTTTGGAACGTGGTTTGTAAGATATTTTTCCAAGGAGCAAAGGTATCAAAAATTGTGATAGAGGTGAAGAATTTCTAAGGTTTTTATTTCTTTCGAAGTAGGAAGTATGTCACTTGTTAATTCATGTCTTTGAAAATGTGTCTAATTTGTTTTTTCATCATGAGGAGTATATGGGATAGGTTGAAGCATTTTGAAAACATTGAAGCCTCAAGAATATCACATGCATGGGTACAATATGTTGTGATATTTTTGTCATGTGTTTTTTAAGGAAAAAATTCAACTTGAAAACATGACAATGCTACCCTAGTATCAAAATTTTCCATTGTAAACCTTCCCAAACACCCTTCGAAATTAGTTCATCCCCTTTGTCGGGAGGCATATACCCATCCTTAAGCACTCATTTCTATGGTATTAACCTTTCTCATGTGTTGAAGAGATGAAAACAAGTTCACAAGATCCTTCTGAGACACTGTCTTACAAGGCAGATCTTTCAGTAGGATTAGGAATGGTTATTTTTAGCCTTTCTAAGGCTAGTGCATATTCTTAGGAGTAGATTTGAAGACCCAAATTCATCAGGAATTGTATTAATGAGATAAGAAAAAAATTCAATTTATTTAGAAGGATTTATAAAATATTCAGAGGTTTAGGAGAAACTTCAAGCAAAAGTGGGTTTTTGAGGGCAGAGGAACTTGCACCGTAAAAGCACCCGAGATTCATAAGATGATTTTAAGAGCTCTAGAATGATTTGGATGAAAATATATATATCAATTGAAATCTAATTCAATTCCCTACATAGTGGTATTTTCAGATTTCTCACAAGACCCATCCATTTCTTTCCACAACCCATTCTTGGCAGGAACAACTGGTAATCCCGAGAAATAAGGCCATTTTTTAGGAGTTTACAAGTTGAATTGGACCTTGATACCCATCCCATTCTTCTAAAAATTCCTTGTTCAGTCAAAAACATATAAATAAGTTCCCAAAATATCCTTTGGGAGCTCCAACAACATCATTTTCAAGGTCCTTCCCAAGGTACAAGCTTCGTCCTTAGTCAATTTTCTCAGTGCCACGTGGCAACATGAGGTTGAGGCCACTTTTTATCCCCTTAATCCCTTTATAAGGGAAAAAGGGGGACATAAAAAAGTTCCCCCTGCCCCACCTTTGAGCTCCTAGACCTACCAAATGACCCTGGGAGGCCCCCGTATGCACCTTTTGGTAATTTTCTAGCCCTTACCTCATGCCATGCATGCTTACCACTTGTCATCATGAGGCTGAGGTGTGTTTTTTTGTCTCCTTAATACATCTTCCAAGGGTACAAGGGGTACAAAAAAATGTGCCCTCCCCATCTTGCTCACACATGGTTCCTCACATGACTTCACTAAGCCTCCGGGTGATGAAAATAAGCTCCTCCCCTCTCTCTCTCTGCGGCGGTGCATGTACGCCACTTCTCCTCTTGGGGATAGGGCACGCTTTTTTCCCCTTCATCCCTTTTGAATGGTAAAATGGGGACAAAAAAATACGCCCCTCCCAAGGCATAAAAACTAAGGAGTTATGACATTTTAACATTTTTCCCCATTTTGCTCGGGAATCTACTTCTCGGATATCTCGGAAAACAATTTCCATAATATTTCACCTCAATTATTTCTCTTCCATTCCTCCCTCAAAATTTCCATGATCTCAACAAACATATTTCTAAAAATATTTCAACTTTAAAAGGCTCCATGTACATTTTCTCACCTGAATGACTTTGTACCTGAGAAGGTGAAATTTTCATATCTCACAAACCGGTGCTGAGATGCGAGGTGGGGTTTTTGAATTCTTCTCCATTTATAGGTTCCTTCAAGACACAATTGATAGAAATTTCATATGGTAAAAAAATGATTTCATGACCTAGTTTTTTTATTTTTATTCCCCACCATTTTAGTGATCGAATTGAGATAAAAATTTATATGTGGGTTCCAGAGAATAAACCTATTCCAGTGGAGGAGGTTTCTTTGCAATCCAAGTAAGGAATGGAAATTTCCAAAAAAATAAGTCTTTATACGATAACTTACTATAAATAGTAAATTCTCAAGAACGTAAGATTTCTTCAAGGAAATGTTCATATGGAATAACCAGGCAACAAGCAAGGTGATCCAGAGAGAAAAAGGTGAAAAAGAAAATTTACTAAAAATAGTAAACCCTCATGCCAGGTGCAAAATGGGTGTCATCGTCAACATAAAATTAAATTTTGTGGGTTTTGATCCCATCTCAGCTCTCTCATCTAAATATTCGTGTGTGTGGGTGACAGTGATGTTACCCACATGGATCTAGAAGACCTCAAGGATCGGATGCTTGGAAAACCTAGGGACCTAGTGGAGAATAAAATTTTCATGAGTAGGATGTATGTGGAAGGTTTTCATCTAGTGTTATTGTAAAGTAAATATTTGGTGTTTACATTCTCCCATCACTATGAGCTAGAAACCCAAACTATATGAGAAGATAATAACTCAGTCCTGGAAGTGATCGCTCCCAAGGAAATCTCTCACTCAATGCAAATTCCAACCTAGAACAATATGGTCGTCATCTCAAAGGATGTTGTAGATTGTGAATGGTATAAAAGCAGAATCCTACTAAAACATATTCAATTATTGCAATGGATATATTTCTAAAAAAGTACAAATTTTTAAAGGCTCCATGGGCATTTTATCACCCTGAATGACTTTATACTCGAGAAGGTGAAATTTTCTTATCTCACAAACTGATGCATGGATCGAGGTGGAGTTTTTTGTATTCTTCTCCATTTCCTAGTACCTTCAAGACACATGTGATAGAAATTTCATGCATGTTCCAATTTTTTTACGGTTAAAAAACCTCAAATTTGTGCCCTAGTTTTGTAATTTTTTATTTCCCACCATTCTAGTTATCAGATTGAGCTAAAAATTGTACTTGATTTTGAGAGAAGAAATCTATTCCAGTCGAGGTGGTTTTTGTACAATCCAAGGTTTGCAAGGAACTTTCCAATAATATTAATTCTGTGTATGAGAACTTACTATAAATAGTAAATTCTAGAGAAGGGCATATTTCTTCAAGGTAGTGTTCACAAAGAATAACCAGGGAAAAAAACAAGATGATCCAAAGATAAAAAAGGTGAAAAGGGTAATTTAATAAAAATATTAAACCCTCATTCCATGTATAAAAGTGGTTTCATCATCAACATGAAATTCAATTTCCCTGTCTTGAGCCCATCTCATCTCTCTCATCTGAATATTCGGGTGTGGGTGACAGTGATGTTACCCACATGGATCTAGAAGACCTCAAGGATTAGATGCTTGGCATAACTAGGGAACTAGTGGAGGATAATTTTTTCATTAGTGAGTTTTATGTAGTAGGTGGTCATCAAGTTTCGGTGTAAAGTGTAGAGTTTTTATTGGCATGCTCCCATAACTATGAGCCAGACACTTGAACTATATGAGCAGATGATAACTCATCCCTGGCGGTGGTCACTCCTAAGGTAATCTCTCACTCACTATAGATTTCAACCTGGAACAATATGGTTATCATCTCAAAGGATGTTTCAGTAAGTGAATGGTCTAAAATAAACTCCTACCTTTAGGTCCTCACACTGGGTTCTTGTTTAAAGGAAGGAAGAAATCCTTCCCATGTGTCGAAGTCTCTCTTCGAGTGAATTTTACGAAGGCTGTTTAGATGCGATCATCCTTTTCGGTTGGGTGATGGGATAAGAAATTGTGAAGTAATTTCAATATTGGATATCCTTGTTCATGCTCACTATCATTTAAGGAAAGTAGATAATTGATTGGGGGAAAATCATCAGCGATAACTTTCACCATCTATTTCTCCAAGTACAGGTCTCCAATAAGTTTAGTATGACTTCATACTTAGTATACACTCTTCCAAGCATAAAACCATTCAAATGGTTTAAAATTTCTCATAATATCTTCAAGAATGCTCCAACATTTGAAAGGTACTCACAACTGATCTTGAAGGAGAGAAACTAGCATTTCACGAGGTTTACCATCAAAACACTAGATGGAAATCCTCACTCAACGTTATTTCCACAAGTGGCTTCTTTGATCAAAAGGTATGGGTCATATTTCATCCATTTTTCCACTTTATCCTACATTAGACTATACGGTATTGATCTTGCTCCATGAAGGATACCACGGTATCTCGGCGATAGGATTATATTGTGTGAGCTATGTAGACAACTTTCCCATGTTCACAGTAAGCTCAAGAACTAGAAAAGGAAGAATGTTTGTTTCCCCATCTCCCTTGGAATATTCTCTTGAAAAAAATTTAGTGATGTTGCAAACCTTAAAGCTTCCTTTACCCCGATAATTTTGTGTTGATATACCCCTAGGGTATACTTCAATATCTGAAGTGATCCATATATTTTTCACCTCTCATATTCATATCATGTTCCACATATCGAAGACTACTATTGGGTGAACTACATAGATGAGTTTGAAGTTAGGGAAAGAGACCACATGAGGATGACCATCAAGAAAATGAAGAGATTAAAGTTTGAATGATATGAAGAATACATTTGGGATGATGGCACATATTTGTATGATCCATAATATCAAGCAGTAAAGGCCTCACCTCTTCCATAGGTGACATGGAGTGTCCACAAATCAGGAGATATAAGTGAGTGGACTAAGGCCGTCATCAAGAGATCAAAGGAATGGTTCAGAAAGAAGAAGGTTTCTTGCATCACATCGGGTATTTCTCCACTCTTTAAAGGAAGGAATCTCATCACTCCTCTTCAAATGTCATGGATAATTCTTCAAGATCATTTCATTCTAGAGATATTTAACAAACATAAGATAGTGGAATCAAAATCCCCCTACTACAAAAGGTTACACAAGAAGGTCATAAAATTAGATGATCTTGTGGTAGGAATGGAGCTTGGGGAAAGTGATATAGTCCATCCTTCAATCCCTCAACAACCTTAGAGCTTCCCACCTTTCCCTTCCACTCCTACTTATGTTGCACAAGATGTATCTTCTCACCCTGAAAGGAAAAAAAATTCATGTTAGTTTCTAATCCGAAATAAATGAAATGTTCCCTTGGATTTGATAAATGATAAAAAATGATACCCGTACATTTTAGTGGGTAATAGTACCTAATTTCTCTATTATATCCTCATTGTTCAAGGAGAATAGGAAAATGTTTTCTTAATCAGCTTCCATCTTTTTTATTGGTGCCTTGGGAAATCAAGTATGTGGATGTAGTCAAGACAAGGGTAAAAATCCCATTGAATAAATGACCCTAGACAACTATTAGATGAGCACCATTTCCCTAGGCATAGAAACTCACGAGGGAGATGTACATCTATTTCGGGAGTCTTACACTTGCCTCCTCATAAGGAATCAGAATATAAACATAAAATTTATCAGTTAGAAGACCATGTATGAACACTCACCTCATACATGAAACATTTCATGGACCCAAATTCTTCTTCATCTCTCCTAATTTAATAATTTACTCCCATCAAGTAGCTTTAGTCTGAATTCCACGAATAATGCATGGTTTCACTATGCAGGGATGATTCAGTGATAAATGGGTGAACAAGGTCATGGAGAAAGGGAAAGTACTACTTCTAGAGATGATCTCATTGTACAAGTACATGTGTGTGACTGCCCTTAAATTCTAGATGACAAGGGATGATATTGAGAAATTAAAAAACACTAGGATCGGATATATCCACCTTTGGTGATAGATATGGAAAATTCTCATTCTCAGGTGTTGGTAAACAAGATGATATTTGATTCTCCATCTGAGAACTTTTCACATGTATGGGAAAGAAATCTTGTATCTTGGTATGAGATTTTGAATCATGTTATTGATTAGTTGGACTCAAATGAGGAGCATGCCTCCAAAATGTAAGATGATGTCAACACTAGGATACGAAGCTTGGAGATTCCCGTCATTGATGAGAACACCTTAGTAGATGAATTGTTGAAACCATTTGAGGAGTATGTCAAGAAATAATTCGGGGACCCCTTTTCTTTCAATGAGGATACACTGGAGTCTCTCAATGAGATCATAGCCACAATATCAAACATTGTAAAGAAACATCATCTTGGTTCACTAAAATCAAGAACATCAATGACATCTCGGATGGTTGGCTCAAGTCCTTGAGTTGTGTCCTCATTCCTTAAGCTAAGAATTTACACTGCATGTGGCCCAAAGTATAGTAGAGAGTTCAAGGGAGTGGATATTTTTCTAGTTGAGCTTGGAAAAGATCCATCAGAATAGCAAATCAGAATCAGTAAGATAAGTGTCGTCAAGGAACTACTTATCTCTCTTCTTCTCTCTCTCTTCTCTCCCCTTCCCCCTCCTCCTTTATGTTTTATTTCTTCATTAGGGGTTGCACTTTTCATTTTTTCTTATTCCTATTTTTCCTATTCATTTAAATGTGACTATAGTTAACATTGTAATAAGTCACCCTTAATTAATAAAAGGGGACTTAATTTTATTCCTAGGAATACGAAGAGTCACATGTTGTAAAGGACAAATGAAAAGTCATGTGGGGGGTAGGTGAAGAGTCTTTCTCAAGTCTATAAATTATAATGACTTCCCCATTCTTAAGGGTTTTCAATTTGTATGTTCAAGAGTAGATAACTACTTGTGATAAGAAAAAGAGATAGTTATTTTCTTCCATTCTCCTTCTCATATGTTCTTCCATTCCTCTCTTTGTACAAATTTGTGAGAATGTCAATAAAGAAGAAAGGAGTTTTTATTTTTTTGATGAGGGAATTAATAAGACTTTGTGTTCGTAATTCCATCTTATCTTGGTGTTAGTAACAAGGTTGTTTTTTCTAAATATGTGTGTTGAAATGCTCTGATTAATCTTTGTAGGTGTTTGAATTTTCTAACCTACGATATTAATCCCCCATCCTTAATTCCCCACTCCCTTTTTCCACCCATCTAGAAAAATCCCCCCTTGTAAAAAATTGCAAGCATTTACCGCAAGTTCAATGAAGTGTCTCTATTGGATCCCTAGCCTCTGTGGGAAATAACGTAATGTTATTTTTGTTCACACGTAACAATGAAGCTGCCCCATTCAAATAGAGGGACCTAGTCCCATAGTGTTGGCAAAAATCTGCCAATTTGTCCAACCAAAAAAAATTCCCATAAACATTTTTTGGTGCCCACCATGGGGAAAATTTGGCATATTCTGCACTTAAAATATGAATCATAAAAATACAAAAAAATCAAATATCCCAAAAATAAAAAAATGGAATTTGAAAAGTCAGCAAGCCTTATGTCTCACACCAATAGCTATTTGCTAACTCTCCTTTTCAAATACCTGAAATGTTGTTATGTATCCAAGAAGATATCATATCTGACTTAAGGGAATCCATCTAGCACAATGGGGAAAAATTTTCACAATACTTCATAGCTATAAGAGTGTTAATTATGAAGAACAACACTGAAGAAGAAAAATAAAGACAAGCCCAAGTTCAACAAAGGAGATTTTACGTCAATCCCAAATTTACAAGTTGGTTGATCACAAATACACCAAGTCTCAAAGAAAAGGGGGATATCTTGATCCCATATTTTAAGAGCTCTAAATAAGGTAAGAACTAGTCATAAATTCATGGCACTCCCTTCATCCTAAAACTTCTCTCATTGGTAGTCCAAGTGGTTTCAACAATTGGACATATAGTTTCTAAACCTCAAGAAAGACTTTGAATAATTTTCTAAATTAGAAGAAGAAGCTAGAAGCGAGAGGCCAAAAGCAGAAGCATAAGCCATAATGGGTGATAAAGAGATACCTCAACCAATTTTTCCATGGGGTAGGAACATGGGTCCACTTGCCCTCCCTCATCCTATTCATGAACTACCATGGGGTTCAATAAAAAGCTACCCAAAATTCAGAGGATATGGATCACAACTCCTAGAAGAACACGTGGCATCATTCATCACTTCGTGGTGTACTAGGAGTGGAACATGAAGTTATACCCATTAGATTATTTTGGAATATCTATAAGACAAAGTAGTAGAATGGTTCTACCTCCTACCAACTAGATCTATCACCTATTGGGATGATATCAAAACTTTCTTCAAGGAAAAATTCAAATCCATTGAGGACTCTGTCAAGATCTCTTAGTAAAATTGGTGCAAATGAAGAAATAATCCAATGAGACCATGAGGGATTTTGTATCCCGATATAATAGGTTGGTCAAGAGGATACCTCTCAAAGCTATGCCCTCTAATGATAACATCAAAATATTCTTCATAAATGCTTAGCTTCTTGAGGTTGGATTCATTCTCAGAAGTTCCCTACCTAGAACTCTGAAGGAAGCTCAAGATTATGAAATTGAAATAGAGGATTATATAATATGATCCAAAAAGTGAAGAATCCAAATGGAAAGAAGAAGGGTCAAAGTTCTAGTTCCATATCTACATACCCCCTGGGTCATAAATTAGTGAATGATGTAATTACACTCAAGAAACAACTCACACAAAGTACCATGAAAAATATTCCAAAGAAGACAAATCTCCCAAACAAGAAAAGGATGGCTCCACATCCCCGTGAGATTTTCTTGAGGCACCACCAATTAATGTAACATGTGATGCGAGAAGAGGAAGAACAAGCGGATGAGATAGATGAATTATATGAAGATGGAAATGTTCTCAATATTTAAGAATTTTAATATGATGCTCAAATGTTAGTTTCCTCGAGTACTCTTTAGGAGATGAATATGATGATGATGAAGAGGAATCGAGCTTCTTGTGTGCCATATTCACCCACTCCTAGTATCAAAATGGAGATTCCTCTTTGGAAATTGTTGCAAAGAAGAAGAAAAAAATGATGATCCTCCTCAAGTGGTACTCCCATAGAACAAGATAATTGGCAAAGGATCCCCACTCCAACCTTCAATAGAATCATGTAAAGGTTAAACCAGATCTAATAACAAGGAAAAAGCAACTTTTTGTGACAAGTAAGTCCTCTGGTGTTTCCTCTAGTTCTAAAGCTAAAGCTAATCCTTCACCCAAAGCTAATACTACAAAATCATCTAATACCTGATCAAAATCAATCATTCCTCCCCAATCTTCTACTCCATCCACTAAAATTTCACAGCCTTTCAAAATATCAATTCCTATACCTTGTAAAAATTACATTATCCCAGGAACATCAAGCTCACCCACCTCTGCTCCATTCGATATCATCAAACATTTGAATAATACTAAATTTTATATTTTTAAGTCTGAGTTTTTGTAAACACACCCAGAGCAATTTGAGAGGCTCATCAATTTTATCAAGGGTGGTAATCCAAATCCCAACTCTAAAAATCCCAATTCTAAAGCATTACTACCAACACCACCCACACCTACTACACAAAACATACTAGCACTGAGCACTTCCAAAACTAATAAGGTGGAAACCCTTCTACCTATCCCTCTTGATCAAAGGACACCAATTGAATAATTTTATTATATACTTATGAGCCTCAAACAATGTAATTCCCATCAAATTTTCTAATGCATTAGTACTTACTTTAACACGAGCAACTATATCTTGCTACTCCATGGAGTCTAAAGAAGTGTCATTGGTGGGAAGAATCAAATACACTCAAGTGGCCTTGGTAGATTTCCCATACAAGAAGTTTTTGCTCATTATCTACATGGAAGATATCCCACCATCCTTTGACATGTTATTGAGTAGGAGGTTTTGCAAAGACTTGGGTGGAAAAATACAAAATGATTGGTCTTTCATGACCATTTCAGTAAAGGGTGAAATGAAGAAATTGTTTCTAATGTGGAAAATAAAGTACACAATTTAAAATTTTGAGGATCCAAAAGTTGACATCCTATTCCAAGATAATGGGTTAGGTAAGTTACTTCCTCACATCTAAAAGAGACAATAATTTACCTCTCCTCACAAAAGATGAAGAAGATAAATTATGTACCATGGAATTTTATGGAATACATTCCAGTGTAGGCTCCAGAGATGGCATCATCATAACCTCTCCCTCGGGTGAGTTCTTTCTATTTACATACAAACTACAATTTGATAACACCAATAATATTGTAGAGTACGAGGATCTTCTCCTCAGAATGGATGTTGCAGAATCCATGGGCATCAAGAAACTCAAATGCCTCGAAGATGCTGAAGTGATTTTCAAATAGATGAAAAATCAATATCAGGTCAAGAACCCGAGACTTAGGCATTATGTGAATCGAGTTTTTGGCATTGCATCAAGTCTTTTGATGCTTTCTCTATTCAGCTATTCCTCTCAAGAAAAATAAAAAATCTGACTCTCTTATAGTCTTAGCTTCTTTGGTGACTCCACACACATCCTTCAATAAGGACAAAGTGACTATCAAAATGGTGTTTAGACCTAGTGTGTCGATAACACAAATCATTAGCAATTGTTCAATGACAATAGCTAGATCCTCTCTTTCTTGGAGAAAATAAACAACTTTATTTTTCTCTTCTATGAGGGAAGTGATAATCCAAATCGGGAGTCAGTGGTGGAAGAAGACAAAGAGGGATTATATGGATTTTACTTTGAGGGTGTTATCAGGTTAAAAGAAAACAAGATCCCAAAATTTCTTCTATCTCTAGAGGATTTGTTTGACAAGCATGACAAGTTCATCAAGGAGAGAGAAAAAGAGTCATCTCGATGTCTATGTTTATTTTGAAATGGAAAATATTGGCACCACAGAGCAACCCAAGATGGTGAACATGGGAAAGTGTTTCTATCCTAAAGAAAATAGAAGGTTTGCCTCATTATTTGGAAACTACTCGATGTCTTGGCATATTCCTATGATGAACTCAAATCATTCCAACCCAAATAAATGCACCACTCAATTCCATTGAAGCCCGAAGCCAAGCCTTTTAGGAAAAATCAATGGCCATATAATCCAAAATTTGTGGATACCATCAAGGAGGAATTCCTAAAGATGTTGAATTCTATGATCATATTCCCTATCCACCATTTCATGTGGGTAGGAAATATTGTCCCAGTTTAGAAGAAGAATGGAGAAATAATAATTTGTGTAGACTTCCGTAACTTGAATCAAGGCCTCTTTGAAAGATAACTACCCACTTCTAATCATGGACACATCCTACAAGCATTCATAGGATCAGAAGATTCTCCCATTTCTTGATGGTTTCTCGAGTATAACCAGATTGAAGTGGTAAAAGAAGATAGGTCTAAAACAGCCTTCACAATACCTTGGGGCACTTATACCTACAACTAAATTCCATTTGATTTAATCAATACAAGAGTGACCTTCCAAATAGCAATTGACCTAGCATTCAATTACCTCACACATTACATATTAATTTATATGTATGACCTCATGATCTTCTCAAAGAGGTGGGAATATCACATAAATCACTTTGAACAGTGTTCATCGGGTGTGCTCCGAGAATCGCAAAGCATGGAATATCTCTAAATCCCAAGAAGTGCATCTTTGGGGTTACAAAGGGAAACTCCTTGGACACATTGTGAACAAGGATGGTGCTAAGATTGATCTAGAAAGGATAAAATCAATCCATTATTTTCCCTTACCAACAAGTAAGAAGGGATTCCATTCCTTATTTGGAAAAGTTAACTTTCTCCGGCACTTCATTCCAGATTTCGCTAGGTTGACTAAGCATATTACTATCATGATGAACCCCAAGAAATATTCAAATGTAACAAGGAAAAATGGCATTTGAGGAAATCAAAGAAGCAATAGAAAAGGATCCTACCTTAGTTCACCCTTATTTTTATAAAGACTTCATCATTTATTGATATGCTTTATAACACATAATATCATTCATCTTGGTCTAGAAGAATGAATAAGGCACAGAGCCTACTTTTCTTTCATGAGCTCTCCTCTGAATAACCATGAGTTAAGGTACACCCAATTGGAGAAGAAGGAATATGTCATATTTAAAGTGGTAAATATACTCAGGTTATACATTCTCAATTCCCACATTGTTTTGATGGTTCCGGGCTCTGCTATCAATTTAATCCTCACCTAAAAAGATACAGGAACTAAGAGGGGAAATTGGGTAGCAAGAATTTAGAATATTAATTAGAGATCATACCTTCAAACCTGGTCGAGATAGAATGGTCTGTATCGATTGATCGTAGAAGATAAAGCACTTTTGACTAAAAAAGATATAGGAGAATTCTTTAGTTGTGAGTGTATAAATAAGGACATGCCTCAAGTTTTTTTCATAAAAAAAACAAGTGAGTGGTATACGTACATTTCCTAATTTCTGACTTACAGTGAGATTCATGTTCACCTTGACTTCAAAAAAAGAATAACCCTCAAGCTTAATTTAGCTAAGTATGTCTTTTAGAATCATGTGTTGTACAAGAGGGGACTTGATGGATGCTTCCTCAAGTGCGTACACAAAGAGAAAAAAGAGAAGTTACTAAAATCATATCATGATTAGGCATGTGGTGGACATTTTTTTGTAATGGTGACCTCTCAAAAAATTATTTGTGGAAGGTAATATTGGCCTACCTTATTCATAGATGCCTAAGAATGGGTCTCCAATTGTGAAGCATGAAAAAAATGGGAGACCACATATTTTGTGCTTCCTCTTTAGTCAATGGTGATCAAAGAACCCTTTCAATAGTGGGACCTGGATTTCATCGGACTTCTAAATCTTGATTCAAGTACAAGACACACCCTAGTGCTTATAGAAACCGACTACTTCACAAAATGGGTAGAGGAAATCCTAGCCAAGTAGGCCAATTTCAAAATGGTGTGTAATTTCATTAAGGAAAATATTATTGTTCATTTTAGGATCCCCAGAAGATCATGGTTGATAACGCCACATACTTTTCCTCAAGGAGGCGATGACTGAATTTTTCTACGGCTATGGAATCTCGTTGTCTCATGCATTAAACTAGTAAAAGCAAGGGAATTTCCATGATGAATCAAGTAACAAAAATATTGTGACCATATTCCACAAAATGGTTGATGAGGATAAAAGGAACTCATACAAAAATATTTATGATGCATTATGGGGGATAGAATAACTCTAAGAAGTAATTGGCATGTCACCATTCCAATTTCTCTATCGGATCGAGATAGATATTCCAGTCACCATTGAGATGTCAGCACTCCAATTTCTCAAAATAGTGGAATATGGTTAGTACTATGATTCTATTGATAAAATAATTTTGTTCTTTGAGAATCTTGAAGAAGATAGGTTCAAGATGGTGGCCATATAAAATAACATCAATTGAGGGTGAAGAATTTATTTGACAAGAAAGACAAAGCCATATATTTTAAAGTTAGATATCTTATCTTACTATGGTACAAGTGAAGAGAACCTAAAGGAAGCCATGGTAAGTTTGAATCTTTGCGTCTCGGTCCATTCCATATTTGAGAAACTTGTGGAGAGAATGTTTTATATCTATCATATCTAGATGGTACATAGTTGGAGTTACCCCACAGTGGGAAATACTTGAAATTATACAAGCACTAAAATCAGATTGTCCCCCACATTGTACCATAGGTGATTTAAGTTTGTGTTTCCTTTTCCCATCATGTGTTTTTCCTTCCCTTTTGTGTATTGTGTGTATTCCTTTTTTCGTGTGTGTGTGTGTGTGTACTCCTTTCAGTCTATTTGTTGCTTATTATGACTCTGTGAAGCCTAATGGATAAGACACTGGTCTAAATTGTAGAGTTCATGTTCATGGAGTTTTCTCATCTTTTCCTCACTTTTTTGATACAGAATGAGTCCTCAACTCATAACCATTTATTGTCATGTTTTTTTAAAGCAAAATTCAACTTGAAAACATGACAACTCTACCCTAGTGTCAAAATTTTTCATTATAAACCTTCCCTTACACCCTTCTAAATCAATTCATCCCCTATGTTAGGCCTATCCCCATCCTTAAGCATTCATGTCTTTAGTATTAACCTTTCCCATGTGTTGAAGAGATGAAAACAAGTTCACAAGATCCTTTTGAGACAGTGTCTTTCAAGGTAGATCTTTCAAGTAATCTTAGGAATGGTTATTTTTAGCCTTTCTAAGGTTGGTGCATATTCTTCAGAGCAGATTTGAAGACCCAAATTCATCAGGGATTTATATTAATGAGACAATAACATTTTGAAAGTTATTTAGAAATATTTAGTAAATATTCGGAGGTTTAGGAGAAACTTCAGCAAAAGTGGGTTTTCAAGGGCAAAGGAGCTTACACTGCAAAAATGCACCTAAGCTTCGGAAGATAATTCCCAGAGCCCCAAAATGATTTTGAGGCCAAACAAGATATCAATGGAAACATAATTAAATTTCCTACATGGTGGTATTTTCATATTTCTCACAATGCTCATGCATTTCTTTCCCAACCCATTCTTTGGCAGGAATAACTAGAAATCCTAATAAATAAGGCCATTTTTTAGGAGGTTTCAAGCTGAATTAGACATTTATACCCATCCCATTCTTCTAAGAATTAATTTTTTAGTCCAATTCATATAAATAAATGTCCAAAAATAGCTCCGGGAGCTCAAAGCAACATCGTTTTCAAGGTCCTTCCCAAGGTTTAGGCTTCATCCTTAGTCAAAAAAATTTGTGCCGCGTGGTAGCATGAGGTTGAGGCACATTTTTTTTTCCCATTTTTCACTTTACAAGGAGACAAGGGTGATATCCAAATTTTCCCCCTCTACCTTTGAGCTCTTGAACCCACTACATGACCCCCGGGAGGCCCTTGTAAGTACCTTTTGGAAATTTTCTAGCCCCCACCTTGTGCCATGCGTGCCTGCAACTTGTCATCATGAGGCTGAGGAATTTTTGTGTCCCCTTCATATATTTTATAAGGTAACAAGGGGGGGGGAAATTTTACCCCCCACCTTTCTCCCACATGGTTCCTCGCGTGAGTTCACTCAACCCCGAGTGCTGAAAAATAAGCTCCTCCCTCTCTCTCCTTCACCATTGCATGTCTGTTACTTATCCTCTTGGGGATAGGGTGCACTTATGTGTACCCTTCATCAATTTCTAAGGAGAAAATGGGAACAAAAAATTCACCCCCCTAAAAGTATAAAAACCAAGGAGTTAGTACATTTTTCTGTTTTCGCCCATTTTGTTCAGAATCTACCTAGAACTCTAGAAAAAAAAATCTAGAATATTTCACCTCCATTGTTTCTCTTCCATTCCACCCCGATATTTCAATGATCATAGTGAAGATATTTCTAATAAAATTATAAATTTTTAAAGGCTCCATGTGCATTTTCTTTCCTGAATGACTTTGTACTCGATAAGGTGAAATTTTCATATCTCACAAATCGGTGCATGAATCAAGGTGGGGTTTTTTTCATTCTTCTCCATTTCTATGCACCTTCAATACATGTGATAGAAATTACATGCATGTTCTAAATTTTTAAGGTGAAAAAATCCCAAATTTGTGCCCTACTTTTGTACTTTTTTATTTCCCGTCATTATAGTGATCGGATTGAGCTAAAAATGTGTATGTGAGTTCGAGAGAAGAAACCTATTCCAGTGGAGATGGTTTTGTCACAATCTAAAGTATGGAAGGGTACTCTCCAAAAATATTAATTCTCTGTATGAACACTTAATATAAATAGTAAATTCTCAAGAAGGGCATATTTCTTCAAGGTAGTGTTCATAGGGAATAACAGGGGAAAAAGTAAGGTGATCGAAGAGAAAAATGTTAAAAAGGAAATTTAATAAAAAAAAATTAAACCCTCATTCCACATAAAAATCAGTGTCAACGTCAACATGAAATTCAATTTGCATGTCTTGATCCCATCTCAAGTCTCTCATCTGAATATTTGGGTGTGGGTGATAGTGATGTTACCCACATGGATCTAGAAGGCCTCAAGGATCGGATGCTTGGAAGACCTAGGGAACTAGTGGAGGATAAAGTTTTCATGAGTGGGTTGTATGTAGAGGTGGTCATCCAATGTTAGTACAAATTACAAATTTGGCATTGGCATGCTCCCATCATTATGAGCCAGACACCCAATCTATACAAGAAGATGATAACTCAGTCGTGTCAGTCCTCACTCCCAAGGTAATCTCTCACTCACTGTAGATTCTAACCTGGAACAATATGGCCATTATCTCAAAGGATATTTCATTAATTAAATGGTCTAAAACATACTCCTACCTTCAGGGCCCCACATCGGGCTTGTGTATAAAGGAAGGAATAAATCCTTCCCATGTGTCAAAGTCTCTCTCACTGAGTGAATTTTACGAAGGCTATTAGGATGCAATCATCCTTCTTAGTCAAGTGATGGGAGAAGAAACCATGAAGGAATTTTAGGATTGGATGGCCTTGTTCATGCTCACTATCATTGAAGGCAAGCATAGAATTGATTGGGGAAAATCATCAGTGATAACTTACACCATCAGTTGCTCAAGGTATCGGTCTCTAAGAAGTTTACTATGACTTCATACGTGGTATATGCTCTTGTAATCTCAAGACCATTCAAAGGGTTTGCACTTTCCCATAATATATCCAAAAGGCTCCAGGATTTGAAAGGTACTCGTAGTTGATCTTAAAAGAGAGAAACCAGCATTTCATGAGAGTGAACAATACATTTACAATGTTTTCTATCAAAATACTGGAAGGAAATCCTCACTCAAGGTTGTTGTCGCAAGTGGCTTCTTTGATCAAAAGGTATGGGTCATATTTCATTCAGTTTACCACTTTATCCTACATCGAAGTATTTGGTATTTATTTTTCTCCATGAAGTCTACCACTTTATCTCAATGATATGATCATATTGTTTGAGCTATGTAGATAAATTTCCCATGCTCATGATAATCTCAAGAACTAGAAAAGGAAGAACATCTCTTTCCCTATATCCCTTAGAATCTTCTCTTACAAACGTATCAGTGATGTTTCACACTGAAAGTTTCCTTCACCCTTTTGAGTTATTATTCATATACTCTAAGGGAATAATTCAATATCTAAAGTGATCTAGACACTTTTCACCTCCTAGAGTCATATCATGTTCCAAAAATGAAGGCTACTTGGGTGAACTACATAGATGATATTGAATTGGGGAAAGAGACCACGTGAGGATGACGATTGGGAATATTAAAAGATTCAAGTTTGAGTGGTATGAAGAAGGCATCTAGGATGATGGCAAAAATTCGTATGATCCATAATATCAAGTAATAAAGTCATCACCTCTTCCACATGTGACATGGAGTTTCCATGAATAAGGAGATATAAGTGATCAAATTGAGGTTGTCATTAAGAGATCAAAGGAATAGTTCAGAAATAATAAAGTTTCCTTGGCGCATCAGGGGAATTTCCCCACTCTTCAAAGGTAGGCATCTCATCACTCCTCTTCAAAGGTCATGGAGAATTCTTCAGGATCAGTTCATTCTGGAGAGAGTTCAAAGCACAAGGCAGTGGAATCATAAGCCCCCTACTACAAAAGGTTGTCTAATAAGGTCATAACAACAATTGATCCTATGGTAGGAATGGAGCTTGGGAAAAGTGATCCAGTCCATCCTTTAATCCCTCAACAACCTTAGAACTTCCCACCTTTCATTGTCATTATGGATCCTCCTACACAATATGTACCTTCTCACCCTGAGTAGGAAACAATAGTCATGTCAGTTTCTAAGACTGAAATGAATGAAATATTCCCTTCAATGTGAGAAATGATCAAAAAGGAGACATGTATGGTCTAGAAAGTGATAGTACCTGATTTATCTATTATATCATCATTGGTCAAGAGGAAGAAGAAAAAAATTTCTCAAACATCTTCCTTTTTTCAATGGTGCCTCGGGAAATAAGTATGTGGAGGTAGTGAGGACAAGGGTAATCAATAACCTTTAATAAATGATCACATCTGACTACGAGATGATCGCCATTTCCCTAGGCCTAGTAAATCATGAGGGAGATACAAATATGTTCCAAGAGTCTTCCACTCGCCTCCTTGTGAGGAATTAGGAGTACAAAGAGAAAATTGATCAGTTGGAAGACCATGTGTGAACACTCACCTCGTACATGTAACATTTCATGGACCCGAATGCTTCTTCATCTCTCCCAATTGAATAAGTTACTCCCATCAGTAGATTCAATCAGGATTCCATCCAAAAAAACACATGGTTTCACCATGCGAGGATGAGCTAGTGACAAATGGGTAAACAAGATCATGGAGAAAGGAAAGTACTTTGAGAGAGAGTACCTCACTATAAATGTACACGTGTATGACTCCCAAAAACTCCAGATGATAACATATGAGATTGAGAAAGAAAAATAACATTGGGATTAGGTACATCCACTAGTGATGGAGATGGGAAATTCTCATTCTCAAGTGTTGGTAAACATGAATATATTTTTTCTCCATCTAAGAACTTGCCACGTGTCTTGGTGAGGACTCTTTTCTCTTTGTATGAGGTGTTTAATTGTGTTATTGATGAGTTGGACTCAAATGAGGAGTGTGTCTCCAAAATGTAAGATGATGTCAACACCAGGATACAGAATCTTAGATTTCCCACCATTGATGAGAACACCTCATCCAATGAATTATTGAAGACATTCGAGGAGTATGTCAAGAAATAATCTAGGGACCCCTTTTCTTTCAATGAGGATACACTAGAGTCTCTTTCTGAGATCAGAGCCACAATATTAAAATTTGCAAAGAAACATCAATCTTGGTTCACTAAAAGTAAGAACATAAATGACATCTTGAATGGTTGGCTTGAGTCCTTGAGTTGTGTCTCGCATTCTTTAATCGATAAAGTTACAACTGTGGTGGCTCGGTATAGCGAGAGAGTTCAAGGAGTAGAGATTTTCTAGTTGATCTTAGTAAATATCCATCAGCAAAGCGAGGTAGAATGAGCAAGGGCAACAACTTGATAAACTATCTATCACTCTTCTTCTCTCTCTCTCTTCTATCCCCTTTCCTCTCCTCCTTCATGTTTTATTTATTAGGTAGGGGTTGAACTTTTCATTTTATCTTATTCCTATTTTTCCTATTCATTTAAATGTGACTATAGTTAATATTGTAATAAAACACTCTCATTCCTGCTAGCTCCTTTGATCAAGACACCTCCTCTATTTTGGAGAAAAAAATTATTATGCATGCTGAGACTATGAAAACTCTTGAGGACAACGTGGATTTTCTCCTCAAGTCTACTACTAAAGACCTAGCTCCTGACCCTATCCCCAACCTTAAGGAGGAAATCAACACTCTTGCCACTAAATTCAAAGACACGGAGGAACAAGACATTTCAGCTACTTGGTCATCCAAAGAGTAATTAAGCGACCTCATGTAAGTCTACATTCACTATATATATGACATCGGTGGCATCCTCGGCCTCAAAGCATGGAAGAATGAAAAGATCACCAAGAAGTTTAAAGCATATAACTGGGACCCTACTATTGGAACTACATTAAATCTCTATCAGGCACTCAGAATTGCTCTAAAGGTTTACAACAAATATGTTAGTTAGTGTCTTTGTATCTTTGTTTCATGTGCAGTTGTTATGATGTTGTTTTTATGTTGCAATTTTGTTGTTGTCGGTTCGTAGTTGGGCTTATTGTAGGCAGATAGCCCCTGCCTTAGTTTTATCCCCACGAATCAAAAAACCACATTTCTATGCTTTGATTATCTTGGCTCTTGAGCCTTTAGTTGTACTATTAGGTAAGGTCCCTCCAAAACCTTTTACCTTTAATAAAAAAATTAAACACCCTTAATTAATAAAAGGGGACTTAATTCTATTCCTAGGAATACGAAGATTCATATTTTGTAAAGGAAAAATGAAAATTCATGTGGGGAGTAAATGAATAGTCTTTCTCAAGTCTATAAATTGTAATGACTTCCCCATTCTTAAGGGTTTTCAATTTTGTATGTTCAAGAGTAGATAACTATTTGTGACAAGAAAAAGATATAGTTATTTTATTCCATTCTCCTTCTCATATGTTCTTCCATTCCTCTCTTTGTACAACTTTGTGAGAATGTCAATAAATAAGAAAGGAGTTTCTTTCTTTTCTTGATGAGGGAATTAATGAGACTTTGTGTTCATAATTCCATCTTGTCTTGGTGTTAGTAACAAGGTTATTGTTCTTTCTGAATATGTGTGTTGAAATTCTCTGATTAATATTTGTAGGAATTTTAATTTTCTACCTACAATATTAATCCCCCTCCTTAATTTCCCACTCCCTTTTCCCACATATCTAGAAAATTCCTCCATTGCAAGAAATTGCAAGCATTTTCATGAGTTTGGTGGAGTTTCCTGTCAAATCCATGACCTTTAGGCCAAAAGCAGAATTGTATTTTTGTTCATATATAATAATGTAGTTGCCCCATCCAAGTAGAGGGTGTTAGTCCTATAACATTGGCAGAAATCCACCAATTTTTCCAACTGAAAATTTTCTTGCTAATAGATATACTATAATGGAATTCTACATAAGGTTATCGATCCCATTTGTCACATATAGTTGATAATTATCTCTTAGAATGTGTTCAAATTTTCAAGAGAATTCTGTTAGGTAGAAAGGTTGATGTTTGCAAGAATATTGGAGAGAGATAGATTGCAAAGCTCTAGTAGGTACTACATGATGAAAAGAAGATTGAATTCACCGAAGAATTACTTTAGGACTGAGATATTGTGTCTAGTCCATTTCTATGACTTCTGGTAGAGGCATGATCTTATGTGATTACTTAGACAGGTTAGAAAATTATGTAATGAAGACATGGGGGCATCTATTTGGAATTTCATGAGCTATGATGAATCCTAGAACAGTGAAAATGTCAACATTTTTGACCTGAAATTTTTGTTTAGGGCTCATAAGTCCTAAGTCATGATATGTTAAGTTTAGAAATAGAAATAGTGGGTTATTACATGATATAGTCTTATATGGTGATGAATGAAAAATATGAAGACAAAGTATGGTGGATATCTTCTCATGGGAGTTTATTTTTAGGTCCATGGATCTTTATATGTTGTTGTAGAAGACAAGAAAAATAGTACAATCTAAGGGGATTCATGCAAGAAAGTAAGTTAGTTTTACATTATTTTCATTGTAATATTTTTTCATCTTGTGTCATCATTGTATCTTTTTTATAGATGTCAAAGGGGGAAAGAGGCATCAAAAAGATGAAAAGAGTTATGCGGTGTTTGGTCTTGTTGGTTTCATCAATCTTTCTAAAGGTGGTTGCCATCAATGACAAAGGGGGAGATGGTTGGCCATTTTTATAGGTTTTACCATTGATGGAAAAAGGTGTTTAGGTTTCATGTGAGTCTCTATGAGGTGTATTTCAGTTTCTAACATGAAGATTGGTGGTAAAGTCATGTTTTGGTCAGTTGCGGTGGTGTCTAAGAATGGTTTTAAGCATGTTACAACCATATATGGTCATGGTATGAGCTCTAAAGGTTTTCATGAGGTAAATAAAGGATTACTTGATGTGTTAGAGGTGTCCAATATTCTTCATTGAGTCATCATGGTCATTTCATGGGTTGTATGGCTTGAGCCAGGTCATTCTAGGTTTATTCCTAAACATAGAGCATGTGGTTTGGTATGGTGGCATGAGTCTTGGAGAAATGAATACATGGTAAATAATTGTAGTATCATGGTGATATTTTATATTATGTTTATTATGAGTTTCAAGTTTGTTCTCAATTTTTTTAATAGTGCTTCATGGTCCTTGGGAAGCAAGATTGTGAAGACAAGCTAAGCGACACATGTAAGTCACTGTGGATAGAGAGATTTAGGAATATTTATTTAAGGAGGTGAGTTTTGTATGATATAGGATGTTTTTATGATGCTTAATGACAATTTTTAAGTCAAAATTCTGAAGGAAAATCAAGTTATGTCATTTTTGGTAAAACCAAGTTTTGGAGAAGGAGAAATCAACTCAAATTGTGAACTTCAAATGCTCACCCACTCACACACACTTTTCATGGGACCTAGAGGTTTTGAGGGATGTTTTTCCATTGACCTAAAAGTGTTTTTCAAAAATAATTAGGTCATTTTAGTGTCACATTTTTATGAATGAACGTTAAGAAGATAACTTGGTTTGAAACCCTAGCAAAACCCTCCTTATATAGTGACTTGAGAAAAGTACATTATATGGTCTCCATAATGTCTTGTAAATCAAAATTGATGCATCAATGTTGAAGAGGATTCCTCAAATCTCATTTTGGTGATTTATGGATCAGTTCTCCTTATGGGGTGGGTGCCTCACTAAATAAATCCTACGAGAATGTGTAATATTCTTACAAATTCTTGTTTTATGTAATATAAGAAATGGTTTCAGTGGATTTTCTTCTCCTTGATGGTTTTCCACTTATATTTGGTATCTTGTGTTGTCTCTATCTTATCTCATGATCTTGGGAATGGTTAATCCACATCTAATAAGCTCACATGTGGTTATGTGTGATGAATGGTTAATAGAATGTTGAATGCTTGACATGGTAAAAGAATTTTATGTTTTATAGTACTTATTCACCCCCTCTCAGTCCATTGTGCTTCCAACATAGGGAATATCCCACAAAAAAATCAAAAGATAAAAAAATATAAGTGACAAATAACTATGGTTATATAGGATTCTAGAAGGATAATACTACACATGAAGCAACCGTAAGCATGTTAGAAATATAAGTACTATGTCAAAGAATTTATAGATCAATGAAAATTAAAGTGATAGTAACAAAGAGTAGTAAAAATTGTAACAATATGACCTATAAGTGTGGGGTATGATAGTATCAAAGGTAGATTCCCTCAAGAGCCTTGGCGGGACTGGTATAGAGTAGTGTTGAGCATCATGCATCGTGTAAGAATATGTAAATTTTCTACATTTACCTCAATATACCAAGTGAATGCACATGTGTATATAGATAAAGATAATGACATCCTAAGTATCCAGCTAGCACAGAGACAAAGTGCAACATGTAAGTAGTATAATCTAACATGAGTAAAGACAACTAAGATGTGTAGATGTTGTGTGAAATTGGTAATGTGTTGAGATATGTAAAATATACATATGAGAGGGGTCTCATTTCCCCCATTGGGTGTTTTTGACATGAATTCATCCCTCAAACCATAGAACAAAAGTGTGTCATCAAGTAGCAAAGTTATTATATGTGATTGAGATTAGATGCTAGGAAATATTTACTATGAAGCGTGGATCATGAAGTATATTAAATAAGCTAAGAGTAGATGATAGAGACATCCAACAGTGTGATAGAGGGGGTAGAAATTTCAATTCCCCCAAGTGTGTGAGTTTTGGAGAGCTATTCGATGATAGCAAAGAGTGAGGGGCCCTTTTCTGGTATCTAAGAAGGAGAAGGCATGTGACCATGGTCTAGGACCGGTGGTGTAGGAGAGTAAATATGTGTATATGAGGGAGACCAATGTGGTAAAGGAGGTGGATAACACCTATAGGAATGGTCTACCGCATAAGGGTCCTAGGACAAAGGTGTTGACTAATGGACCGGCGAGCACAATGGGGTCATGATGTAGGTCATGTAAGAATGGGAGATCTAGGTGTGGAGATAATTTTTTACTTAAGAGGTGTTGTAGACCTAGATGTCATGATTGGGACTAAACTAGAGGGGATAATATGCCAAGTTAATGGTGTGCATAATGGAATATATTTAATGGTGATAACGTGTTTTTTATGAATGAACTCAAGGCATAAATGAAGCATGGAAGGGATAGCTTGGGCATCCCGAAGCCAAGGGAGACCTAATACCATGTCATAGTGCTTGTTTTTAGATGTAATGAGAAATTGTGTTGATATGGTAAGGGATCCAATAGTAATGGGAAGGATGAAACATCCATAAGAATTGGGGATTGGAAATGTGATTTGAGAGATTGGAAAGTTGATAGCTAGTAAGAGTGCCACAGAGCATGCATTGGAAAGGGCTAAGGGATGGACCAAAGTATTGTTGACTATATGAGTACCAATAAAAGCATCAATATGAAGAGAATCAGAGAAAATGTAGCATGATAGTCATGATCCGAGAATGTAATAATTGCAGTGGTGTATCAATAGTAGCAATAAGAAAATCAAGGGGTGTCAATGAAGGAGGAGGGACCACATGATATGTGTGATTGGAAGAGGAATCAGTAGCCGACTTGTCATGATTAGGTAATGGGTCATTGAATATTTTAAGATTTTTATTATCATTTTCTGGTTTATAAATAGATGTCTCTCTGGAAGCTCATTTACATTTTTGTTGATAAGATATTGAATGATATGTTTGAGCTTAAAAAAACGATCAGTAGAATTCCCATTGCATTGGTGATAATCACAGTGTGTGTTTTCATCATAATTACATCCACATGGTCGAGAAGGATCTAGATTGAGCAGTGGAGGGAGAGTAATCATATTTCTTTCAATGATTTATGGTAATAGGAACCAAGGTACATAAGGTAGCCTAGTGAAGGTGAGCCTCATCGATTACAATAAATCTTGGAAGGTGTGGAAATAGTGTTGAAAGTAACTTTAGAATCGGTAGGCTTAGTGGATGGTTTGAATGTGGATTTGTCTTGAAACTTGTTAGAAGATGAAGTGGAAGAAGTATCATAATAATTTAATTTTCCCATAGATAGTAATTTTCTTTCACGTAAATTTGAGTGTGTGACACAATTGATAAAAATAAGGAGAAGTCTCGAAAAAATCTATAAAAAAATTTGAATGAATAGATCTTGCAATTTTGAATCAGCTAGAACATTGGTCATTTTGGCAAGGTTATTCTTATACCACAAAACATAGTCCACAAGATGTTCATTAGATCCTTGTTTGATTTTAGCTAGTTGTGCATAGGATATCTTAGTGTCAATATTCATAGAAAAATGAGAAAGGAATGTGTTGGCTAAATATGTAAAATATGTTACCGAATGGACATGTAGATCATAAAACCATCGCATAACATAGTCATGTAAGCTTCAAGGAAACAATTTTTCCAATAGTGTAAGGTCATCAAGTATAGTCAAGACATGCAACGTGAAAGGATTGAAGGTGTTCCGAGGGTCGTCGCCGTGGTCATTGAAGGTAGGAATATTGGTGCAAAAAAATTAGGAAGCAGCGGATAAGAGGATATGGTGGGTGCAAAATGGCTATGAAGGAGGAGTGAGGAATTTAGATATGGAGAGGAGGATGAAGAGGTTTGTTGTAATTGGAAAATTTGGGTTTGTAAATCATGGTACAAGGAAGAAAGGTCACGAGTTCTGAAGAGGATTTGGTTCATTTTTAGAAGTAATGGAGAGGGTAAAGTGATTTGTTGGGGTAGGCATAGAAACGAGGATAGTAGATGTAGGTGGAAGAGTGGTGGTGAGAGGAGGTGTAACTGTCATAATAGGAACAAAATTATCATTGGAGACTAGAGGGTTGAGCTTGGCTAACCGCTTAGCCTCATCACGAGTAGCGAATAATAAGAGATCTAGGTCTTGAGGGTTTTCAGAAATATGAGTCTAGAGATCATGAAGATCATTTTCGGTAAAGGGGACATAAGTCTCAACCATGGAAGGAGATCATAAGGATATTCGAGGAGAAGTGGGGTTCACTAAATTATTTAATTTAATTTGAAGTAAATCTTATTTCATAGTAACTAGTGTAACAAATTATATTCACTTAATTAAATATAGTAATGCGTAAGCACTAAGCACGCAATAATGTAAAACCCTAAGCAAATGATAGATAAAGATGACTTAATTTATTTTGTGCAACCCGGGATTTATCGAGATTGTGTAACTTATGGAACCGGCTGGGAACAATGTCAAAATAGATCAATGAGGGTTTGAGAACTCTATATTGTGTTAGACAGTAATCACCCGCAGGATGATAGGAGCAACTAAGATTGATCTAGGTACTGTGTCTCCTTAGATTCTCATAATCTAGTCTTTTTGGGTTATAATATCTTATTTTTCACTCTCTCTTTGTCACTCTAACTTCACTATTAGGGTTTTGATTACAATTGTAACCTATAAGACAAATGACTACCTACATATGCCCACAAACCATGTCAAATCTAATAAAAAATATGTAAAATGTGGAGTCATATTGACCCTACTGGTCACCTAAAGAGTGAGCTTATGACCAAGCACCACACTACATCTCATACTCCATGTAGTTCTTTGTGTGTGTGTTTATCAATGTATTGTGCCCTATATTTCCTTTGTGTAAATTGCATGATGATAGTGAGATAGATCTAGATTGTGCCTAGTATGTAAATGTGTGTGATGGAATAGAATGAACTCCCCTCCTATGCAGACCAATGCAACCCTTTTCCCTTATATGAATGTCTTAGATGTATGATTTGTATTGATCTTGTGCCTTTGTGCAAGCTTAGGTGGTGATAGATAATGCTTATAGTGTTTGGTCCCTTATTTGAGAGAAATAACTAAGTATATATATGATTCCCTTGTTTGAATTTTGTAATTGACAACTGAAAGGCCAACCCAAAGTGTTAAAATGTGACCAAGAAGTGAAAAGGACCCAAAAGAGTAAGAATAAGAAAGAGAGGGACAAGAGCGCTCGGGAGGGATAGTAGCCCCTAGGCACTTCTCGTCCTAATCAAGTGCTAGTATCTCGAGGCCATTAAAAGATAAATCAGTCAAGTCTTGATAGAGTTGTAATGTGTAAACCCGGAAAAGTGCAAGAGATAAAGTAATCAAAAGTCCAAAAGGAGTTGTCAACCATTAGTTTTCTTGCTTAGGAACCATGTATACATTAGTATGCTTTAGGACCTAGAAATTTACCCAAGTGCATATATTATTTGTCTACATTTTCCCCCACTTTATGATGTTGATTAAATACTCGATATAATAAAGTATAGAGAATATATGTACCTTGTAAAATCAAGAGGGAGTATTCGATAGTGTGTCGATGAACAAGTAGCCATGTGAAGTGTGAAGTGATTACAATGTGAAGCATGGCGAATATGAAAGTGAGGTAGACCCTAGGGGTGAAATGTATACATAGTATCATGTTATTGGAGCTTGTACTTATTGATGTGAGATACTTCTTGTTGCTTGTAAGGATGGACTGAAAAAGAAGAGCAAGAGAGTACTCGTAGTCTCGTATATGAAAATTTGGAGTAACGTATGTATAGGTAAGAAAAAGTAGTAGTTAAGGAAAGAGTACACCTTATGTATAAGAGAGTATAGGATAGAAACTCGGTCTTGTTTATTTTGGAGATGCTTTGCATATTTGAGCATCCCGCCACCAAGGGTGAGGTTTTGGGAGAACACATACCAAGAGTGATTTTTTTGGTGATATCACACAAAGAGAAGGGTTTTGGGGAGATAGGTATGTTTTTCTCTCCTTTCATGACACTTCTCAAATGATAAGTGCCACTGTAGATTGGCACGTTCATGATTTACAACCAAATTGTAATTGTATTATAACCGAGTGACTGAATTATGTAACTAAAGCCAAGTGAATGATACTATAGATACATATTGTAAACTACTAGAAACTATATTGAACTGAGAAACTATCCGAGGTCTTTAAAATATAAATCAGTCAAGTGTTGGTAAAGCAAGTAAGATGTGTAAAGCTAGCAAAGTGTAAGAGATAAATCAATCAAAAGGCCAAAAGGAGTTGTCAACCACTAGTTTTCTTTCTTTGGAATCATGTATACATTAGTATGCTTTATGACCTATAAATGTACCCAAGTGCGTCAATTTTTTTTCTTCAACCACTACTACATCCCAATGAAGAAACTCCCTAATAGTATTGGTGTAGGCCTTGATATGAGAATTAGGATCAATTTTTCCTTTAAATTTAGGAATGTCAGGTAATGTACGTGGAATCATGACACCACATATGGTGAAATCAATGGGTTCTTTAGAATATTCAGTGTAAGTTCCCATTGCATAATATTCCACCATTGAAGTTCCCTTATGAAAGGGAGGAGGAGGAGTTTGATATGTTGTGGTGTAAGCATTGGTCAGGGAATGTGAAGTTCCTTAGAATGGTGTAAATGATCTAGGGAACTGATACATGTCTGATTATGGGGACTTTGATTACATATGTAGGTAAGGAGGAGTAACATTATAAAATTAATTTGTGGGTGTTTGGTTATGAAAACATGTGTTGTTGCTAGTAGTGACTGGGAAATATTTTCCAACTAATCATTATGTAGGGTAAGCGTAAGACAAGTGAGAACCCATCCCCAATAAGAAGATCACCTAAATTTTATTGCACTGGATAACCTTGTTGTATGTTTTGTTGGATTGGTTGTGCATTAGTGAAAGAGTTATATACTTGATTATTTATAGGGTGACTAGTGTTCTTCCATACTACACGAGTCGGTTCCGAGTTTTGGGAATTATCCAATTCTATAATCCTTCCTACTAGTGTGGATATAACATCATTTGGTGAAGGTTGAGACCCTTTTTAGGCACATGTTGTGTGTGGTTTGGCAAAGAGGACATGTGATACCCCTTTATAAATTGTTCGAGATTGGTATTCTTATTTTCCCTAAAAGAGGGAGTTTCAAGGTTTATAGTTGCTACATTATTATTTAACATCTCGAGAGGTATGATTCTTCATCCTTTCCAAATACTCGTCTATTGTGTAAATTGGATCAGTGGTTTGTGTAAAAATTTCATCCTTTGTTGCTTGCATGCTAATGTGGGTCTTGATAAGACCCTAGTGTGGGGACCAATTTCACCCATAAAAGTCATATTATTTGAATTGGATTGACTATCTTGAATGTTTAGGGGTTTTGACCTCCTCTATCCTCACATGATTGGTAGGATTTGAGATATAGCTAGGGGAGGCTTGCACATTATTGGTGTAGTTGTCATCCCATCCTAGAAAGGAAGGGGATCATTGAGGTTGAACATGGGAATAATATCTATCAAGGCCAAATGGCCCATCAAACTCTCTACTAGACATATTTAGGGGTATAAAATACCCACAAAATGATAGGAGAGTGGGAAGGTGGGATAACAGAAAAGAGATTAAAATGGAAATGACAAGAAACTAGTCATTCACACCGGGTTCACCAAAAATTCTACACATGAAAAATAACACAGGATTCCCTATGTACGTAACTTCCCAAGGTTGTGCCGAGACATCTAAAATGTGGAAGATGGGAAAGGTAGTTAAAAATAATCAGAGGATATGAATTGGTAGCATAAATTCCTAATAACTAAGTTGTTCCAAGGATAATCATAGGAAATGAACGGGTAGCGTGAATTCCTAATGGATAGGTTTATTGTTTTGTTTTAATCTCCTAGACTAGAATAAATTGTACTTTTAAATAAATAATGGAAATAATTCTAATTTAAATAAGCGACGAGTGATTTTAATTGACTAAATTCCTTCCCAATTAATTAAATAAAATGAAATAAATTTATCTATTCTATTTGTTTGTATTCTAACAAGATTTTAAAAGAAATGAAATTGAAAGAAACTAATTAAAACAACTATTGATTTTGTATTATTCAAGATTGATTAAAATAAAATAAAAATCTACTGCATACGTATTACAGAGAAATGATTAAAATTAAAATACTCCTTCTATTAAAAGGTAAACTAAAATAGGAATAGTCAAATGTAGATATTCCTCTGTTATAGGATTTTTGATAATGTTATTCTATGGGAAAGTACTTGAAATTTATTAATGTAATAAAATATAGCTTCTTCCGGAAAATTTTTGTGGAAAGTTAAAAGCTTCTCAGAAGTAATTTCCTCTTTTCCATATGAACTTTCCCCAAAAAATTAAATCTAAACTAATTGAAATAAATAAAATAAGTGCAGAGATTTCTTCACTTCTTCTTCCAACTAATTTCCCTATTAGATCCACTGGGATAAGTCAGGAATAAGTAATCAAGGGAAGATTTATGTAAGAAATGATTTGAAAGAAATATTAAATAAAGAATGTATACAGAAAGTGATGGAATCTTCCACTTCTAATAATCTAAATACACAACTTCTTCTGAATAACAACAAATAACAATTATTCAAAGCTTCAAATAATTTAAGTACAACCCCAACCTAGTTACTATTGTATTGTGGTATTTTCCCAAATGTGAGATGTATTTTTTGTTTCCTCGGCTTTATATCCTCTTCCAGTGATGAAATACAATAATTAATCTTGGGATGTAAGAATCGTGATTTGTAGCAAAAAAAAAAAAACTGGTTGTGGTTGGTTTGGTGCAAACTAAATGACTAAACATGAGCAAAGCAGGAAAAATAGAGCAATGTATTGGTTATCGTGTGATCCTGCTTCTAAATTTTAGCAACATAACACTTCACCAAAAATATAAAATATCCAACCCATCATACGGGTAAAATTTTTATTTTTATAGAATGTTGGGAAAGAATAAGTCAATCTACAAGTGTCAAACAAGAAGTGACAAATCATCCAAAGGAGAAGGATTCAACCTTATAAATTTAGTAAATGAAGAAGATGAATTTAATATGAATCTAACAAGCCCAAAAATAGACAATTTGGTTGAGAAACAAGGGAGAAAATCACGCTCAAAATCAAAACATGTGTTCAAAAATGCATGTTTTAATTTTATATTGGATGATGATAGGACCATCAATGTTAACAAAGCGGTAGTTTCATAACCACTGCTATTTCCAGAGGGTGGTTGTGTGCAACCACCACTCAAAAATAATACAAAAATCTTAAAAGCGGTCTTGCAGGCAAAATTGAAGTCTGGGGACAAAGCAGAAGGGTTGATCGAGTCAAATGAGGGATGCAAAGGAGAGAGGGAGGGATTTGGATCTCATTTTTACCTTGGAATAGGTTTTTATCATCATAGGATACATATCACATTTTTCGTGTTGCACCATGTAGTTTTCGGTTCCGTATAGGTATATAGTGATATAATGTCTTTTCCCACAAGATCATTTTCTAGAGATAAATATGTGCTAAATTTTATTGATGATTTCACAAAGAGAACATGGGTGTACTTTTTACAATATAAAAGTGATGTGTTTGATAATTTCAAGGCCTTTAAAACCTTTGTTAAAAAGTAATCATGGAACTCACTTAAAAATCTCTACATTAATAATGGGGGAATATGTTAGTAATGCATTTAGAGATTTTTGTCGATCATGGTATTTTGCATTAGTTACGGTTCCTTGCACCCTCAACAAAATGGTTTAGTTGCATGTAAAAATGACACCCAAGGAGATGAAAAATTGCATGTTTCATTCCATAGACTTAGCACCTAAGTTTTGGGCCGAACTTGTGAATTGCACTAACTATATTCATAATATAATTCCACATAAGGCAGTTCATGGGGTTACTCTTGAAGAAGCATGGTCAAGTAAAAATATTTATGGTGTGGATTTTTATGTATATGGTATAAAAGCATGGGATTATTTTCCTAATGATAAAAGAAAATCCATGGTGAATAAAAGCAAAGAGCTGATATATTTTGGGTATTGTGATCATGTGAAGGCATATAATCTTCTTTATACTATTACTTATAATGTTCTATTTCAAGGAGATGTTAGGGTTGATGAGACTTAAATTTCTTCATATCATGTCGTTGTTTCTTCTCCCTCTTTTTTATTTCATATGATATGGAGGATATGCTTCTTAATTTTAATAATGAACTTGTTTTGGATCTTTCTCTATTTCCACCTCCTCCATATTCCATGCCTAAATGGGTCCAATCTAATTTTTAAGTAACTAGTGAACTGGATAGTTATCTCGGTGATCCTTAATGGACTAGATTTGATAATTTTAGAAATGATGATTATACTAAGTCTCTGTGCCTTCTAGGATGGATCTAATGATTCAAGTTATTTCTTATGATTCGGTGACATAATCTAAGGAAGTGGTAAACCAAAGTGGGATACTACAATGTAGGATGAATATTATTCTCTTTTCAAGAATAATATTTGGAAATAGGTGCCTCTTCTTAAGGTAATAAAACGTGAGCATTGTAAATGGGTATATAAGACCAAATATGTAGTTAGAGGTTATGTAGATAAGTACAAGGAGCATCTTGTAGTAAAGATGTTATCACAAGTTGAAGGAATATAATACTCTAAGACACTTTCTCTTGTTGCAAAGATAGATTCATTGTGCCTTGACCTCTCCATCACTACATCACATTTTTGGTTAGTAATTTAATAAAATATGAATATTTTATTAAAATATGAATGCAAAGATCTTTTATAAATGATATACAATTGAATATAAATGCTAAACAATTTATTTAATTTTAACTATGAAATGAAATGAGAAGGGTAAGGTATTTATATTAACTTTGCTTATCCCAAAGTGAGTCTAGACTGGAAAATAGGATGAAACAAAAAAACAATATGTCGCAACAAACCACAAAAAATGCAATAGAGGTGGAAATGCCTAGATTGGGGCACCTGGAGAGGGACGGGGGCTCCTGCAGGCACCCTAGACCTGTTTTTAAGTGCTTGGGTATGCAAAAAGGTTGGATCATGGTTCTGATATGGTCACTAGGGCTTCGCACTTGTTTACCTTTGGTTTCCTATATGTTGCACTTAGATCACTAAGGTACTGTTAAACCTATACACAAATATCCTCCTACAAAACCCTCAAAAATACATCAAATCCTAAAAATAAAGATGCAAAATGAGGGTTCGGACTATCCTCATCTGTCACAATGGTGAACTTACGACTAATCATTACACTACATCTCATAACCAATGTAGTTATATGTGCTTTTGTGTGCAATAGTTCTCCTAGGTCTCCCTTGCACCAATGACGCCAAGATAATGGGTGGTAGCTAGATAAAATGCAAATGTGTGGATGGAATAGAATGAAATCCCCTTCATATGTAGTGTGTATGTAGAATAATGTGCCCAAATGCAGTCCCTTAATGTATGTAGATAGCTAGCCCTTGATAAGAATTTCCTACCCTTATAATGGTATGTATGTTGTGTTTATATAGGGATCTCTTGCTTGAATTTTGACACTAATGACCCGACATGCCGACTAGTACCTCGGGATATGAGTGGGAAAACCAAAAATATTGACCTCAAATGTCAAAAAATAAGATCAAACATAAAGAGGACATGGGCACCCAGGATGGATAGGATTTCTTGGTGCTAGTGTCCAGAGACAAGTGACGACAAATGAGTAAATGTTGAATGACATGGATCCTTACGACCTTACGTAGCGTGTGTGTATGAGTGACAAGCATGAAAGATAAAAGTAATAGAAACCAACAAGAAAAGCGGATGGACTATGGAATGGGTCATCAGTGAATACTTTTCTTACACAAGATCCATATATAAAATAACATACTTGGCGGTATAGTAAATAATAGTAAGTGTGTGATTTTGTGTCTACAGACTAGTGTACCAAAAGGGTGTCAAGAGTTATTTACTAAATGGTGATATCTAGTAATGGATTTACATGTAGCAACCTAAGGTTTTTTTGCATGATATTTCACTAGTTTGTAGACTCCATTGTTCTCTCTATGGTCTTAAATAATCTCCTTGAGATTGGTATGTGAAGATGGATAATTTTTGTTGATTGTTGGATTTCATCATATTAAGTCTAACCATAATGTGTATATTATAAAATATGGTGAGGATTTATTGATCTTGATTTTATATATTGATGATCTAATCCTTGTTAGAATTTTATATTATATGAGTCAATACATACAACATAATTTAAAGGGAAATTTTTATATGAAATGTTTGGGATAATTGCACTATTTTCTTGGAATCCAAGTGTATAAGTTTGGATAGTAGAAATATGCATCATATTTGCTTCATAAATTCCATGTGGATACTTAAAATTTATCTCCCACACCATTTTAGTCAAGTATTGAGTTAAATATTGATTGTAAAACTAAATTGCTAGATGTTACTTTGTATACACAATTTATAGGAAGTCTTGTTTATTTGACCCACACTTGTCCTAATATTAGATTTTTTATCAACCTTGCCTCCCAATTTTTTCATGAGCTACATGAGATTGATTTGAAAGTAGCATAGTGTATTTTTTATTATATTCATAAGACTTTAAATATTTTCATTCAATTGTACACACCACAAGGACTTATGATATTTAGGGGTTCACATATTTAGACAAAGGTGGAAATTTTTATACATAAAAATCTACTTATATTTTTTCTTTCACCTTGGCTTAGGCCAATTTTCTTGGGCATGAAAAAAATAGACAAACTTTTTTCATCTACTAAGGAATAGTATAGAGGTATATTCAAGGATCTTTAGCTTCATTGGATACTTGATGAGTTTGTATTTCCACATAATGTTCCTATTTTTGTTTAGTGTGATAATCAAAGTGCTATTAAGAGTGCACGTAAACATATTAAGCATCAAAGGACCAAACACATTGATATACACATGCACTTATTTCAGAAGTTGATATAGGATGGAGTTGTTTGCTTGGAATTTCTACCTAATGGTCAAAAAAATTCTAACATTTTCACTAAGCCTTTAGCTTCTCTTCATTAGCTTTAGTTATTAGTATTGCATGGGCTAAATGAAGTTGTACTTGGGGGAGATTCTATGAATTCCTTTTCTTTCTTTTCTTTATTTGTATTGGGTACCTTATTAAGCATAGTAGTCGAGACCTTTTTTTCTCCATGGCTTTCACTTAAGGGAGGGTATTGGGAACAACATGTTCACACTTGTACTAGTTTTGTGTCATTTTCTAAATAGACATTAAGTGTGTTTACACTTTATAATCTTCATTATTGATCTTGTTTTATTGTTTTTTTAATAAACTATTTTAGTTGAGTTTGTTTCAACTCATGTACATGTTCAAAAGATATTTTTGAGAGTTTTTCTCCAATCCTTGAAATGGGGATATATCTTATCTCCTAGTTTAGGTTATCCCGCCTATTTTAAGGCATGTATTATTTTTGTTTTTCCTATTTATTTAGGTTGTTCTCGTATGAAGAGCATCATGATTTTCTGAAATAATAAACTTCTACTTGTTTTTTTTTCACTCTTTTGAATGGTTCTGAGTTTTATGGTTATAACTTAGTTCTTTTTCCCTACATACATCTCATTGGTGGAACTATATGTTGATATTTTCCTAAGAAAAATGTCTTCTCTTGTTAGAACTACTATTTTTGTAAATTATGCACTTCCCTTTCATACCAATTGTCGGTATTCATGTTGGCAATATTTGTCTCTTGTTGGGTACTGATTTTATTTTGGATGGGTACAATTTTCATTGGTTTGGAATATAATTTTAGTATTTTTGAGAGTATATTTGGTTATATGTATTATGTTATATTTAAGTATTAAATTTTTCAACCTAACAGAGATAAGGGTGAAAATTCCTAGATTAGCTAGCATCCCCATTCATCTTGCCACTTGGAAAAAGGAGTAACTCCTTAACTCACCCAACTAGCTGAGTTGGCTAAATTTTTCCTTCAATTTGTTCTTGGTGAGAGGCTAAATACAATTTTTGACATAAAATTATTTTCAAGTTGAGTAGGCAACTTGGATGGTATAATTTTTCTAAAAATCACAATTATCATTTAAGAGGTCATATTTTCAATACCCACAAAGCCTTTCCTTTTTGAAAGAAACATTTAAGGAGCCATTTTTAAGCAACGTGAAGGTTTTTTTAGGGAAATATTTGTTTCAAAAAAGAAAAATGAGAAAAAAATCAAAAAGGCATTATTGGAAAATTTTGGATTTATTTTTTCCATTTTTTTTAATAAGGACTTTTGTAAAGTAAAGTATTTTAGAATATTGTAAAAGGGGGAAAATTTTCTTTCTAACTAATCATGTCAAGATATACTTCCTCTTATGTTCCAACTATGGCAATAGATCCTCGCCTTTTTTATCTGCTAAATTCCACAAATTTTCACTCATGGAAACCCAAAATTTAGCACCTACTTCAATCCCAAGGATTATGGTATGTTGTTTAGATAACCTTACCTTCATTCACCACTAATAAGGACAATTATCTATATTTTTACAAGCAGGAGAAGGCACTTGGTTTAATACCCCCTAAATATTGCAGACATCCTGCAGTTTCACATCACTAATGTAAAATCACCACAAGAGGTATGAGAGAAGTTTGAAATTCTATTTTGAAAAATAAATGAATTCATAATAGTTTGTTACATAATTTAAGGAAATTATGAATCAACTAAAATTTGATAGAGATGATAAGGATAAAGAATGCATTTTTTTAATCTATGAAAACTAAAGGGTCCATCAACAATGTTTGCATCTAATTTATTATCAACTATGGATGCTTTAGATGATTAATTTAAGATTCAATAATTTGAGACATTATTTGAAATATTATCTCATGAACAAACCAAACCGATGTCACTTGATGACATTCCTAGCTCAAATCATGTGGTGGTGTCTAATTCTTTTAAAATAAAATGGAAACCAAAATAGAAACCAAGATCCTAAAATAATCTTCTAGAATCACCCAAGTTTTCTACTCCCAATCCCGAGACTTCTAATCCTTCTAGACCTAATAAATCCAACAAATATTTCTTAAAGAAAGTGTATGATCCTTGACCGTATTATAACAAAAAAAAAAAGTATCCTAAGTGTGGATGTTTTATTATATTTGAAGCATTAGAAAAATAATTAAATAACATAATATTTATGTTCCATATCCTTCATCTTCTTCGAGATACCAATAAGGGAAAATCTCTTTTGTACGGGTATTTTTCTCCTTTTAAAGATAAGTGTATATTTTATTCTATTTCTTATCACCATTTAACACAATCTCATGATTTTTTGAGTTTAGTTTCTAATTTCATCACTCCACAACTTTTGATGGTAAATCCTCTTTAGCTAAATTTGTGGTATCTGGAATGCTGATATTCCAAACAGTGCATTCATGACATATTTTGTGTTCCTTAAATTTCTTCCAATATTTTTCCTATTTATAAAATTTTGTTTTGATAGTTGAAAAACTATGTATTTTTACCGCATAGTGTTGTAATTAAGGAATTGAATTATCATAATGATATTTTAGCTACATGTGTCATGGATTATAATTCTCATTTTTAACTCTTTGATAAATTTGATACATCTTCAAGATCTTATATTGTTTCTCACTTTGATTTTTTATTAAAGTATGGCATGAAAGGATTATCCATATCATTTACAAGTATTTCGCACAGCTTGTCTTCTTAAAACATGGTGGTTCGAATTCTAAAATTTTCATCAAATGATGGTTTTTGGCTAAGTTACATACTTATTAATAAATATCAAGTTCCCTTTCCAAAGGACAAGCCATAAGAGCTAAAAATAACATAACACTCAAAGAGATAAAAAAATTACATGATTCATTCCAAGGACTTAGAACCTAAGCTATGGGAAAAATATGTGAGTCATGATAACTATATTTAGAACATAATTCTACATATGGTAGTTCAGGGGCTTATTCTTAAAGAACCATGGTTGTGTAAACATCATGATGTTACAAATTATTTATGTTTTTGGTAATAAAGCATGGCCTTTTGTTCCTAATGACAAAATAAGATTCACAGATAAGAAAATAAAATAGATCATATTTTTTGGGTATTGTGAGCATGTGATGGCATATTTTCTTCTTGATCCTACTGCCCATGAGGTTCTATGTTGGAGATATGTTAAGGTTGTTGAGATTGAGATTCCTTTGAAACATCTTGTTTTTTATTATCACTCTTCTCCTCCTTTATCCGAGACAAAGGATGTGCTTCTTGATTCTAATGATGAAATTTTTGCACATCTTGATCCATCTCATCCTCCCCTGCAACCCATTCCTAAATGGGTTAAATCTAATGTGTAGGAAAATAATGACTTTGTCGATGATCCTAGTGATCCTCAACGGACTAGAGATGAATCTTATAGTAATATTTATTAGCATCGTACTCAATCTATGCCTTGTGGGATGGATCTGATGAGTCAATATATTTCTACCAATCTAGTGACTTTTTTTTAGGCAGGTGGTAAACTAGAGTGGGATACTACAATTCAAGATGAATATTCTTTTTTTTAAGAATAATACTTGGAAATTGATGCCTCTTCCCAAGGGAAGAAAACTTGTGCATTATAAATGGCTCTACAAGACTAAATATGTAGTCGATGTGACTACTTAGATAAGTATAAGGAACATATTTTAGTAAAGGGGTTCTCACAAGTTGAAGGAGTATATTCGTGATACATTTACTCATGTTATGAAGATAGATGCCTTTTTCCTTATTCTCTCCCTTGTTATATCACATTGATTATCTCGTATACCAGATAGATATCAAGAGTTATTTCTGAATGGTGATTATACACACCAAAAAATTACATGGAAAATGTGATATGTCTCTGGTGATGACAAAAACTCCTTCTGTAGACATAAAATCTATGCACTTTGGTATATTTCTAGGTCCTAAAGCATACTAATGTATACATGATTCCTAAGTAACAAAACTAGTGGTTGACAAATCCTTTTGGCCTTTTGGTTATTTTATCTCTTTCTCTTTACGATTATGAGCTTGATGGATCATACTTTTGGATTTACACATCTTACAGTTATGTTGGAACTTGATTTATTTATATTTTTATGGCCTCGAACACTAGCGCCAATTAGGAAAAAATCTCTCAAGCACTCCTGTCCCTCTCAGTGATCCTATCCCTCTATTTATTCTTCTTACTATTTTGGGTCCCTTTCACTTCTTAGTCACCTTTTAATACTTTGGGTCAACCTTTTCGGTTGTCAATTATGAAATTCAAACAAGGGAATCATATATATATATATATATATATATATATATATATACACTTAGTTACTTCTTTCAAATAAGGGGCCAAACACTATAAGCATTATCTATCACCACCTAAGCTTGCATAAAGGCACAAGAGAACTATAAAGTATACATCTAGCACATTCATACAAGGGACAAGGGCTGCATTGATCTATATACACTACATAAGAGGGGAGTTCATTCTATTCCATCACACACATTTTGCATATTTGGGACAATCTAGATCTACCCCTATCATCGTGCAACTTACACAAGGGAAAACATAGGGCATGGGACACAGATACACACACACACACAGAGAAAGATAACTACATAGATTTTGATATATAGTGTAGCACTCGGTTATAAATTCACTCTTTGGGTGACTATCGGGGTCAATCGACTCCACATTCTACATATTTTTATTAGATTTGATGTGGTTTATGGGCATGTGTAGGTAGTCATTTATTTTGCATGTTATAGGTGAGACCGGTGACCTAACAATAAAACCAAAGTGACAGAGAGTGAGCAAAAATAAAGACCTTCTAACCCAAAAAAATTCTAGGTTACGAGCATTTTAGTAGATACACACGCTCGAGATCAATCTTTAGCACTTAGGGCTCTCTTGTCCTCCCGCAAGTGCCTGTCATGTACATTCTTGGGGTTTTGAACCCTCATCAATCCTTTACAGTGTTGTTTCCATCTTGTTCCAACAAATACACAGTCACAATCACTCTCAGGTTATACAGAATCAACTAATTCATCATCCCTCTCTCATTTGCTTAGGGTGTTATATCTTTGGATGCTTATTGCTTGCAAATCACTATACTTAATTACCTAAATATCATTTATTACAGTAAGTTACTCTAAAATAATATTTAATTCAATTTAGATTAAATCACCTTCCAAGGTAAAAATGAGATCCAGATCCCTCCTCTCCTTTTCATTCCCCTTTTGACTCATCTCAACCTTTCGCTCTAAGCTATAGACCGCATTTTACTCACAAGACCACCTCCTAGCACCTTTTTCCTTACATGTCAGTGGTGGTTACCCATCCTCCGTGGTGGTTGCGCAATCGCCCCTTTGGCAATAGAGGTGTTTTTGATATCGTTTGATGTGAAATTAAAACACGTGTTTTTGAACACGTGTTTTGATTTTGACATGATTTTCTCTCGCATTTCTAGGTCAAATTGGCTAAATTTAGGATTGTTGGATTGGTCTTGAGTTCCTCCTTCCCTTTTGATAAATATAGTATGTTGATTTCTTCTCCTCAAGATGAGTCATTGTTTCTTGATCAACATGTGTTCTTGACATCTTCTCCTCCAAAGAACTTATAAAAATGGCACTTTTATTCGTATCATGGGTTGGAAAATTTGTAATTTTGAGAAGTGTTATGTTGCTATATTTTGGAGAGGGTATACATAGATAGTCAGTTCTCTACTTTTTCCCTGCTACTCACATTCCAATCACCTTCTCAGTGCACAAATCTAGCCATATATTTTCTTGGTCCTTTACCGATACTCACTTTGTCTTTCTCACCCGGATCAATTAGATCTCATACTTTAGAAGAAGATTGAATATGAGGAGACCTTATATGCATCACATCACTAGAACAAGCTACCATAGCACTATAGTGACCAGGTTGGAGTTGTATTCAATTCTTTAAATTTTTAAACACATGCATTGTTTGTTAGAAATAAAATAAATAGCTTGTTCAATTTGTTAAAAGAGGGATATCACAAGACACTTCTCGTACATTACAAGTATTTATTTTCAAAATATTCACTATATAATATTTATTCCCTTGATATCCTCTTCCTTGATTATTCATGTGGATCAGCATGGGAAATTGGTTAGTGGGAGAAGTGGAAAATTCACATTTTTTATTTCTTCATTATCTATTTCTTCTTATTAATTTAAGAATAATTATGTCATGGAAGGTTATATACATGACAAAGGGTTAATTTCTTTTGAGAATCTTTCCCTTTCCAAAAAACTTGAGGTAGAATTTGTATCGAGGAAGTTGTGCTTCATTAAAATAATAACTTTTGAGTACTTCCACATTAGAGTAGTATTTCCATAGAAACTGCAATGAGGAATAACCATACCCGGTTATTCCCTGTTTTAGATTTGTTTTAATTCAAAAGTAATCATAGATTTGTTTTATTTAATTAGAAGCAATTGAATTTTTTTTTTAATTTTGTCTATAGAAGTAATTTCTATTTCTTTTAAATATTATAGAAAATACAAAAAAATTAGGAATTTAGACCTTTAATTTTTTTCTTTTCCAAAAAGCTTGTTAAAAACATTAGAAAAGAATTAGAATAGATAGATGTATTTATTTTATTTTAATTAATAGTGAAAGGAAGTCTAGTCATTTAAAAGGGTAAATTAATTGATCTTTTATTTAAACTAGATTTATTTTGTGTTAATTAAAATCATAGTTTTAGAAAGTTTAGGAATCAAAAACAAAGTAACAAACGTAGTTGTTAGAGACTCACACTACCATATCATAGTCCTTGATCACTCTTTGACTACTTTTTTCAGCCCTCATTTTCCTTGCTCATGAGTTGGTGCCTTCACATGACCATTCTTGGTCTAGCCCAACCTCGTAGGAGGATATTTGAGCCATTAATCCACCCAATAGGAATTGATCTATACCAAGGATATATAGATCTAGGTTTACGAGCACTATTTTTGATCTAGTCATTTTCCCCACAGATTGTTAGCCAGCTAGATGCCTTAAACAAACAACTAATTATAATCGAGTAATTCTAGGTTGACCAAATAAACCAAGAAAGATGTACAAATACTTATTTTTATATTTTCATCATTTTTATTGTTCTCACATGAGCCTCTCTAGAGAGTAATATTTAGGACGAAACTAACAGTTTACGTGAGTATGTCATCTAGGTCGAACCATATTTGGTCTAATGAACATAGATCAAGATTTGCATACCAAAAGCATCCTTGATCGTAACATCATAACCATAGAGGTTATATGATCCTTTGATTCCCTTAATGAGAAATTTCTTAGTTACAAGTTGATCGAATGCGATTATCTCGACCTTAAAACCTTGGTTTATAATATTCCCCATCTATTCCACATATATCACCTATACCTATTATGTACCCATCTCATCTTCCACATTTCAGTTGTCTCAACATGACCTCAAGAATTTGAGTACACTAGTGATCTCGGGTCATTTTTCCTATGTATAGTGATTGTTATCCAAAATTCACCCAGGGGTAATTTTCGATAACATGCATCAGAATAATCAAATCCCAAGCAAATTGATTGATTCAGAGCAAAAATCAGGTTTCTAGGGTCCCTTCAGGAAATTTTCTAACTCTCCTGTTCAAGCTGAAAAGAACAAGCTCTGAGAAAATGCGGAAAAAGGTTGCAGAAGGCAAGTAGGTTGATCCAGGAAAAATCGTGAAAATTGGCTAAGTCCTGCTCAAGGACGCCTTTGGGACATGTGGGACAGAAAGACGTGGATCGCCGAAAAGCCTCTAGGCGGCCCGCTAATCATTTGGGACAATCGGGCGAAGTACGCAGGATGGACGCGAGAAGCCGATCCGGCCGAAAGAGGAAGAAAAACAACTAAGTGTTGCTCGGGACGTTCGGGACAAAAGGCGCGAACCGGCCGAACCAGGCGAAAAGAGTCAAGTCACCCAAAATGCATCCGGGACATTTGGGACAAATGGACGCGAACCGGCCGGTTCGGCCGAAATCAGCACAAGGAGCACTGTGCCAAATGGGACAAAAAGACGCGAAAGGCGCGAGAGAGCCGGCAGGTCCGAGGACCAATCAACGCATGACACGTGTCTCAAGGGGAAAGGTCCAGAAAAGTCAAAGGGGCGAGTTTTGAGCACTGATCCGAACCAATAAAATGGCACCACGTGTCCCAGCAGGGGCCCATAAGGAAATTTCAAAAGGAAAGCCCGCGAAAGATAGAGGAGAGATAATTTCTCGTCCAATCAACACGTGCCACGTGTCATCCAGGTGGCAGAGCGCGGGAAAGATTTCAAAACACGTTTTCACCTGTTTTGTGCCCTAAATCTTCAGATCGCCATAACTTTCGATCCAAAGCTCAGATTTGCACGTTCTTTATATCAATGGAAAGCTGGTGAAATTCTCTACATGATTCTGGGGTCAATCTTGCATTTTGGAGCAGTCTGGAGGGAGAAAATCGAGAAACGGCTCTGACGCGTGTTCATGGCCAGAAATGACATTCCAGCGACCAGATTTAATGCAGAATGGGTCGCATTCTCCTGTAATCCGGTCAAAGTGATAGGGTATGGGTTTGTAAGGTCCCCATGCCATTTTAATGCACCTGCAGTCAAGAAAGAATGGGCTCCCATGCCTTTGTACGTTTTCTGTCTCCTGGGCTCGACCCTTGCACTGTAAAAGCCAGTTTTGGGCTCATTTCAAAGGGGGAACATTTTTGGGCATAGCAGACTTCTTCTTTCACCGCCAACAAGTGATTGATGAAGGATCAGACCTCTCCAAGGATTGTAACAGTTTTCTTTTACCTCTCTGAGGGTGTAATGCGTGTTTTTGACATTGAAATGATAATGCAAGCTCTGTGAATGGGTTTCAATCCTCTGTTTGTATTATTTGCTTGATTTCAGATACTAAATTATACATTATCAGTCTGTGTATATTTTATGTTGTGAAATTTGGTCTGTGTCTATTTGCATGACAAATATGTTTCACCACTCCTTTTGGTGTATCACCATCTTTAGTTAGTTTCAATTTTTGCACTTCTACCCCCGTCTCCTCGAGTTAGAATAGGATTAGGATCTAAACCTCTCGTAGTTTTGCAAAATATAGATCTAAATCGAGGAGTTTGAGGAAGCAGCCTCTAATCTGGAGATTCCTCTCTCATTTTCACAAGTCCCCATGCTTGGAGAGAGGTTTCCATGTTGTGCAATCATTTGGATGCTAGAGTGATTAACCTAGAACCCCGATCTCGCATCCGGGGGGTCTTTGTGAGTCTCTGCTACAACAGTGATCTCTAGGAGGATATTTATATGGAGCAACATAAATTATTTGTGCATGATAGTTCACTAGTTTGTAGACTTCATCTTTCTATTTGTGGTCTCAAATAAGATTCTCGAGATTTGTATGAGAATATGAATAATTTTTGTTGAATGTTATGATTCGACCATAATGTGTATATTCTAAAATATGGTGAGGATTTATTGGTCTTGGTTTTATATGTTGATGATATACTTCATGTTGTAATTTTATATTATATGATTCAAGACATACAACATAATTTGAAGGGGAAATTCAATATGAAATATTTGGGATAATTGCACTATTTTCTTGGAATCTATGTGTATTGGTATTTGGAAGGTATTTCAATTGGATTATAAAAATATGCATCAAATATGCTTCATAAATTATACATGGATACTTTAAAACCAGCTCCCACTTCATTTCAATTGTGTATTGGGTTAATTATGTTGTAAAACTAAATTATTTGATGTCCCTTTGTGTATATAATTTATAGGTAGAATTATTCAACTCACCCACACTCATCATGATATTACATTTTATGTTACCCTTGTCTTTCATTTTTTTCATGAGTCTTATGAGATTCGTTGAAACAAACAGTTTATTTTGCACTATATTTGGGGAACTTTAAATTTTGGCATTTATTACAACCACAAGGATCTTCAGATATTGAGGGGTTCATAGACTTAGATTGGGGTGGATTTCGTGATACATGAAAATCACACTTCTATTTTTTTATTTCACCTTGGTTCAAGCCCAATTTCATGGGCATTCAAAAATAGAATGTGATTTCTTTTTCATCTATTGAGGAAGAGTATAGAGGTACAATCCGGGTTGGACAAGAGGTTCTTTGGATCACCATATACTTGATGAGTTTGGATTTCCACATAAGGATACTGATTTTATTTAGTGTGATATACAAAGTTCTATTAAGATCACATGCAACCCTATTGAGATTAAAGGAACCAAGAACATTGAAATACACATGCACTTGTTTCAAAATTTGATATATGATGGAGTTGTTTTCTAGGAAGTTGTACCTACTAGTGAGAAACTTTCTAACATCTTCACTAAACACTTGTATTCTTCTTGTTATCTTCAGTTACTAGATTTTTTGGGGTAAAGGAAGTTGTACTTGGGGAATTATGTATGAAGTCTGTTTATTTTTTTTTTTTTTGGGTACCTTTTTCAAGAATAGTAGTTGGGACCCATTTTTTTCTCCCTAACTTTCACTTAAAGGAGGGTGTTGGAATAATGTGTTTACAATATATAAGCTTCATTAGGGAGATTATTTTATTATTTTTTAGATAAATTATTTTAGGTGAGGTTGTTTCGGTTCATGTAAACAATCAAAGTAACTTGTTGGGTGTTTTCCTCCACTCCTTGATATGTGGATATATCATATATCCTAGTTTAGATTGTCCCACCTATTTTTAAGGTATGGATTATTTTTTGAGCCTCTTTATTCAATTTTTTACCATATGAGGAACATCATGGTTTTCCAAAATAATAAACTTATGCTAATTTATGCTTTGCATTGTTCTAATTTTTTTGGTTGAAGTTTATTGTTTTATCCCTGCATGGTTGTGTGGTTGATTTAATAATAGGTGAAGGTGAATTGTGTGAACTTGTACGATCATATGGATACATGTATAGTTGAATGAAATAGGTTATGAGGGTCATTGTAATCATCTTAATTTAGTTCATCTCAATCCAATATTGGTGTACAGAATTTCAAATAGGATCATATGGATACATGTATAGTTGAATGAAATAGGTTATGAGGGTCATTGTAATCATCTTAATTTAATTCATCTCAATCACTTGAATAATTGGCATGTTATATGTTCATGAAAAATTGTCTTCCCACATATTTTAAAGCTATTACATAACAGCCATGGGCCACAAGTAACAATTTCCAAAATCCCATAAAAGCTTGAAGTTGGAATAATTTTGAGATATTATAATGCCACTATGGAGCTAACCTTGTATGGTGGTTTTGAAGTTAAAATATTCTCGAAGATGATTCCAAAGTGTCCCAAACTGATTTTTGAATTAATCTTGTTGTTGGATATTTATTTCAAAACTTGAGCTCTATTCTTGTTGACTCATATAACCTATTTTAAAACATATTATATTTATTCATAGGAAATTTAATAACATAAAAACAATCCAAATCACATTTATTATCATAAATAAATCTAAATATTCACTATATAGTTTATCTTAAACAAATTGGAACTTATTAAATCACTTTGAAATCCACTTTAAAGCTAGTCTATGGAGGAGAAAAGGGTGTTACATTTTGGATTTAGATGAGACAATTTATGGTCTCATTATATACCCCACACTTAAGGCCTTGCAATTCCTCTTTCATATCATCTCTCTCTCTTTAGGTGTATGATTCAAGAAGTTTATTAAAATATTATTCCTCAATCCATTCTTTCCAACTATGTTTTTGGTATCAACATGTCCACATCTTTCTCCACTCTATTCTTACATCTCTCAAAATGATCTACATCATTATAAGGAGTGGGTATGGGAAGTAAAGGATGCATATATCACATCCCAAGCAACTCAATATGGGATGTAAGCATGAGTGTAACAAGTATTTTTATCTTGTAAGTGACCATAACATATTTTCTTCGAGAAATCACCTCCCTTTTGTGAGGGGAGTAAGGATCCCTTCCCATCTTCTATTGTAAGTATTTTTGCAACTATTTTCTCCATTTTTCACCCCAAGTAAGCTCGAGAAGCCGAAATTGTACCACATGGCACAACTCTGTGTACTCATGTACCGGGTCTCTCAAACACTACACCGTTGTCTCTCAAACCCTCAAATTTTACCTAAATCAAAATTTTCACTTTTACCTTAGTTGTTTACTCAAAAACATTTCTTACATGTGTTCCATATTTTGGCAAAAGGGAACAATAGGTGGAGTCTTTTCTCCCCTTAAATATTGAAGCACTTAAATATAAAATCCATAAAGTATGCCCATCCATGAATAGATTTGCAATATATCCATAAGACTAAAACACTTCAGCATACATGTTTAAATCTTCAAATTATTATATCTCAAATGAAGTAAAAACCATAACCTTCCCAAGGTATTAACCGCACTATGAAGGTAGTGCAATAAAAAAATTTCCCTAAGGATGGATGCAAATAAGAGGAGAAGATTATCTAAATTTCAGTACCATGGAAGGATTTTAAACATGATTGTTCATGCCATGGAAGGAATAAAATAATAAAAAGTGTTGAATGAATGAAACCATATGGGGAAAATGGTGTTATCATTATCGAAACCTTCATACCCAATTTCAAGACTATATAAGAACTTTTATTTTCTTATAATTTTGATCTTAAGGCCCCAAAATGGAGTGATACCATCTTGGATGCCAACATACTCTTTCAACTTTCTTCTTTCAAAGTTTTCTCAAATTTCATTTTCATCTCCCCCTCAATCTTTATTATATCTCCTTATCTCGATTTGATTTTATAACCTTCATACTTATTTGTTCATTTGAGATATGATTCTCCTTTTATATGATTTTAGTTTTTAGATTTACTTTTTCAAAAATTTCAATGTGTTTAATAACTTTTCCTACCATTAGATCCATCATATATTAAATTTTTAACTTTGTAAATCTATTAATTATGTGAAATCACCTTTTTGAGACAATTTACTTTTCATGAGAATAAAATTTTCTTTTACTACACAACATTTCCAAAATAAATTGTTTTAAAAATGTCTCTCATATTCCTCTCATAGATATGATCCATCTTACGCTTTTGGTCACATATCCAAGAACTTTTTGGTTTGGTTATTTATGTTTCCTAATCCTACCGCACACTCAAAACACAAAAATATAAACTCTAAAAAAATAACTTGATTTTATCTACCTCTATCTACTCACGCCATGATTTTGAAGGGAAATCACTACTCTAAATTTAATGCTCTAAATAAATTATTTATATATTATGCTTGCATAATCAGGTATTGTAGGTTTTAAAATTACTCTCATTTATCCTATCTGGTTAGATATTTCTTTTTTAGTCTTGTAACATCAATGTCCCTTGTGGAGTAATATGATGAATGATATAGGTCCCTTTCAACCTCATATTTAACTTCTCCATGTGTTCTATAAACCTTATTTCATAAACCAACACCATTTTTTCTTGTTTAAACTCTTTAGTTTGCAAGTTTTTATCATGTCATACTTTTTTACTACATTTATGTGCTTTGCGGTTTCAATTTTATGTCATGCGAGTTTTCTCCATACGCATACATTCCATCATATTGTTCTCAATTGATTACTTATCATATATCCTTGTAATCAATACAACATGAAATCTCAATAGTATGTAATCCATGGGCATAACTTATTCTAAGTTATATAATAATTAAAATTGGGTCTACCATATACTCCTCTTATAGTCATTTATACCCATAGTAAAGAAGATATTTTATCTTCCCAATCATATATTTGTACATTACATATTTTAGTGGGCATTCTTTTTAACACTTTATTTGTTGCCTCTGCTTGACCATTTTCCTACAAGTGGTAAGTTGTATTTTATGGTGCACAATCATCAATTCCTTTGTGATAATATTGCTTAAGATATTTATAAATTGATTTCCTCATTCAATAATGAGCTTATGTGGGCACCCATACCTCATGATAATGTTCTCAAAGATAAACTTAGTTGTATACCTAGTTGTGAAGTTTAGTGGATGGTGGTTGTAACGTATTTTGTTGCGGTGATGATGTACCAATCCTTAGACTTCTTATAAAGTGAATGAATAGGCACAAAAATTCAATTCACATGTCTCAAAGGGTTGGAAAACTAGGATTGGATTTGATCACATTTCATCCTTTCAATTGGTTTCCCCATCCTTTGACATACATTTTAATTCTTTGTTATCTTATGTGTATATTAAAACACTATGGGCCACCGATTCCACTTTTTAGTATATTCTAAATAGTTAATTCCCCTACAAAATTCCCTCCCACAAATCCTTCACGTGATTTTGTCATAATGTTTATGTCTTCTTGGTCCATTGCCTCTTTGTGTAGTACTTTATCTTTTACTAGTTTGAGTAGGTATCCATTAATCATCGTGAATGGTAATAATCTCAAGACTATTTGATTCTTTTATTTCTCATCGTACTAATTTGGGAGTACCCCATCCTACAAAAACTTAGCGATTTCCCCTAGTTTTTCTACCACTAGAATGATTTTAAACAATTTTACATCAAAATAATCCTCATTGAGCTCATTAGCTCTTCCCTTATGTTTATCGACTCAAGTGGTCAAGCTCCACATGATGTCTTCTGGGATGAAAATTTATCTTCAAATTGTACTCTGAAACAACAGTAACTATCTTGAAATCATTTCTCCCAATAATGGTTTATTGACCAACTATCTCAAGGCTTGATGATCTATGGAAAATTGAAATGGATTTGTGAACAGATATTTCCTGAACTTTTAAAATGTGAAGACCATGTCCAATGCTTCCCTTTCACTTGTAGTGTAATTCTTCTTTGCATTGAATAGTTTTTGCCTTCGCATAATGAATCGGGTGATCCAATCCCCTTCCCCTTGATGCGCAAGTATTTATCTTATTGCAAATCATAATGCATCAAAATTAACATGGAATATCTTTCTCTAATTAGGGAATACCAATATAGGCATGGTGATTAGCATCTACATAAGCTACGTGAACATGATTTAACACTCTGGAGACCATTAAAACTTCACATATTTCAACATATATTCTATAGGTTGTGCATTGTTGGCATATCCTATGATTAATTTTCTATAGTATCCCATGTGCCCAAAAAAATGATCGCACTTTGATTGATTGTAGGAGATTTTAGACCTATGATCACTTTAATTTTTCTGGTCCACTAGAATCCCATCTTTGCATACCACATGACCCAATAGCACTCTAAAAGGTTTTAAAAAGAAGAATTTTTTAAATTCAAGGAAATATGCAATACTCTACATGATTCTAACGTCAACCACAACTTAAATAAGTGTTCTGGAAAAAGTCCCAATCATCTAAGTATACCTCTAACAAGTCATGAATGAAATCCTTAAAGGTGATGAAAGCTACATAAGAAAACAATGTCGTTGAATTATTTAACCCAAATGGCATGAATTTTTATGCAAAGGATCCGACTCTATTGCAAAGGTGTTTTTATTAGTCTTCCACAATAATTGAAATTTGGTGATATTCATTGAATCCATTTGTAAATGAATACACCTTATTTCCTACAACCGCTTCAAGTATTTCATCGGTGAATGGGGTTTGAAATGAGGGATTCACATACACATCACTCAATGTGTTGTAGTCCTTGTAGATGCACATTTCCCATCTTATTTGGTTGTATCACTACCATAATTACCTAATTAGATTTCTCTATGGGATAGACCAACCCATCTTCTATCATTTGATCCAATTCTTGTTTCACCTTTTCTTTCATATTTGGGTTCAACCTATAAGGATGTTTCTTCTCTGGTTTCATGCCTTGATTTAGTTAATAAACATTTATCCCGAGGATGGATATACTCCCTCTATCTCACTAAAATTTTTAGGGATCACATATTCATAACCCCACAACAATTTCATAATTTCTTATGTTTTCTAGTGTTCCAGGTAGTCTCCTATAGTTTCCATTTTGTTTTTTTCTATAAGTTCAATGTATGTAATATCTTATCATAAACCTTTCCCTTCTCTTTATTGTATGCATCATATTACTTCCTCAACCCTTTTTCCTCCAAATTTAGAATGTGCATGTGTGCATCTTCTCCAATTTTCGTATCATCCTTCTCTATGATTGGTTTTATGCTCTTTGATTCAAACATCATGTTGAATATTTTTTAATTTTGAGCTAACTTTTTTAGAGGGAATGTCTTTCAATGTAAAAACTATTTTTAATTAATGAATGTAGTTGTACGCAATGCCGTGAAACAAAGCTGGAAAATATATGTAGCAGGATATAGAAAAAGTAGACATATATAGTAGGATAATATAGAGAATAACATACATAAGATAGAGTGAGAAAATACGATAAAGTGCATATAGAACATACATCTCTATGTAGCAAAGAGTAGAAGAAATAAAGAAAAGGGGTGCATGTTTTTGAAACAAGTAAAAGACACAAAAAAAATAGAGCATAATTTTGTAAGAACAAAGAAAATCTAAGGAACATTATTTAGAGGAGTTATAAGGACTTGCAGCAGCAAGAAGAAAACAATTTAACCTCTTGTAAACTTTATTTAAAGAAATATAATCAATTTTTTATATTTTATGGGTTATATTATTTCTCTATTTCTTTGTTTCTTGTTTATTGGCATCTACATTTGCCAACAGTTTGGTATCATAGCAGGATTTTTTGGGTCTAATTTGTGATGGCTTCCAATCATAGCAATTCGTAGAAACAACCCCTATGTTTGATGGAAATAACTATGACATATGGTGTATAAAAATGAATATAGTTTTCTTCTTAGGAACTATGGGAACCAATAGAAGGTTCCATATATAGATACGATGCAGAGACCAGGTTGCATTCAATCTACTCTCACAATCCCAACAAAATGTTTTGAAGGAAAATAGGAAGAAGGATTCCAAAGCATTGAGCTACATTCAAAATGAAGTCACTAATTCCGTTTTTCCAAGGATAACAACAACTACAAATTCCAAATAAGCATGGGATACCCTAAAAATTCTTATCAAGGTAGTGAAAATTTGAAGATAGTAATATAGCAAATTTTAAGGAGAGATTTTGAGACTCTGCTAATGAAGGAATCAAAATCAATCAATGATTTTTTCACAAGGACAATGACCATGGTAAATCAAATGAGGAAAAATGGAGATATTTTTGAATATCATAGGATCATAGAGAAGGTATTAAGGAGTCTTCCAACCAAATTTGATCTAATTTTTTTAGCAATAGAAGAGTTCAAGGACTTGAGGCAAATGAAAATTGATGAATTGATGGGTTCTTTGCAAACTCGTTAACAAAGGATGAGTAGGACAGCCAACTCCTCTAATGAACAAACATTCAAGACAAACATGAATGTGAGAGGTAGAGGGAGAGGAGCCTACAATAGAGGAATAGGAATAGTTTACAATCGAAAGGTGGAAAACACAATCATCAAAAGCCACACACAAGAGGAAGAGAAAGGAACAATGACACTACTATAGGTGGTTCTACACAAAGGTATGATAAATCAAATGTTCAATGTTATTATTATAAGTATGGGCACTATGTTAATGAATGTAGGAAGAAAGAGTATGATATGAGAAATCCTAATGCAATTTATTCTAGTGCAAACAAAGTTGAACTGAAAAACATGAAAGGGTGGAGCTTTGTTTCTAACTGCAATATATTTGAGAAAATAAATAAATGAATTTAGCACTTGGATAGTACGTGTAGTAATCACATGTGTGGCAACAAGGGAATGTTCAAAAACATAGATGAAGAAGTCAAATTTTAGGTAAAGATGGGAACAAATGATAAGGTTCTATTAATGGGAAAAAGCAGTGTATCCATTCTCACCAAGCAAGGAGATAAGAGGTAGATTCAAGATGTTTTTTTATATGTTGGGGCTGAAGTATAACCTATTCAAAGCATTGGGCGATATTCCAAAAAGGATACAAGGTGATATTTAAAAATGGAGAATGTATAATCTATGATATAAGTGGAAGTAATATGCATCTTTCTCCGGTGAAGATGACACAAAATAGGATGTTTCCTTTGAGGATGCAAGTGATGTAGCAGAGTGTTTAAAACTATGGGAATTGATCATTCTACTCTTTGTCACCTCGGGTATGGGCATTTCAGTTTTGGTGGTTTAAATGTTCTTTATAAAAATAAAATGGTAAAAAGGTTGCCCCCAATTGAACATCCATACAAATTATGTGAGGGTTGCATATTGGGGAAGCAACATAGAAATTATTTTCCCTTAGGAAAATATTGGAGAGAAAGCTCACCTCTTGAGCTAATTCATTCAAACCTTTTTGGTCCCATGAAGACTCCCTCCTTGTCCAAGAGTGAGTATTTTATTACATTCATAGATGACTTCAACAGAAGGACAATGGTATATTTTAAAAAAACAAATCAAAGGAAATTTGATGTATTTAGACAATTTAAGGCCATGGTTGAGAAGCACAATGGTCATTATATAAAAACATTGAGAATGGATAGAGGGGGAGTACATATCAAAAAAAAAAAAAAAATCAAGGAGCATGGGATCGAGGAATAATTTGACAAGGTATACACAACAGAAAATTGGTGTATCTAAGAGAAAAAATCAAACTATTCAAGAAATGGAAAGAAACATGATTAAATCAAGAGGATTATCATATGAGTATCGGCTAAAGATGTTGGAACAGCAGTCTATTTGTTAAATATATGTCTTATAAAGAGTGTACAAAAATGATACCTCAAGAGGCATGTAGTGGAAGAAATCCAAGTGTTGAGCACTTAAGATTTTTTGGGTGTGTGGCATATGCACATGTTCCCAAGAAAAGAATATCAAAGTGAGATAATAGAGGATAAAAATGCATCTTCATCGGGTATATAAAACAATATAAATCTTATATATTGTATAATCCAATCACAAAGAAACTCATAATCAATTGGGATGTTCAATTCATTAAGGAAACATATTAGGGAGATGTACAAAAAGTGCAGCAATCACAAAGAAAGGAAAATGCACCTTTTATTGAAGCTAAAACAATAGACGATAGAGTAAAAAATGCACCAATTTTTACACATATCTCACAAAGGGGTGAATCATCAAGTGGAAGTAGCCAACAAGCTACATAAGGAGCAACACATGAGGCATATTCATCATCTTCCAACTCAAATTAGTGCCAAGTGAGAACAAGGAGTGTACAAGAAATTTATGAGAAGTCAAGGTATGATGAAAATGAAGATGAAATAATCAATTTTTATCTATGTTCATATGTTCATCCTATTTCTTTTGAGGAAGCGGTTAAGAAAATCAAATGGTGTGAAGTAATATATGAATAAATTCATGTAATAGAGAAGAATGAAATATGGGAGTTATTGAATCTTTCAAAAGGAAACAAAGTCATTGGAGTCAACTGAGCATACAAAACCAAAACCACTCCCGAAGGCAAGATTGAGAGACATAAGGCAAGGATAGTTGTCAAAGGCTACAAATAATGTCCTGGAAATGATTATAACGAGACATTTTCTCTTGTGGCAAGGTTAGAATTGGTGAGAACAATCATTGTTATAGTTTCTCATCACAAGTGGAAGGTACATCAAAGATACGTTAAATCATCCTTCTTGAATGGCATGTTATAATAATAGGTCTATGTGGGATAACCACATAGTTATTAGATTAAAAGGCATGAGAACAATGTGTATAATCTCAATAAAGCTTTTTATGGACATAAACAAGCACCAAGGGAATGGTACGGATGTATAGACTCTTGTTTAACAAACAATGTCTTTAGTAAAAGTGGTAGCAATCCCACACTCTACATCAAAGAAAATAATTAAGGTGAGATTATGATTTTTGTTTTATATGCATATGATCTAATCTTTACTAGAAATGCAAACAATTCCATACAAGAGTTTAAATAAGTCATGAAGAAGGAATTTGAGATGACTAATTTTTATTATTGAAATACTTTATTGGGATTGAAGTCAAACAAATGGAGCATGGAATATTTGTGTCTCAAGAAAAGTATGCAAAGGATATTTTGGAGAGATTCAAAATGTTGGACAACAAACCAACATCTACACCAGCTGAAACAAGTTTGAAATTGTGCAAATAAGTTTACATCAGCAATGTAGATCCCACACTATACAAAAGCTTGGTAGGAAGCTTGGTGTACTTGACTACAACTACCTTGGATATCATGTATGTTTTCAACCTGATTTCTAGGTTCATGAAGACACTAAAGGAGACACATTGGCAAGAAAGAAAAACAATTCTAAGGTATGTTAATGGCACAAGAAATTATGGAATTTTATATATTGTTGTTAATGATTTTCAATTAGTTGGATACACGGATAGTGATTAGGTAGGTAGCCTAGATGATAGAAATAATACATATAGATATGTGTTTCATATTGAATCGGGAGCCATTTCATGGGCTTCAAATAAATAGTCAACTATTTTACTTTCTACAGGTTGAAGCCGAGTATATAGCAAAAAAATCATTTGTTTTCCAGACGATATGGATAAGAAGAATCCTCTCATATTTGCATGAAGGACAATATGGAGCATATACTATCTTTTGTGACAACTTATCTTCCATTTCCTTGTCAAATAATCTTATTTTTCATGGAAGAAGTAAGCATATTGCAATCAAGTATCATTTCATTCGAGAATTAGTTGAAAAAGGTGAAATATAACTAAAATTTTACAAGTCGAGCACCAGCTAATCGACATTTTTACCAAGCCTTTTTAAAATATCTTTGAAATTTTTCATTAATGTTGTTTTAGTCATCTCCATACTTCATACAACTAGCTTCAAACTTTGTACAACCGACTTGATTTCATACAACCGACTCAGAATTCACACATTCGACGTCAAACTTCACTGACCATCTCCAAAATTCACATAGTCAGCTCCGAACTTCACACATTCATCTTTGAACTTCATACAATCAGTTCCATACTTCATACAATCAGCTCCATACTTCATACAACTAGTTTTGTACCAAGAAGCTCTAGACCAATCTTTCAACCAGCTCCGGACCAACCATCTTTGGACTAGTTAAATCCGAACCATATAGCTCTGGAAATCTAAAATCAGTTTTTTGAATGAATATAATTTTTTTGTAGTGGCTTAAGATTAAGGCAAGCTGTTGAATATTTTTTAACCTTGACCTAACTTTTCACTACATTTAATTCTTAATCCGTTTGAATTTGGATTTTTTTATCCTCTCTCCATCTACCTTCACTGCATTTAATGCAAAGATTAAGCACCCAATTTTGTTTTGAAAATTTTTTTGAGAGGTAATGTCTTTTAATATAACGTTATTTTTTAATTAATGAGTGTGGTTGAATGCAATGCTAGAAGACAAGCTGGAAAATATATGCAGCCACATATAGAACAAATCAAACATAGGCAAGCGGGAGAAGCAGAGAGTAGAGCATGTACAAGAAAAAGATAATAAAATATAGTAGTGCATATAGTGAAAGAGGGATCAAATATCTCACATAATGGCATGCACATCGACGGAGTTGCACTCAAACAATATCATAAATTTCCTCTAAGTAATTAGCAAGAAAAACATGAACTCAAGGAAAAGTGAATGAAAAAAGAAAAATGGTCTACTCATACTCATAGATAAAAAAGAAGAGTACATATGGGGAGTGTTGTGTAACTCCCATGCCTGGACATGTCATACTCCCATGATGGAGTGAGGAGTTACAATGCTAGAATAGCATGTAACTCCCATATGACAATGATGCATATGATAAGTATGACAGATTCTATGACGGAATCTGTCATATGTCATATAACTCCCTAAAATACCTATGACTCACCTAAGTGAGATGACTCACCATGTGTGAGGTGGAAAATTCCTAATAAATAAATAAAAGTAAAAAATAATACCTCACACCAACACCCCCTTCATCAAATCTTAGGTAGAGGCATGGAAATCCAGAAGAGAAAGAGAAATCCCCTAGACAACTAAGAAAGATGTGTCATATGGGTCCCGACAATTAAAGGCCTGATGAGGTACCCATGTACAAACTATAATCTTTCTAGGTGTAGACACAAAATCTATGCACTTAGGTACATTTCTAGGTCCTACAACATACTAATATATACATGATTCCTAAGTAAGAAAACTAGTAATTGACAATGTATTTTGGGCCTCTTTACTTTGTCTCTTATATTTTTATCAACCTTACACACCCTATAGCCATGTCGATATTTAACTGATTTATCTTTTATGGCCTCAAACACTAGCACCCATTTAGGACAGAAGTGCCCAGGTGCTCTTGTCCCTTCTAGGCGCTCATGACCCTCTCTATCATTTTCTAACTCTTTTGGGTATCTTTTATATTTTGGATATATTTTACACTTTTGGGTCGTCCTTACAGTTGTCAATTACAAAATTCAAACAAGGGAATCATATACATACATTGTTATAGCTCTCAAATAAGGGGTGAAGAACTAGTATTATCTATTATCACCTAATCTTACATCCAAAGACACAAAAAGAATTGTAAGGCATTCATTTAGCACATTCACTCAAGGGACAAGGATTGCATTACTCTACATACTGAGTATAGGAGGGGAAGTCTATGTTGATCCATCCCACACATTTTCTACATTCTACATCTAACCCATTATCATTGTGTAACTTGCACAAGGGCATCATTACACACACTTTCACATAGAACTACATGGAGTATAAAATTTAGTGTAACATTCGGTACTAAGTTCACTCTTCGGGTGACTATCGGGGGTCAACTCCACATTTTACATCTTTATTTTTCAATTTAATGTGGTTTATGGGCATGTGTAGCTAGGTATCTCTCTTTACAAGTTACAGGTACAATCAATGACATTGGAACAAATCCATAGAAACAAACGGATATCAACAATGAATCTCTTCTGCATAGAAGAAATCATAACTGGTTATTTAGGTAGACACTAGCGCTAGATCCGTGTTAGAGTAGGTATTTACCTTAGCTCATGTTCACCTAGGTACTTTATTTACCTTTATTGTATTTATCCTCACCCACTTATGTGTGTGGATATTTCTTTTATCTTATTTAGATATTAGGAGTTATTATCTAGTTGTTAGGTATAGTTCTTTCCTTGATCTATGCTATTAACTAGTTATTTCCTTGATCTATGGTATTGACTAGATCCTTGATGTCTAGTTCTCTCCTAAATCTATAGTCTTGAGTAGTTCTTTGATGACTAGTTATTTCCTTGTTTTATGGCTTGATCTATGACCTTAATTGGTTCTTAGATTGTTATTCCTTGCCTATTTAAGCAAGGCCCATTCTCAATGTATTGCATTGAGTTCCATTATAATATATGATATTGTTGCTCATTTGTTTGTAAAGGTTTTATGTAAAGCTATTCTGGTGAATTGCTTTCATCTTATTGATCATGGTGTTTGATTAGCATATGTGTTCTTGGCTTGGTACGATCTGGTTATCGTTCCTTTCAATCCGGTCACTAGCGCACAGGCGCTCCCAAACTCTGTGGGTGCTCCTATCTGTATAGTTCTGAATTCAGAACCTCTAGTGAGACCTAACAACTCTCTTCTCATTTTGTTTCAGAATTTCCTCGAGTCAAAACACTTCACGATCACTTAAAAACCAGCTAAGTCATCTATTTCTCTCATTTGCTAAAGGCTTTATATTATTGTTTGCGTGTTGCTTGTCCATGTACTATATTTTATAATTTTATATCATTCATTATAGTAGTTACTTTGAACTTAAGACTTGATTCAGTTTATATTAAATCATCTGCTCGCTTGAACCCTACCTTCCTTCAAGGTTTTATTTTTATGCCCATCACCCATAGTGGTTATTTTGGTTCCTTTAAGCACATTGAGATTCCTCTATTTTGTCTGTAAGTTCTCTAAATCAATGGTGAATCTTATAATATTTTGCTTAATTCAAACAATGTTCCTCTTGAAAACATTAAAACTTTTGATAGTGAACAATCATATGATGAGGACACTAACATTGATCAAGAACAGTTAGAAAAGCTCACTAATTTTCATTTTTCTTTACGCGACCACCCTATGCATATTCCACATGTCCTAAATTCTCTACTCATTACCAAACATGCTCAAGATGTTTCCTCTCACCCTCTCGTGGGTTCCTCCTCGACCTCCATGACCTCCACACCACCTTCCACTATTCCTATTTCTATAGCTACAACTACAGCTCCTCTCCCTCCTCATCCTAATACTTCCAACACAACCTAATTGCTCTTCAGAAACTCATGACCTAGCTTCTTTATACCAGGATCTACAAATCCAAATCCGCCAACTACAACAAGCTACTTCACATTCTTCTCCATCTTTATATTCCTCACTACTCCTTCATAGCCATTTCGCACCCACCCACTTCCTCCTAATTTCATTGCACCTAAGCTTCCAACCTTCAATGTCCATGGAAACCCTTAGGAGCATCTTCAATATTTTCATGTGGCATGTCTTGACTATGTGGATGATCTTACATTATTGGCTAAATTATTTCCTAAAAGTTTGCAATATTACGCTATGTGATGGTTTTATGATCTACATGTTCATTTGGTAACTTATTTTACATACTTAGTTGATGCTTTCCTTGCACAATTTTATATCAATATTGGTACTAAAATATCCTATGCACAATTATCTCAAATCAAACAAGTGTCTAGTTTATTATGTGTTACGCTATAAGAATAACCTTGCTAAGATGACCAATGTACTAGCTAACTCTGAATTGCAAGATATATTTATTCAAAGTCTCTTACCTCCACTTCAAGAGAGTGTTATCTTTGAGACCTCTCCCTCCTTTGATCAATTATTCCATACACTTAAATTGCGTGAAGGAAAACTTTTATCTATGGGAAAATTGAAATACTATGATGCTTCTTCATCCTCATCCTCTAATAGGTTTCAAGCTAAATCTACTTTCAAACCATCTCCTAATCCCATTAAGCTAAGGCTATTGTTAACATTATTTCTACACCAAACAAGCTTCAATTGCAACCCACGAGGCATACTTTTACTAAACTACCTTATGCACCTTGGCTCAGTATTACCACAACTTATTGAAATCAATCTTATTACTCTTCCTCCACTGCTCAACCTTGATCCTTCTCACCCACATGGCTGCAATTACGATGAAAATGCACGTTGTGACTACCATCAATGCATTGGGCATTCTATTGATCGCTTCTTTAAACTTAAACATCTAATTCAAGATCTTATTGATAACAATGCAATCGAGCTCCCTAAGCCATCTACTTCCAAACCAGTCAATGATAATCAAAATCTAAAAATCTTCAATGACCCATTACAAAGCATGACAAGCAAAGCTATTGATTCTTTTGCAAACCATACATATTGTGATGTGTCTCCTCCTTCATCAGGGCCTCTTGACTTTCTTATTGCTACTTTGGATGTACCATTGTCAGTCATAACATTATCATATCATGATTATCACACTACATTTTCTTCTAATTCATTGCATATAAATGCTTCTGTTGGTACTTATACCATTAACAATATTATGGTTTATCCATCAACACTTACCAATGCATGATACATGTCACTTCTTTTAGATATTAAATGTCCCACCTCTCTAATCACATTTTCAATTACTAATTCTTATGGTTGTGTCGTTTGTCCTATTACTATTGGATCTTTTACTGTGTTTACACCATTCCATGTTACCTCTGAAATCGTCATCTATGACATTCTCTTAGGTCTTCCTTGGCTCTGCGATACACAGGATATCCCTTCCATGCATCATTTAAGTCTCAATTTTGTCCATAAAAAATAAGTTATCACCATCAAAGGTATTCTTCTATAGACACCATTTCCTAGGCCCACTCTTGTTGATATCTATACACCGATCCTGGCATCTATGCCTTCCACGCCTCTTAATTCTAAAGCTACTACTACACCTAGTTATCTTATTCACACACAACCTACATCATGACCTTGTCGTCCTCATCGGTCCATTATCCCACCTCTTTAGCCTAAGACCCCTCCTCGGCTATCCCCTTCTTGTATGTGTTCTCCATCTCCCCTTCACCATGTTGGTCTCATTCACATGCACATAGTTACTCTCCTACACTAATGACCTTAGATCATTGTCACACATCGTTGTCTCCTTAGATATCGGGTGGGGGCCCTCACCCTTGACTATCATAGGATAGTATTCTATCCCTTACACACTTGGGGGGGATTACACTTTATCCTCCCCTCTTCCATCATTATAAGTTGTCTCTAGTTTCTGGTACTACACTTCACGCTCTGTGCTTCATGTCTAACCTTTTCAAAGCATTCTCACTTCTTTGGTACATTGTACCATCATTACCTAATGATGTAATCTAGTGCTATGGTTCACACTTGACTGTTGAGGGTACACTTCATCCATGAACCTCACATCCTCTACTATCGCTACACTTCAATTTTAATGCTTCATGATACATATTTCATTACATCTATTACTATCTCTCGTACCATGCTTCATGACTATATTTTTGAGCATCACCACATCGTTGGTTCACATACTTTCTCTTCATTACCTGATGACACACTCTAGTGCTACAATTCTTACTTGACTGTTGAGGGCACACTTCATCAATGAACCTCGCTTCATCTACACTTCATGCTCTGTGCTTCATGATACATCTTTTCTAGCTTATATTATCACGCAACACACTCATTTCCCCTGATGACACTCTTGTTCTATGGTTCATTCTTTACTTTCAAGGGTAATTTCAAAATGAACCTCATCTCATGTACATCCGCTAGGGGAAAACATGACTCCTCTCTTCACATCTCACACGTTGTAGTACACCATTACACTTACATTGCATCTGCATATCTTGGTTGCATTTACTCTTTTTTAGCTTATACTACTTACATATTACACTTTGCTTGCTATGCTATATGGATTCTTCGTATGTCATTATCTTTTTCTATACACACATGTGTGTTCACTTGGTATCTTGAGGTGAATGCAGTACCTTTTACATATTCTTACTTGATGCATGATGCTCAACATAGATCTTTACCAATCTGTTGAGGCTTATGAGGGCATCTACCTTTGTTACTCTACCACTTCATACATCACAAGTTTTATAGTCACATTATTTACTACTTCTCATTACAATCACTCTACTTTTCGTTGATTTATACATGCTTTTACATACTAGTTATCTATCTAACATTCTAATGGGTGCTTCATGTGTAGAATTTTCCTTGCAGGATTACATAAAACCATGATTATTTGTCACTCTTTTCTTGTTTACTATTACTTGATGTTGTTTGGGGTCTATGCCCTATGTTATGCTTGTTCATTATTTTATTTTGGTAGCTTTGGACTTGATTTTCATGTGACATTGTGAGCCATGTCCCATGTATGAAACCCACTTTTCACGGTCCATCTTGTCTTCCTAATTCCTTGTTACATTGTCTTCTATTGTATGTTATCCTTTATAATAACCTATATTGTTTGCATGTGCCTTGGTTTATACCATGCATGCATCCCTTACCCCCTACTGTATATCACTTGAGATATGCATATCGGTTTCGGTCCCTCTGCTTTGATTTGCATTATCCTACGGTTGTCACATGCACCCCAAATGAGGGGGTTCATCTATTGGGAGAATAAATCACCCCTATAATAAATCAAAACTACAATATAATACAACACAATACATAAATAGCACAGGCACATAGTTACATATTAAATCAAAATCAGACTTGGGCCCAAAACACAAAGCGAAACTAGCACCTAAATCAGAGACGCAGTAGCAGTGGGCGTTTGTGTCCTGGGGGGAAAAATAGTCATTTTCTCAATTTATAATAGTTTGAAGTTTTCATATTTGTTCTCAGTGTGCAAGCACTTGCCTCCAATTACATAATTTAGTCTATCGATTGCATTTTAATCGAATAATTAGAACAAAATGAAAAAATCAGGGACGTACCATTTGCAATGGTGCTTATTTAGGAAGCGTCATGGAAGGAGAGAAAATCTATACCTCTCTCCCCAAAACTCTTCTCTTGGCATGAGATCATCCAAAAACTCACTCTTGGCATGAGATCGCCCAAAAAAAACTCTTGGTGTGAGATCACCCAAAAATATCACCATCGACATTCAAATCCAATAACTCCAAGCAAACAAGACAATTTTTTATCTCATGCTCTCTTACATATTAGGTACACATTTTACTTTACACACTCTTTACATACTTATACACATATTACTCTAATTTTTCATATACATAAATTTGACTACTCTCTCACTCTTCTTTTGTAAGTCTATTCTTATATGCAACAAGAATCAACTCACATCAACGAGAAAAAGCTCCAACGGCATGCTACTAAGCATAAACTTCACCCATAGGGTCTACTTCCCTTTCCTAGTCTCCACGCTTCACATTGTGATCATTTCATGCTTCACTTGTCCACTCAAAGCATGTTATCATCTACACTCTTCTCTACAATTTCACAAGGTACGCATCTTCTATCTACTTTATGTTATCAAGTATTCACTCAATAACATAAAGTGGGGGAAAAATGTAGACACAAAATCTATGCACTTGGGTACATTTCTAGGTCTTAAAACATACTAACATATATATGATTCCTAAGCAAGAAAACTAGTAATTGACAATGTCTTTTGGGCCTCTTTATTTTTCTCTTATATTTTATTGACCTTACACACCCTACAACCATATTGGTATTTGAATGATTTATCTTTTATGGCCTTGGACACTAGCACCCATTTAGGATAAAAGTGACCAAGAGCTCATGTCCCTTCATACAGGCACTCTTGGCCCTCTTTATCCTTTTCTCACTCTTTTGGGTCTCTTTTATCTTTTAGGCATCTTTTACACTTTTGGGTCATCCTTCCAGTTGTCAATTACGAAATTCAAACAAGGGAATCATATATATACATAGTTATAGCTCTCAAATAAGGGGCCAAGCACTAGCATTATCTACTATCACCTAAGCTTGCATCCAAAAAAAAAAAGAGCATTACAAGGCAGTCATTTATCACATTCAATCAATAGACAAGGGATGCATCACTCTGCATACATAGCATAGGAGGGGAATTTTATTCTATTCCATCTCACACATTCTATACATTTGCTACATTCTAGATCTAGCTCGCTATCATTGTGTAACTTGCACAAGGTCATCCTAGGGCATCATTACACACACTTTCACACAGTAACTACATGGAGTCTAAAATATAGCAGTAGTGCTCGGTACTAAGTTCACTCTTCGGGTGACTCGCTGGGATCATTCCAACTCCACATTCTACATCTTTATTTTTAGATTTTATGTGGTTTGTGGGAATGTGCAGCTAGGTATCTCTCTTTACTGAGTTATAGGTATAATCGGTGACATTGGAAAAAATATAGAGCGATAAACACATATTAATAGTGAAGCTCCACTGCACAAAAGAAATCGAACCGAGCATCTGTGTAGACACTAGCGCCCAAATCGGTCACTAGCACTGGGTGCTCCGTCCTCTGTGGGCACTCCTATCCTACATAGTTCTAAATTCTAGAACCTCCGGTGAGGCTTGACGATACTCTTTGTTGGGGTTAACACAAGGTTGTACAAATAATATATCAGATCTAAGCATACATGCAATAAAAGCGGATATTCTACCAGAATAAATATACAAAACAAGAGATATAAATCAACACCAAATTTAACATGGTTCACCTAGTGTGGGCTACATCCACTAAGAAACAAGCCAATCTATTATCCAAATCTTTCACAAGATATACAATTGAAGATCTACAATCTTCCACACCTCTCGATGTCTTGTACTTTCTTCCTCTCAAGCTTTTTGCTTCTTCTCCAAGAATTCTCTCTCTCACAATTATTCTCACAATAATCATTAACTCATTCAATTCTATACTTCTAAACCCTAGCTTTCATGCTTATATAGGCATATACAAACTTAGGGCACTTAGCCATGCAATTACAATTAATAGATCTGTTTTAATGCTAAAATTAGATCTAATTCTCGTGAGTTAATTAAAACACTCACACATAGGTAACTCGACGCCGGTTAGCCCTAACCAATGTCGGTTCCTCCTTTCTTGACCGATGCCAGTCATAGGTGACTGATGTTGGTCCCTCCATAACCGATGTCGGTTACTGTGTTTTCTAGCAAGTTTAATACAAAGCATGCTAATCAAGTAATTGAGCTCCATAACTCAACAATCTCCCACTTGGAGATAAATTACTGCACTATACCTATACATCATCATTCTTGGATCCTTCCTTAGCTTTGTTTCTTCCTCTTCAAGTCTCAAACTCAAATACCAATAGAAGTGGAGTGTATCTCCAACTTCTCTTTTGCTAATGGCTTCGTTAGCATATCCGTAGGGTTTTCACTCGTATGAATCTTCTCCAGTTTCAGTTGTTCATCCTCCAATACATGTCATATGAAGTGATACCTCAACTGAATGTGTTTCATTCTAGAATGAAATGATGAGTTCTTTGCCAAATGAATTACACTGACTATCACTAAAAATTTGCAATCATCTTGCTCCTTTCTCAACTCTTCCATGAACCTGCTCATCCATATCATCTCTTTGCTAGCCTTTGTAGCTACAACATACTCTGCCTCTGTAGTAGACAAAGCCACCACCTTCTGCAATCTCGATATCCAACTAACTTTCGTCCCACCTATTGTGAAAATATATCTAGTAGTGCTCCTTCTACCATCCAAATCTCTAGCCATATCTGAATCAACATAGCCACATAAATAAATATTTGAACCTCCATAGCATAACTGCATGCTAGATGTCCCTCTCAAATACATGAGTATCCATTGGACTACTTTCCAATGCTCTTTACTTGGATTAGACATAAATCTACTCACAACTCCCACTACTTGTGTAATGTCTGGTCTGGTACAAACCATAGCATACATGAGACTCCCAACTCTTTGAAGCATATGGTACTCGTGTCATGTATTTGACCTCCTCATGTGATGAAGGACATTGATCTTTGCTCAATTTGAAGTGTCCTGCCATAGGTGTACTTATAAGTTTTGAATCTTGCATGTTAAACCTTTCCAACACCTTATTGATATAAGCCTCTGAGACAAATACAATTTTTGTTCTTTCTGTCTCTATGTATTTGCATGCTAAGGATTCTTTTTGTAGCTCATAAATCCTTCATAGAAAATGTAAGAGTTAGCTTTCCCTTAAGCTTACCAATGTCCTGCATACTAGATCTGCAATAAGCATATCATCCACATACAAAAAAAAATAATATAGCTCCCATTTTAAAGAATCTTGAAATAAACACAATGGTGATTCACATCTCAAATAACCATGCTCATGCATGAAACTATCAAACCTCATGTACCATTACCTTGGAGCTTGTTTAAGCCCATATATACTCTTTTTCAACCGCACACTAATTTATCCTTACCCTTGACTTCATACCCAAGTAGTTCTTTGCATATAAATATCTTCATCCAAATCGCCATGAAGAAAATTTCTCTTCACATCTAGTTTATTTAAATGAAAATCATGTACTACAACTATACTCAACATAGTACGTATGGAAATCATTTTAAAGTCAAGAGAAAATATTTCATCAAAGTCAATACCTCCTTTTTGTGTAAATCCCTTTACTACAAGCCTTACCTTGCATATTTTATGTCAACCCTCTTCTTCATTGACTCAGTAAACCCACTTGTTCTCGTTATGTCCTCTTACCTACTAGAAACTTAACAAATCTCAAGTTTAGTTTCATTCCAAGGATTCCATCTCCTCATCCATGCCATGTTCCCACTGCACGTGGGTTTTATCCTGCATTGCTTCTTCAAAACTTTTTGGTTCACCATTATCAGTCAATAATAAATAAGATAGAGAATGTGTAAATCTTTATGGAGGTTTACTTACCCTTTGTGACCTTCTCACTAGAAGTTTGGGGTACCGGAGGCTCATTCTGGACCTCCTGGACATTTGTATCCAAATGCATGGTGTGGACCGATGAGCGGTCGCCACTGTAACCGATGTCTGTTTATCTCTTCGTAACCGATACTGTTATGTTGACCAATTTTGGTCGGGGTCAACCGACATCGGTTATTGTGTAACCCTGTCGGTATTATTTTTAAATTCAAGAGTTCATTTTCATTCACAAACTTCTCAACCGGTTCATCCTTGGGTACTAAAATTTGATCCATGTACATTCTCTTTTCATTCCATTCAATGTCACGACTCCTAATAATTTTAAAATTCTCTAAATCCCAAAAATGAAATCCGAAATCACCAGATCCATAACCAATGAAAGTGTATTTCTTGGATTTTGCATCCAAATTTTTTTCTATTTTTCTTATCAATATGCACAAAAGCTTTTGAACCAAAAATTTAAGAAAAGAAATATCTACCTCTTTTCCAGTCCAAGCTTCCTCTAATATTCCTCCATCCAATGAACTTGAAGGCCCATGGTTAATCAAATAAATAGTTATATCCACCACTTCTGCCCAAAAATGCAAGGGCAATCCAGAATGTATCCTCATACTTCTAGCACATTCCATGATTGTCATATTCATTCTTTCTGCAACACTATTCTCTTGTGGTGTTCTTAGAACCATCCTTTCTCTACGTATTTCATTCACTAAACAATAATCATTGAAATCCTTGTTACAGTATTCACCACCATTGTCAGATCTAAGGCACTTTAACTTTGAATTTGATTCATTCTCAACAAGGGATTTCCATCTTTTAAAAGTCTCAAAAATATCATATTTATGTTTAATACAATAAACCCATACCTTTCTTATAGCATCATCAATGAAAGTAACATAATACTAGGATCCTCCATGAGAAGCTACCCGAGTTGGTCTCCACACATCTGAGTGCACAAGCTCCAATTTTACTCCTTCTTAGTTGCCTTAACTTTGATAAATCTCACTCTCTTTTGCTTTCTAAATATACAATGCTCACGAAATCAAGATCTAAATCTTTCAAATCGATCACTTGTCCTTAGCCTTTAAGATTTGCATTCCTTTTTACTCATATGGCCCAACCAATTATGCCACATGCATGCCTCTCGAATCAAGTAAATAACACGAGAAAAGGAATCAAGAATACATGACTAGATAAATATAACATTCCTACCTTCTTACCTCTTTCCACAAAAAAGCACGCTTGGTGACTTTTCAAGAATAAACCAACTTCATTGTGAATGTAACCATACGCAGGACATATTTCAATACCCATGTATTTCCATTCTATAATTTTAGATGAACTTCCCATTTACGATAATCTGCAAGGTTCATCATCACCTAAATAAACATGTCCAAAATTTTCTGGACATAATTTCTGAAAGTAGCCCTTATTAGGTTTTGTATGGAAAGAAGCTCTTAAATTTAAAACCCAAGATTCTATTTTCTTATCCAAAGAAAGAATAAGAGCATCTTGCATTACCTCTGCTGCAATATTTGCCTCCTTATTTGACTTTTTATTTTTGTCTAGATGTTGGTTCTCTTTATCCTTTGACCAACAATCTTTCTTTACATGTCTTTTCTTTCCACATTTCCAACAAGTAATTCCCTTACCTCTGGATTTATATTTGTCATCCCTTGAATTTGATTTCCCATTATTCTTACTCTTGGATCTCTCATTCTTGCCTGCCTCTACTTTCTACATTCAAAGCATTCCCAGATGATTCCTCTATACTTTTCCTATGAATTTCTTCATTCAAGATTATACTAACCACATCATCAAACTTCAAAATATTATTAGCAGATGTTGTATTACTAACAACCATTACCAAGTTATCTCAACTATCGGAAAAAACATAAGAATAAAAGTGTTTTCACTTCATCATCAAATAGAATATCATAAAAAGAATGATAACCAGATCGTACCAAGCCAAGAACACATATGCTAATCAAACACCATGATCTATAAGATGAAAGCAATGCGCCAAAATAACTTAACATAAAACCTTTGCAAACAAATGAGCAGCAATATCATATATTATTATGGAACTCAATGAATTACAATGAGAATGGGCCTTGCTTATATAGGAAAGGAATAACAATCTAAGAACCAATCAAGGTCGTAGATCAAGCCATAAATCAAGGAAATAACTAGCCATCAAAGAACTAGTTAAGACCATAGATTTAGGAGAGAACTAGACATCAATGATCTAGTCAATACCATAGATCAAGGAAAGAACTAGTCAATACCATAGATCAATGAAAGAACTATACCATACAACTAGATAATATCTCCTAATATCTAAATAAGATAAAAGAAATATCCACACACATAAGTGGGTGAGGATAAATACAATAAAGGTAAATAATGTACCTAGGTGAACATGAGCTAAGTTAAATACCTACTCTAACATATCAACCGATTTTAATTGATTTACAATAGATCGGAAATCATTCAAATGACTAGATGCGAGATCCCTGCATGCATCTTAGAACTAAATAGTTTCTTCATCAAATAAACTTTATTTGAAGCACTTGGTTTTTATATAAATTAGCAAGAGATTTCATTAACTCTACCATAGAAATCTCTTCTATAATATGGAGGAAGCCACGAATGTTGTCGGACTCAATCTTATAGATCCCAAAACCTTTTCGTCAAGAATCTTCCATTCTTCATCAGTCATCTTCGCAAGTCTAGACTTTTCATCCAACGGTAAGTTAAATCTCTTTTATACAAATAATCCTCAATCTACATCTTCCATAATTGATAATTTCGGTCATCAAACTTCTTTACCTTGTATTTGTTTTCTTCTTCCATTTTGTAGCTCCCACTTAATCAGAAAACCCTTTGTGAGTAAATTTTTCAACACATAAAACCCTCAAAAAATCTCGATACTAGTTGTTGGGGTTAGCACAAGGTTATACAAATAATATATCATATCTAAGCATACATGCAATAAAAGTGGATATTCTACTAGAAGCAATATACAACACAAGAGATATAAATTAATACCAGATTTAGCGTGGTTCACCCAATGTGGGCTACATCCACCAAGAAACAAGCCAATCTATTATCCAAAGCTTTCACAAGATATACAATTGAAGATCTACAATCTTCCACACCTCTCAGATGTACAGTGCTTTCTTTCTCTCAAGTTTTTGCTTCTTCTCCAAGAATTCTCTCTCTCACAATTATTCTCACAATAATCATTAACTCATTCAATTCTCTACTTCTAAACCCTAGATTTCATGCTTATATAGGCATATACAAACTTAGGGCACTTAGCCATGCAATTACAATCAACGGATCTGCTTTAATGCTAAAATTAGATCTAATTCTCGTGAGTTAATTAAAACACTCACACACATGTAACCAACGTCGGTTAGCCCTAACCGATGTCGGTTCCTCCTTGCCTGACCGATGTTGGTCCCTCCATAACTGATGTTAGTTACTATGTTTTCTAAAAGTTTAATACAAACATGCTAATCAAGTAATTGAGCTCCATTTCCCTACAATAGGAAATATGTGAAGCACTATCATTAATAACAACATGTGGTCTATGGCCATACTAATTAGATGCTTCTTAGGAAAAAGATCTTGTTTCATTTTGCATTGTCTCTACGTTTGCATCCATCATGCTGCAATTTTAGTTTGTTTAACGGTTCATTATTCATATGATTTTTGCTCAATGGATAAGGCACTCAACTTCATTCTCCATTCTCCCTCGTCTTTTCCCTAGTGTTTATATTCTTTTTGTACCTCATTGCCGAATGTCCTATGAAAGAGCCACTTGGTATCCCAAACTTTTCAGAGTTTCTAAAGTTTTTTTCTACCATTTTCAATTATTTATGTTCATTGAATCTCTCATCATGTTTGATTCCCGAGTACATTTTTTCATTCTTTTCTTCAAGTTCATTATCAGGTCATTTTCTAAAAAAACTCTAAAGTTTCAACGTTGTATGGCTCTCATGTTCATCCAAGGCAACCACAAAACCTAAACTTGTTTGCTCATTTCTTCAAAAATAATTAAGTAAAATGTTGTCATAACCTCATGGCTCTTTTGGCTAGTACAATGACAACAAGTTCTTGTTTCCCTCAAGTTTCACAATTCTAACGCATTTTAGGCTCTATTCTATGTGAACCATGCTTTTGGTTCTCAAGTCCTACCAAAAAGGTTACAAATCTTAAACATTTCTTAAAATATTGCTAAAATTGGCTTAAGTCAATTCAATCCATCAAAAGGGGCCATTCACTTCTAAATTTCTTGTAATCGCTTCACAAAAAATTTCGAGGAAAATATTATTAGATCTATCATACATTTATGGTTGACATGGTTGTCCATAAAACCATCAAGGTTCACCTCTCCCTACAATATTGTAACTTTCGAGTTATGAATCCCAATGGGTTGTGTGTCTTTACAAATGTACCATCAAGGCTAGAATTTTGTGACAAAACTTTTCACACTTCTAAGTGATGTCATTCATCAATTATTGATTGTCAATGTAGACACCTAAAATCCGCTTACACAGTTTTAATACTAAAATTGCACTAATTACCCACTTTCCTTTCATTTCCGTAATAGTTAGCAATTTCTCGTTAATTAACTAGCATTGCCCTCCATTTTGGTTAATTAACGACCTTTCATTAATAAACTAGCCTTTACCCCACTCAAGATGTCGATCAACGACATTTCGTTAATTAACGTCTGCTTCTACCTGGGTTAATTAATTACACCCCTTAATCTAAATCAATAAATTCTCGTTAATTAATTACACTTCACTAATTAATTAGCCTTCTTATTGCTCAGTATGTTGATTAACGACCTTTCGTTAATTAACATCCACTTCTACCTAGGTCAATTAATTATTCTTAATTAATTTGACCGCTAACTTAAATCAATAAATTACCATTTATTGAACCAATTTCCACTCTTAAATCCCCTGAATCACACTAATTTTCCTCCAAATAGCCTAAAAGTTTATTCTAGCCTATTAATTAATCACCTCTGATTAATTATATGCACCCCAACTCCCATAAAGTGCTAACTAAAGTGTTAACTCACATGTTAACTCACCTAGCTTTAGTTAATTAAACTAAAGTTACTTTATCCTTTATCCCACATTCACCAATTTGCTAGCCTTGCATGTTCAGGCAAGCTATAAAGAACCCTCCTCCTACCTTTCTTCTTACACCTTACATGCATTAGTCTAAACTATAGGCATTTTGATCTTGAGCATTCCTCCATTAGTTTGAGCTAGCCTCTTCATCTTGCATTCATCCACTCAAAATTGAGTAATATGGGAAGATCCAAAATGGCCTTGTAGCCATTCTTGGTGAGATTCCATTCTCAATCCTTGAGATCAAGCAACAATCCACTTTGATTGCTAAATGATCTATTTAGGTTCATGTTTTAGTTAGCAATCTAAAGAGTAGAAATGACTTAGTATGTTAGTTTGATTTATTTCAAGTTTTCATGCATTTGAAGAAGTTAGTTTCCATAAGCTCTTATCTTGATGGTTCTTGTTTAATTAGCTTTGCTTTAGAACTATTAGGTGTTAGTTTCAATTCATCTAGCATAGTTAATTACACATGAGCACACATTCAAGGGACTCAACAATCTTACATAATTTCCAACTTGGCTTATGCATTGTCCAAGAAAATCACCTACATGGACTCAAAATGGGAATTGTGCAATCAGTCAAGAATTCATCGTTTTTACTTGTCGTTGTGGAACAAGGAGAGAAAGAGTCATTTTAGAAAAGTGGATGATGCATTTGTTCTCATGTTGATCGTATAACTTGATAATGATTGTAATATCCCCATTTCAAGAGAGGCTAAGACATCATTGTTGAGTGGGATGATTGGTAAATTCAATTCCTCGCTTTCATTACAATATTCCCATTTAATGAGAACTTAAGAAAGTCGTTGTTGAGTGGGATGATTGGTATATCCAATTCCTCACTTTCAAACGTTTGGGGCTCTAATTTTGGTAGTCATCCTTATATGTCGTTAAGGTTGAAAGTAATTGTGACTCTAACAGAATGTGATACAGTTGGTCAATGTACACTAGTATTTGTTAGAAAATCGCAAGAAGGGAGTTCAATTCCCCATCAACATTGGTTTGTATACTCATAAAGCTGTCATGAAGGATGACCGAGTAAAACACACTCACCTTAATTCTTTGGGAGCCTTTACTATTGTATATGATCGAGATGCACAACAATTTATGATTAATGTAGTATATATGTGTAATGGAAGTACTTCAATATAAATGAAGATATACCAAAACATATAAAATAACTAAGCCACTTCTAGGGGCAACCTCCACAATCTCACAATAAGACAATAATTCACAACATAATCCATATGGTGTGTGTGTGTGTGTGTGTGTGTGTGTGTGTGTGTGTGTGTGTGTGTGTGTGTGTGTGTGTGTGTGTGTGTGTGTGTGTGTGTGTGTGTGTGTGTGTGTGTGTGTGTGCACGCACATGCACATGCACGCGTGTGTGCGTAGGGTGACGCCCCTTCATCTTAAGTAGGCCTCAAGGAATAATTAACTAATGAATGTGAAAATAAATGGTAAAGATAAATGTTATGTAAGCCATAAGTCGGTCCACACATATCACTATACATGATAAAGGTTAAAAGTGTAACAATATGATTAGTGGCCATATAAAGCATTCACATTCAAAATACTTTCGACCAAATGTTAACTATGTTACTAGTATTCCTTCCGAGTCATGTTCTTCGACCATCCAAATCTCATGTACCAATGAGAATCCTCCACCCATGTCAAATATTTTGCATCTCTCCCTCCAATGTCCCCATTTTTAGGACAAATCTAACAATGTCCTTTGTTGATAGTTCCACATCAACATGAGTGAAATGAGTAGAGCCACTTGCTAGAAAAAGGAAGGCCTTAGATATGCATCATAAAGGCAACCATCCCCAACGTTGAAGCCATCTCAACATATATGGGGAAGAAAACCCCTAAAATGTCAAGCAATTCTTCCAAAATTATTTGCATCAAGCATGGATGTTGACTATCATGTGCATGATATTATGATCCCCAAACCCAATAGAGTAGCATTGATCAGCCAACTCATGCATACATAATTAAATACCATGCAATAGTTGGATAAAGGATGGAGATTCTACAAGCAAATTTGAAGGTTAAGTCGATCGACTTAGACATTATACCAAATAAAGATTCAAGGCTTTCATAGTCCATAATATGAATACAGGTTTTTTAGGAAACCTACATGAGATTTTTAATTGACATTTTGGATAATGGAATGGGGTGATCCAAAATGTGAATTAAAAATCTCACACAAATTTAAAAAAATTGTTCTCTTTATATTGAATGTCTCCTCATGCATGTCAATACAAAGAAGGAACGAGATCCTCCCAATATCTTTGGTATCTTCATGGATAAATATACCTTTCCCCAAGTTGCGGAGATTGGTCAATGTAGACATGTAATGAAAGAATGGTTGAAAAATTAAATTCATGTGTTGACTATTATTGAAGAAGTCGTCAAATAATGTCATAAGCTCCAACCCTAAGTTTCAAAAATGGAGTTTTCCAAAATGTCATCCGATGAACCCAAAATGTGGGGAGAATTCTCTCAATTGTTGTCAAACGTCTAAGATTGCTCTCAAAGAACTTGTCGTAGTGAACATAAAAATTTGTTGACAAGTACTACATGGATGCCTTTCTCTCAAGATTTAGTACCCTTTTTACCATATAGATAAGAGTGCAATGAAAGCTACTAAAGTCAATTCTTAAAAACATATCAAAGAAAGTTCATGATTTTAGTTGTGTTTCCATTTTAAAGGTTGCCAAGAGAAGGGTTAGATTGTTAGACTACACAAACACAAAGTCACCACCAAACTATAAAAAATAGGAAATGTGGCTTTAAGCCATCACTTTCCCAAATGTTGGATAAAGTGCATGAGGTTGTGAAATCTTTTAGAATTTACAACATGAAGTTGGATGATTCAAATTTTAATTTGAACCTAGTGGACAACGCACCGATTTGCAAAAATTAGTGTTATAACGTAATGAACCAAATGAAATAAATGGAATAAATAACAACAGTACAATGTAATTGAAGCTTTATTGAAGCAAAAATAGCGAAAATAGAGGAAATAATCTATGAGAAGGCATGTGAAGTGTAGCAATCTCTGCGAATCTATGTGAAGCTAGAATGTAGGTAGCAATCTAAAGAGAAATATGTAGCTACAATTTTTTGTATTTTTTCATTAGATTATGAAATATCTTATATCTATTTTTAGTAGGAAATGAACAATCTCAACAACCATAAACAATACAACCTTACTTCTGAAGAGTCATATGACTAGCATTTTTGTAAATAGTTGAGAAGTTTCTCATAGTCTAAACTCAAAAAAATACAAAAATACATTTTTACCATCTTTTGAACATTTTTTTATGTTTCCATATTTTGCATTTTTAATCCTTTTAGATCATTTTCGGCCATGAAACCTTAGTCTTGTTGCCTATATGGCCGTCACATGCATATGCTTAGGGAATCTACACTAGACCACTTCATGAGTTTTACTATTTTAAGTATTTTTCTACATTTCTGTATTTTGCATTCTTTAACTCCCTTAGGGTCAATGTTGGCCTTGAAAATCTAGTCATGTTGCTTATGTGGCTGTCGAATGCATGTGCTAAGAAAATCTAAACAAAACAATGAATTTTCCAACATGTACTATGATTTTGAATTTAAAGCCCCATTCAACATCAAGTCTGAAAAGTCGTGACATTTTCTCAAATAGTTGAGGGGATTTATCATAACTAGAATCTCAAAAATAGCAAAAATACACTTCGGCCATTTTTAAGTATTTTCCTACATTTTTGTATTCAGCATTATTAAATCCCTTTGGAGCATTTATGGCAATGAAACTTTTGTCTTTGTGGCTTGTATGGCTGTCAAACGCATATGCTTGCAAAAATTAAACTACATCATGCCAGAGTTTTCCAACACATACAACAATTTTGAATTCAAAGCTACACTCAATGAGTTAACCTGACAAATTGACATTCTTTTTTAGTATTATGCCAAACAAAATGTCCTGTAACTCAAATCAATGGATGTCTCTCAAACAACATAATATTGTCAAGCTCGATAATACAATCAACTACTACAGAGTGCTTGAGGTGGAATGTAGTCCCACTTTGGAATTATTCTAACATTTAAAAATTTATAGTATTTGATATAGGGTAGCTACAATAATTAACCACCTGTCTCATCAGACTTAAATTAGTAAAAATAGATACTCTATAGTGGGACAAGGCTTGTCGTTTGAACTTTAGAATAGACAATTACATGTATGAATCATGTTGAATCTTATGATTTACTTTCTTGTTGTGTTCCTCTATATTTGATATGCATAGAAGTTTTCTCATTCTAAGTATAGAATAGACAATTGCATGTATAAAACCATGTTGAACTCTGGAAATATGTGAAGAATTCTGAATCTTCTGATAACTTTTTTGTTGTATGTTTCTCTTTATTTGATATACAAGTTATCTCTAAATACATTTATAATTATCAGTTGAAATTTGAATGTTGTGAACGCTCATATTACTTTACCTTTCCCTTTCTTGCATAATTCTCTCTTTCTTGCATAATACTTTAAAGGTTGGTATTTTGGAAAAAAATTGCATTCTGTTTTCTTTTGTTTTCATACAAGTATAAAATCTAAAATCACTATTTTTATACATCTTTTTGGTCCATTTTTACTCTGTAAATATTTTTCATTGTCTTGTAAATATTGAATTGTTAATTTATTTAGCCTTTTTACAAAATAATTTGCTAACGGGAATGAGATCCCAAAATTACCAAACTTCATTGTATTTTTGCCAATTCCATTGGCCCATCTCTTAACATGTCTCACAATAATTCTCTTCATGGACTTTTTTATTGAACAGTCAATATAGTTTTCATACTCTAGCTCTTTCAACTTAATATTGTCATATTTCATTGATAAGTAGAAAAATGTATTTACTGCGCAGATAGTCGACACATTTGTAACCGATACATCCAGTGTCATTTTGCAATTAGAAAATATCGTTGCAGTAAAAAAACAACAGCATAACAAGGCCTTTTTCTGAATCGAAACACATTTTTCAAGAATGGGCAATCTTATCTTTGAAGAGACCACCAAATAAATACTTTTATGTTTCTGATTAGAAAAATTATGTTCTAACATTTTTTAGTTTGAAAAAGTGTTCAATCTTTTACTCAAAATTGACATTAATTAAATGAACAATAACTCGAAAACATTCCTTATTTTCTGCTGTCTAGAAGAAGTCTCTCAAAATTCACATTTGCCTCGTCAATGATGTTTATTTCAGCCACCAGTTTATTTAACTTAGCCAGATTTTCTTCTTGTATATTGGCAGGTACTTTTTCATTATAGCCAGCGATGTTCATTTTCTTTAATAATGTTTCCTGTTGCCTGGTACCACCAAAAACATCATCAGAACAAGAAATGGACAACAAAGCCCACTGTGTAAAGGTTTAAGTAGCCTATTCTAAGTTACCTGGAAATGTCTTCTCTCTTTTTGCTTAGTTTTGAAAGTTCTACCTCCGCATCTACTTGACCTCGAAGCAGTAAGTATGCAGAAATTCGCTCATTTACAACATTTACTACACATCCACTCTGAGGCACCTCATTTTCACTTAGCACCTAGTAAAATACATATCAAGTACACAAATTAGTTAATGGTAGGTATATAAGTAGCTATTACTAAAAAGTAAAATATAGAATGCATTAATTTACCAATCAAGGACAAACAATTTGACAGAAAAATGAAGGCACGCACATGCCAAAGATGAACGCGTGTTTGTGATGACATCATTTTTCCTCTACTACATGGTATTTCAAACATTTTCAAAGTTTAATCCTTAAGAACTGAAATTTTACTAGGACCAGAAATTCATAAAGATGGTTCGCCCTCATAAGATACAATGGAAATACATAATAGATTTTTGAAGCATACATATACTATTCAATTCAATGGAATAAATGCCCAAATGTATGTCTGATAAAATATTGAACACATAAGAGGAAAAAGTACAAAACACCTAACAATAATAAAAACAGTATCTCCACTTCCCATGCCTAGAACCTACCCCAATGACAAGTTAACTAACACCAAAGGCTAGTCTGTAATCAGCTTCCTTTAAGAAATAAGGAAGACCTGATACATGCAGGCACTAAGCATGGCCCAAGCCCTTTACTTGTGCAACTTAGATTCAAAGTCATGTATTAAGTAATTATCTTGCCTCACCTGAAAGGCAGTTAGCAGCCTACAAATGCTTCCTCGGCCAGTATTTTTGAGAACTAACTTTGACGTATTCATATTCAGTCTTTGATTCATACTTGGCCTTTCCATCTAGTGTCATTCAAAACAGTTTTTTTCTCAAATATTATTTTATCCAATCTTGACTATCATCCAAAATTCGTGCACATATTTAGTATGTATGACAATATATTCTGTCCTAGGAACATCTACCAGATATACTTGAGAAAAAAGTTTTCCCCAGCCTACCTTCATTACCTTCCATTTTCTCAAAATATTAACAAATTGCACTGCACATGTACAGGCAGGCAAAACCCAAGGAATGCACATGTACTCAGTGCGTGACTGACATTTCTCAACATCTTCACACCCATCTCAGGAATGCAAAATGCATTCCTGACCAGAGGACATGAACAGACCCCACGGATATGCACTGTGCAGCCATTATTGGTATGCTCCTCTAATATCATCACTTTTCTTTGAACATTCCATAGTATTTCCCATTACTTCTTATCTTTCTACGAAGTCATCCTCTTTACTTGAGTTGTCTAAAGTTGTCTAAACTTATATTTTCATGCATCATCATATTTTCCTCCTGCTCCTCTCTCAATGAGTCAAATCTATGTTCAGGAAACCAGAAACTGGATTGAATTTGGAGCTATGATGAAGTTAGGGGATAGATTTAGGTCTAGCAGTCTTCAGGTTTTATAAAATGTCAACTTTCTTAAAAAACTGTTTTACTTCCCTGAAGTCAAATCTAATGAACTTTTAACATATTATATAACTAAAATAACAATTCAATCAACACATTAAGGCTTTAACATAATGCAATGGGTTTCTGCACTGCCAGTGTGTTTCTGATAACTATTTCTGTATTCAGGGAAGTTTTTGGTATTTATGAGTTCACAGCTGCTTTGGATAAGGTTATCTCAAAAACTCACAAGGGATAAATATAAATATTGTCAGTGGGATATCTACATAAAAATTTCATTAATTAGGAAATTCTTATCCTGGAGTAGGAAATATAAATTTTGACAAACTACTATTACTACCTTCACTGATGCTAAGGTTGCAAGCGTGCAAATCTCTGCAGCACATGTTTCCAATACTGAAGCCACTTCATCAGTTTTACATAGAAGGAAAGCCTCTGGCCTGGAATCTCAATATTGTGTTAGGAGAAAATATTCCCTAATGGCGCATGTGTTAATAAACAAAATAATCATATGATCAAAAAATCGTAGTGTTCAGCATGAAATACCATGCCCTACCTTTGCTTTGGTTGTAATAGATAAGTCATACGGAGAGACCTTAATGACCTTACTGTCAATTCAATGAGAGCCATCTGAGACTCAACTTCATCATCTGTCCATTCCTAATACATTAAAGATAGATTAGAAGTATATGCTAAAATATATATCAAAACAAGATAACCAGCGACAATAGTTGTTTATGATGGCAAATGTAGTAAAGAAGATATCGGAAAACAAATAAACCATGCATCTTTATTAAGTGCAATAACACTCAATTTTACCATACAAACCTCCACTACTGCAGGATAATCAGAGATCATTATTGACTCTTTTCTTAAAGCATCGCCTGGCCTTTGGGGAAGTCGTTGCCACAACTCTTCAGTTACAAAGGGCATGAATGGATGTAATAACCGCAATCCATTATCCAAGCATACCCATAATGTATCCCTAGTAGCCTTTTTAATTGCAGCAGATGTTGCATTGTCATCTGCTGACATGACAGGCTTGATTATCTCAATGAAAACATCACATAACTGGTACTGCCACCAAGAATAAACTGCACTTGTTGCATCAGAAAACTCATATGCCTCCATGGATGTGACAGTTTTGAGATCGCTTTATTTAAACCAGTGAGTATCCACTTGCAACCAAATGGCAAAGATCCAAAATTCAATTTCTCAGAAGGCATAAAATCTTTTCCCAGGTTAAGCATTGCAAAGCGTATAGCATTCCATAGCTTATTGCACCAGTGTCGGTAGCCAACCACCCTCTGGATATCCAAATTTATCTTATCTGACTGCACATTAAAGTGAAGGCATACACAGTAAGTTAGATACTCACACGTTATATGGTAGAGATTTTCCAGATCCCAAAAATAAGTGCACTACCTGAGCAGTGTAAGCAATAAGAGCAAAACGGAGGGCATCTGTCCCACACTCTGCTATGCCATTTGGAAAGTCTTTTACTTGCCCCGCTTTTGCAATCTCAAGCTCATTTCTATCCAGATTTCCTTGCTCCAGCCTTCTATGAAGACCCTCCAGTGTTATACCACTTATAACTTCCAAAGGATCAATAACATTGCCTAATGACTTGGACATTTTACGACCATGGGCATCACGTACCATGGGATGCAAATATACCTGTATCAGTTGAAATTTTTTTGCTTAACATAGGGAATATGGATGAATAAAGAAATTTAAATTGCAAGAAAACCTTTACAACGAGTCCATTAAAGATTACAATAATTATCTCAGGAAAATCAGATATATTCAATTTCATTGAGACTCACATTTTTAGTTCATTCTACTCAAGTAAACAGCCTGGACTCCTGAAAAGTGGCATCAGAGCTTGAAAACTGGAGCTTTAGCCCTCTGAGAAATCTATTACTGTAATGCTAATGTTATTTGGTGTACTAGATAGATAATCACTGAAATCATCGGACAAATGGGACAAATTGTACTTGCTAATACACTGTTTTATTACATTTGAGATGGCAATTTTAAGGCTCCACTAAAGATCTTAAGGCTTCAAAGAAATTCTTAATCTAAGAATACAGGTATGTACCCTGTGATGGAATCGATTGAAAAAAAATAAGGAAAACAACTTCAGCTGTACAAAACTATAAAGAAGATAATTGTTAACAGAGAGGAGAAAAGTATAAGGCCCATTTGCATACTTGGTCTAGGCTTTGGACCCAAGTGCTATGATGAGACCTACTCATGTCGTGCTGTTCAAGAGTAAGAGTGAATCTCCAAAACAAACATTAAGTCCACTAAAGACACACATAATGTCAAATTTGGAGCTAATCAAAAAAAAGGCCATGGAGCTTCAGAAAAATGTGTCATTTTCACCACTGATAGTGATGCAAAAGGAGATATAAAGGCACTTGCTGATGAGAGCTGTGCAAGGGATATCACCGTAAACATATTGATATTATGGACCGAATACTCCTTCGTAGCCAACCATAGAAAGCTCGCCGGCTCTTTCAGGAGAAATGATAGAAAGCTTGCAGGCTCTTTCGGGAAAAATGATTGCGCTCAAATAGAATCAATATATGTATTGTGTAATTTGGAATCCTATTAGGGTCTAAAGTATACATATCACATCAATAAGGTAGCACATAGGTTGTAACATGAGAAACTATGACAAGTACTAGAATGGCCCCTGGAATGTTTAATTAAGTGAATCACATTACCTTGTAATTAAGAATCCTATTAGGATCTTAAGTATACATATCACATCAATAAGGTAAGTTTTAACATGAGCAACTGTGACAAGTACTAGAATGGCCCTTGGACTGTTTAATTAAGTGAATCACATTACTTTGCACTAAATAAGGTTCTATAAGCCTTAAATGAGTCCAAAAGAACTATAATACTAAGCACGCCGCTCATAAAACAAAAGACGTTGCAACTGTCCATGCAAAATTTTGATATCATGCAAAGGACAACAGAAAATTATGCCTTAAAAGAAGTCATATTTTACTCCCAATGGAGAATTGGATGCTTATGCCTTCTATGTCACATGTCAAATATCAAATATATCAATAGGATACGCAGCTACATGCCACAGATAAGGAAAAGAATGGGGATTTTGTGCTGCTAAGGTTTTCATCCTTTCTATTGTTTGCCGTCTCTGTGTTTGCAGCCCTCCCATGCCAGCCCCATCATATGCAAATATTGGTTTTCAATACTAACAATCTATCTATGGATGATCTGTTTGCATTTTTAGAGAACCTGGGGACCATCAAGTCAAAAAACATGTAGAACCCTAAGCATCCTCATGGTTGCCACCAAAATCTGAAGCATTGTTCTGAAACCAAAGTAACCGGTTTGTGCCCCTCCACTACACCTCCCTAGCCAAACCCATCCCCATTACCAGTCCAGTATGTTTTGAATTACCCAGGGATTTAGCCCAGGGATGCCTGAGGCGAACCCACAAGCTTTTCTCCTGTTATATAATTTTTATTTTTTTCACAAATTGACTTTGACTAGTGAAAAATACACAAAACAACACACTTTCCTCTCATTGCATCCTCACCTCTCATTGCTCATTCAGGATTGAAACTTCATGTTCAAGCGAAGTTCCAAAAGACGTTATCATATTCCTAGGCTAGCAAAAGTGCCCATTTGATGTGAAGGTGATTGAGAAGATTAAAATGACCCTGGCATAATCATAGCATCCTGATCATACCCGCAGACATTTTTAATGTTCCTTCATTTTTTATTTTTTTACAATTAGTTTTGACTAATGAAAAAACACAAAAAGAAACCCTAAAAGTTGCAAAAAACTCAAACATATAACTCAAAACAAGACTTTCCGCTCATTTTACCAAAAGCAAAACACAAAACAACACACTTACCTCTCATTGCATATTCACCTCTCATTCCTCGTTTACGGTTGTAACTTCATCAAGCGAAGTTCCAAATACATTGTCGTCATATTGCTACGCCGCTACAAAAGCCCATTAGTTGCCAAGGTGCCCGAGGAGCTTGAAAGGAGGAATCATGGATTGAAGGTGTGGTTTTATTGGTTTTCATTTTTGTTTTCAATCTTTGCACCTTTCTTGTTTTCTTTTCGTTGTTTTTATTCTAGTCATTTATTTAACGAGTAACTATAGGCTATGCCTTCAATGGAGCGCATATGACGTTGAATACAAATTTTGATTTGATTAATCATATTTATCATGACATGTGTCATTCAGCCAGCATTATCAATTTATCAGTCATGCTTTGTGGTTATTTGGTTTACAGTTAATTCTTGTTTATTAGGCTAGATTATGCTAGAATTTATTTTTATATATTTTGTATGGCTGTACCCAAGCCATATTCTTGTATTTTATTTTTTTATTTTGTATGGCCATACCTAGGGCCTAAGTCACCAGGTTCAAGTTCAAGTTCGATGACGATAAAATTCGGTTGAATTTCGCTAATGAATAAAGTTCGAAAAAAACACCATTTAGTTCAACTAAAATTTTATTATTATTACAATATTAAAGATACATTAAAAATAAATGTAAATATAAAATATAACTATAAGTTAAAAATAAACTTTTAAAATATAAAAACTAAACTAAAAACAAAACTTAAAAAACTAATGGAATAAAGTAAAACTTTTAATAACATAAATGATGAATTAAAATAAAATAAAAAAGAATTAAAAAATGAAAACAATTAAAAACAAATAAAATAAAACATAAAAGTTAAAACATAACAAACTCAAACATTATGGTTTTAACAGCTCCCGAGCTTTTGACAGCTTCTGAATTGACGGAAAACATAACAAATAATAATGAAAACCCTAACCGCTTCGGCTGTGATCAGCTCCTCCACTACCTCATTCGAGCCATTGCAATCATACTATTGGTGCCACTATCGTGATTGAAAGCAAAGTGCCGCCGCTGCAAAGATCAAATCCTGTTTTTGCATCCACGCACTTCTCACATCTCTCAGTGCTTCCCAAATTTGTTCATATCTGCCACAAGGAGGTCTTTGCCATGTTTTCCAAACAGATTCACCAAACTTCACCGAAATTTTTGTCACCTGAAAAATCCAGCGAATTTCGATTTCCAAGCCGAAAATTCAGCAAACCTTGTGACATGGCCCGGGGCAAAAGAAATCACCATACCACACACCTGATTCATTGTACAAAAACAAACTGTGATCCATAAGGATCCAAAAACAATCATCTTCACCAGTCCCACTCAAAAATAAAGAGGTTTCAAGACCACCAAATTTCCAAGAGGAGAAAATTCGAGGCAGGTTGCAAAACCACTAATTTATGCAGAGCAACGATTGCGTAACCACTAGTATCCGCAAAGGAAAACACCAGTAACAGCCATGAAGCATTGTCTCTTCCATCCTAGTTGACCTTTGAGATTCTCCAATGCACCGGAGAACATTCCATTCATGATAAATAGGAGGCTTAGGTTTAGAGCTAGTCATCCATGAACAAAGAACGTTTGATAGTGTGTAATTGGTTGAAGACAGAAGATTGTAATTGAGGAACAGAGAGGAGCAGCTTAGGAGCTGGATACCAGATCTCTTTGTAACGCTTATCTTTGGCCATAAGGAAAACAGGAAGCTGGGCAATTGCCAATCCCAACCGTATTTCCCCGCACCGAGGTTTCCAGAACATCTTGTGTCTATGTTGTCTTTCTTGTTTGTAATTACTGATGATGTATCTTTCATTCATCTTGCAGTACTGTACTCATTCCATCAACTAAAATAAACTAGTTCTAGCTCACTAGGACTAATTTCTTTCATTTCAAGCAAAGAGTTGAAGTAGAACAGTAAATTCAATTCCATAGATTTGAAAGTAGGCAATATTGAGAGTTTACAGATTGAACCGTCTACATAGTCTGTAAGCAGTCATCCCACTTGAGGAAGTTGGACACCATGTTTGGCAGTTAGAGAAAAGAGCTAGCCTCAATTGTTTTATAAGACCATATTCTTCCATCTGTTATCCTATATTTTTAACAGTTAAAAAACTGAGTTGCCATTTCCTAAGTTTGGAGTTTGTTGGTCTGTGTCTAAATTAGAGGTGCATAGTTCAAGTCAAATTAATCACGTCTCCTCTCAGAAAACTTTGAAGTTCCTATTCATACAAAGGGCGTAGAAGATCTTAGTGAATCTTGCAACAGAGATAGGATAACTGGTTTAAAATCCTGCTGAAGTTCATTGCACTCTTAAAAGTAGGATTGGCAAACTCGGCAGAAAAAGAGAGGAGTTTGCTATGAAATAGTTCCAGAATAAGAAATTTGAAGATCAAACCATTTATAGCTAGCTGTCTTTACTAAGAACGATCCAGAGGGAGTTCATTCCGCCAATGTTTCTGGGCGGGTGAACTTGGCACCAACCTCGAGCATGCAGCTCATGATCATTTCTCAGAACGGCTGAGAAAAGGCAAACTGGCTGGATGAGCATAGATCTGAATGATGAATGGCTAATGTAGACATCTGGAATGGCTCATCTATTCCTGATGATCTGAATAATTGCAGAAACCATGGCGTACTCAGCAAAGGGTGCTCATCAATGAAGCCAATATATGTGCAAAGGATAACGAAGATATTATGGCTTCCAAGCTAGTTGTAATAAGCTATCCAAGCAAAGGGCCAATTCACTCATGTGTTCAATCTCCCGTGGGTTTATGGGGGTCCCAGTACCTCGATGCTAAAAAGGATCAAATGACTAAGCATCAAATTGGCAGGACAGAAGACAGAATAATCCATGTTGAAGCACTTCAAAAGGTAAGCATATGGGAAGATGATGCAGACAGGAATGAGGGGGCCAAGTAAATGGCTGCCAAACTCTCCAGCTTAGGACTCACAATCCATACTCAAAGAACAGAAACGGACAAGGGGCACACACATTCTTTCTTGATATTCAGCAGCATTACAGAGATGTAAAATGCAAATACACACACTCCCTACCCCTGCAGACTATGAAGAAGTCACACTCTCAATCCAATGACTGATTACAACTCATGAACATCACACTTGCAGGCCCTTCGCTCTGCTTTCATTCCTCTCTGAGCTAATCTATCTAGAATCTGTCTATTATGTTCCCATCCTAGTAGTTCTCTCAAAACTGAAGCTTGTTTTGCTCAGCTCTTTCCTTTCCAAGACCAAGTGCAACTCTTTATCTACCTCTGACTTCAAACCTCTAGTCTAACACTAATCATAGCCATCTCCTGGGGTCCCAAGGATCTTGAAAAAACAGCCAATGTGCCAAAAATTGGAATTCTGGGTGCTACTTTTATTTTTCATACACAGAGGGCAAAACCGCTGGTTTCAACAGACCAGCAGTTGTGCAACCGCCGAGGTGGTCATGCAACCACCACCGACGTAATCCAAAAATTACGAAACCACACTCAACGCAAAGTACGAGCTTCCTCCACACATGTAACCTTGTCGTTAAAACCGACAAGCCACATAAACACAAACACATGCACCTATGTTGTTAGGATACGGGTACAAGTACTGGTTCAGGTACGGGTTCAATACGCAGATATGTCAATTTTAAAAAACCCTTGGGTACGATACGTCTTGGATACGTTCATACATATATATTAAAAAATTAAAATATATATATATATATGTACATATACTCATTTTACTCATTTTACTCATTTTTTAGTCCATAAAAAACTGAAATAGTAATACAAAACTTGAATCAATGTTCAAAACATTCAATACACTTAAGACTTTGCATTTTCATTGATCATGTGGCTGCCATACATATGATATAGTTATACGAATATCATGTCAACATGAATACGAACAAAACTTGAAATTTGAAAAATATACTAGGATCAATGTTCAAATTTTCAAAACATACAATATACTTAAGATTTTACATTTCATTGATCATGTGGCTGCCATACATATGATTACAAACAAATCTAGAATATATCATCTAGATTTTCCTCAAAATCAAGTTCTTGCATGCCACTTGCGCTAGCTCCACTCTCATTAGCTCCACTCTTTGTTCCTTGCGAACTCCCTTGAATGTCATCTTTGCCATCAAATAATGAAAGTTGGGCAAGCGTGGCTGCGGAGGCATCCAAGTCTGTGGTCTCTGGAAGAAGATCCCAAAGTTTGTGAGGCCCTTTAGCATAGTCCTCAGACTTGTGTGACAAGAGGCGCAAATTGGAATGCACATATACCAAATCCTCACTTTTTTAGATGCCAACTTGTTTCTTTTAGCTGAGTGGATAAAGGTATAAGTACTCCAATTCCGCTCTGTGGAAGAATTACTAGCCACCTATTACAACAAAGTTAGAAAATTCAAATTCAAATTAGTAACATACTAAGAATGTGTGAAAAATAAATTAAATAATCCTAAATAAAATTTAAAATATTCAAAATGATTATAAATTTATAAATGTTATACTGTGAAAGAACTTTTATAGCAATAGGACGTAAGTACTTGGCATCATGGCCATGTACACGCCACCATGTGGTTGGGGTCAAGCTGCTCTTGTCGAAAAGAGCCTCAATCATTTCACTTCTGACCACACTGGCTATAGATGGATCAAGAAAAAGTCTTTTGAATGCTGCCCTGGTTCCATTTCCAACTTCGGAGTCAGAGAATGGTGCTTGCCTGTTTGGTAGCCCAAGTACATCAGAGCTATAGTACTTTGGGTTCAATGCATAAGCAAGAAGATGTAATGAGGTGGTCATTTTATTCCACCTCTTCATGACCACACTCTTGACCTCATTGTAGAAGGTCTCTTTTGGATCTTGCTCTTTTGTTTGTATTACATCTCTGATACGCTCAAGCATAGAATCTATGCCATCATATATCTCTCCCAAGCATGCTTCATCAATATCTACGAATCTGATCATGGAGAGAATGGGCTCTGTAAAACTCAACAAGTACTCAACCTTGGCCCACCAATCATCATCAAGGACCCATGATTTTACCCTTGTAGCTTTCTCTGTATTTGACTGCCTCCACACTGTCCAAACATTGTTGATCACCATACTGCTTAAAGCCTCTCTCACCTTCACAAGTCGTCTCAAAACGAGCGTGTGAGAGGCAAATCTTGTTTTTGCAACCTTCAACAACTCCAACCTTGAGAATCTCCTGAAATGGCTTGTGACATATGATGGTTTGTGATAAACATCTGAATGTCATTTGCCTCAATATAAATTTGCTCAATCCATGGGATTTTCCCAATCTTTTGGAGCATCAAATTAAGGGAGTGGACAACACAAGGGGTCCAAAAAATGTGCTCATATCTACCCTCTATGATCATTCCTGTTGCTTTACAGTTTTTAGCATTGTCCGTGATGACTTGGACAACATTTTGGGGCCCACCGACTCAATTGCCTCTATCAAAATGTCGGCAATAAATTGTGCATCTTTGACTTCCCCTTCACAGTCAATGGCTTTAAGGAACATTGCCCCTTTAGGGCATACTGCAACAACATTTATGAGGGGTCTATTTCTAGCATCTTTCCATCCATCTGAAATGATGGAAACCCTGTTTCCTTCCATGAGTCTCTGATTGGTTGCAAAGTGTTGTGAATGTGTTCCACTTCCTTTCCCAAGAGTGTGGTTCGAACTTTTTCGTAACTTGGGGATTTGTACCCTTGTGGAGCTTCATTGATACCCTTCACCATTTGATGCCAATATGGAGACCTCAATACATTAAAGGGCAACCCACATGCATAAATGCATCAAGCAACAACCTCATCAACAATCTCCCTCTTTTCAATATTAAATGCTTTCTCCAATGCTCCTTTTGGCCTTTTTCGTGAGCTCTCTGGACTCTCTTCATCAAAAGGGGAATCATGTGGTTGACTTTGAGTTTGGATGAAAGGATGAGAAGTAGGTCTAGGTGTGGGTGGTCGTGATGAAGGCCTTCTTTGCAAAGGAATTGTTCTAGTTCTATTTCTTTCAGCTTGTCTATCAGCCTCCTCTTGCTCTCTTAGGTACTTTGCCATTTTTTCATTTGTTATTTTTGGGCACTTCTTTATCCCCACACCTCCAACACAGTCAAATGGATTTTCAATCGGCTATATGAGGATTTGTACTGAGTATGACAACCATGACATATCCAAATCCGACCCCCACCACCAACAAGGTTGTCTACCACTGTCACATGTCTCCAAAGAGGGGAATTAGGATCATGTCTCACAGGAACTGATGTGTTTTCAACAGCTTCTTGGCCTTGCACTCCAACTGAAGCAAAACTTGATGCCATCCTAATCTGTTTTTGATCACCAAGATCACCATAACGGCACGAGGTGAGAGCATACACAGAGTTAGGATGTTTAAAAAATTAAAAACATTTTTCCTTAACATAAATAAATTAGTTATGTCATCCTAATCTGTTTTTGATCACCAAGATCACCATAAAGGCGCGAGGTGAGAGCATACACAGATTTAGGATGTTTAAAAAATTAAAAACATTTTGCCTTAACATAAATAAATTAGTTATGTCATCCTAATCTATTTTTGATCACCAAGATCGCCATAAAGGCACGAGGTGAGAGCATACACAGATTTAGGAAGCTAAAAAAAAAAAAATACATTAACATTGAACAATGCATTTAAAATTTTAAAAATGATTTTTACTAATTATTAAATTAAATAACCCTAAACTATGCCATCCTAATATGTTTTTTATCACCAAGATCACCATAAAGGCGCGAGGTGAGAGCATACACAAATTTAGGAAGCTAAAAATTTAAAAACAAATACATTAACATTGAACAATGCATTTAAAATTTAAAAAAATGATTTTTACTAATTATTAAATTAAATAACCCTAAACTATGCCATCCTAATATGTTTTTGATCACCAAGATCGCCATAAAGCGCGAGGTTAGAGCATACATAGATTTAGGATGTGTTTAAACTCTAAACTTTTTTTTAAAATGCAACAAAATAAATAAATAAATAACTATAAAAAAAAAAAAAAATGAATTAAAAAAATTAAAATACCTGTAGTGTAGATCTTTGTTGCCTCCAGACAAATGCTACCTCTTCCTCTCAAGTCTACTCTTTTAGTTTTGAATGAACAATAAATTTAAAACAATCTCTTCCTCTCAAGTCTCAACAATGGCTTCCTCTCCTTCTCCTCCTTGCAATGGTGGACTCCAAACAAAAGAAGCAATGGCTGCCCCTCCTTCCAATCTTTGCCTCCTCTAAGCTCTTCAATTCTTCTTTGGCTCTTTGCTCATACACTTGCAAAAAGACAATGAATTGTTTGTGTGATTTCAAATGAAGGGGTGAGTGCTTTTTATAACTTTTTGTGGTGATTAGGGTGTAATATTTTATTCATTTTAATATTAGGGTTCGGTTTTATGCATTGACTAAGTCAAAAATAAAATAAAAAGGTTTGAATGTTTTAAAAGACGTTTTTTACGCAGGTTCATGGCAGTGTACGTGGGGATATGTCCCACGTACATCCAGCACATACCCATGGCATACCCCGGACATATTCCCACGTATCAGGCGTACTGTAACCTGTACTCGTGTATTCGCATACAGATACCTATCGTGCAAGGTTCGGGGGTCAGAGCGAACCCTAACAACATAGACGTGCACTAAACCCAAACCCATGTTTTTGGTTGATGCAAGATTGCTTATGAACTCAAATGCTCCTGTATCAAAAGCGATCAAATGGATCAAGGACAAAAAGATGTGTAATATCCATCCCAAAGGCCTCTACTCCAAAATTATTCAAGAATGAAGTCAATTGGTGGAGCAAGGATCAAATTGATAAGAGGAAAAACAGATGCTTGGTATCATCCCCAATGGCCCGACTTACAAAAGAACAAAATCAACTAAGTCACAAAAATCAATTGGCAAACCGGGATAGATTAAGCATACCAATATGCAAGGCAAATCACGTGGGGTTCTCACACCCTAACATGACAATGCTCAAATGAAAGGCAAATAATCATCCAAAGGATTGAAACAAGATGGTAGACCAAGTGTAGACACTCAAATTTGGTAATTTGCACTTTGGCAACTCTTGATTTGACTATGCACTCTTGCTATGATAAATACAACTTCTTCATTCCCGCTTAGCACTTTCCGAGGTCCATTGTTTAGCTTGTTTATCCTTTGACATTCTTAATGGAATATCAACAATATTATGAATTCTTGATTCATATGGACCAAAAGTTATTTATCAATCCTTTTTTATTGAAACTCGAATTCATTGCTCGAATGATTGAATCATAATATTTGCCCATAGTTTATTCATACATATTAAGTTATGTTAATATGTTGAACTCGGAATTGTTCAAATTGTTAAATCTTCAATTACCAATATGGATAAATGTCCTAAAGCAATATGATCATAATTTAATTCACGTCGATCATAGGTCGAAAGTTCATATTCTTCGGTCATCGCGAGACAATTTGTGGGACAATATTCGACAACACCGACATGTCGACACTTATTTTGTGAGAACACAATGCACAAAATCAATAGAAAAACATCAATTTATCAACTCCAAACTTCATGTGGCATATAAACTAATCCAATTCAAGACCGCACATAAGTATGGTTAGGAATTTATATCCGGTCTTGACCCATTTGTACAATCTTGGACCGACATGTCCTCCAACTCGCTTTCAAATTGATATCTTTCATTGGGTCTTATATTTCATCTGGGTTAGCCTTTCTTAGATAAATCATCTACGGAACCCTATATAAGCAAGTAAACACTACCTCATTTGCTAACCTAGAACTCCTAAGGTAATGCACTAGAGCACTCACTTCATACACTTGCAAAAAAGCATCCAAAGCTCCCTAAATCTCGCACTGTCACATCTAAAGTCATTAGGGCAACACCCACATCAGATTTGAAGCTACAAACCAAAGTCAAGGCAGCCATATCTCTCATCCACAAGCACTCAAACATCCTCTCTCCAAGTATTTTAGCAAGAGAAAATTCAAAGTAAACATGGTCAAAGCAAATGCCAAATCTGATTGATCTATCTAGATATCACATGCTAGGTGGAGAACGGCATGCGGTTGAGGCCTCTTTGAAGTAGTGCCAATGTTGGCGGTGGATGGGGGTGCTCACAACTCTTTTAATGTTTGTTTTGCAGGACTCTTCTTCCATGGCTAGGGTTGAGGTGATGATCAATCCATTTAGAGAGCCTTGCTTTACATGTGCAGCAACTAGGGTTTGGACAAAGAACCGACAAATCCAAGAAGGCAAGCACCATAGAAAATTACATGAGCAATTCAAAGCGGGTCCAAGACCGTATAGTTTGGTCAAGACCATACGGTATGGTCATGGCGGTTTGGTATGGCCCGCCTAAGTGGATTCACAAAGTGATAATTCCAATTCCAAAAGTCATTCGGGTTCAGTCACCCATTTCCAACAATGTACAATCCCAAATCTCTCCGAGAAGTCATACGTAATCAGCTAATCGCCTCTATACATCCATTTTGAGTCTTCAATTGCATGTTAGGTTGATTGGTATATGCTATATTTTTCTATCCAATCTAAGTTGCAAATTTGAGTTATTATTTCTATTGTAACATCTGTAAGATCTGCAATCAACAATAATCTAATCCAAAACCTAATTAAATTGACCTAAAATTTAATCAAGGGTTAAACACCAAGAGCCTCACAACTAATGCCAACCTAAAAACAAAGTTGAATTTAATCAACAAAGAAGGAGAACATCAAAGGATCCTTAGGCCTAGGTGGTTTGCTTGCATTAGGGATCAAGTTCCCTAGTGCCAATATAGACAAAAGATGAAGAATGCCAACAACGGAGGAGTGCCCCATGTCTCAAGCAAAAATCATTGAGGAAATTGGATTTAGTCCCACATTTCCATCGCCAAGAAAAAATTTCCTAAAATCAGCCTCATTTTCCCAAGAACATCAATACTCACCTACGAGCACCTCCCATCATCCACCGCCACATCTATGAAATTAGCCTATTTTCGACCTAAAATTATCCATTTTTACCATCATTTGTCAATGGCCTTTTCTAAGCGGATATCTATGGTAGAGAATTCACTAAAAATGAAGTTCAATTTTGAGACAAAAACTAAAGCCACAACTCATCTCCCGAGTATGTTATTTTGGTGACATGGAATAGGGCATGTTGATTTGGTGGTGTATTTGAAGAGAATGCATGAACTTGGTACAAGGTATAATTTTTATTTGCCTTGATTGTTGTTGTTGCATTCTTAAGAACACTACTTACCATGGAATTGGCGCTAGAGTGTACATAAACAAGAGAGGTTGTTTCCATGTCATGCAACATTATTATTTGTTTGGCTTCCAAATTTTTAGAAGAGATATTGCGATTTATCTACACCTGCAACAAGAAATGATATCAACAAAGTAACAATCAAGTATTCTAATGATCATTTCACAAAGCTGAAAAACACATAAATGAGGATTGTATACGGAATCCAAAATTCCTTTCCATTTAGTGATCTATGCCAAAAATGGGGAATTCGAAGTGGTATAGGAATTTTATGATCCTTAGATCATCAAGGTTGGCAATGAAAAGTATTACTCCAGTTCAAGGACTGGATGATAATTCACATGCGCAAGGCCAATGAGTGACTCACTACACAAGAAAGTCAAAAGAGTGCAATCAATCATAAATTCTCTATGACCCCCTATTTAGTCTATTCTCTTTTACAACAGAAAAATAGACAAACCTTTGCCAACAAAGATGCTTTGTGGCTAAAATAGTTTGTGAATGTCACCCTAAGTTTTATCTAAGTAAATCAAGAGGCACCTAAAGATGATAGATGATGGCTATACTTATCAAGTAATTGGAGATCTAAGAAATATTTTCAATTTCATTATAGTGTCATTTGATGGGAAAAAATCATCAAGTATTGGGTAGACTTTAGTATATCTTGCACAAAGGCAAGTCCTAAATCTAGATTTTTGGCTTTGAAGGATAAACCTATGAGCTTCCTTATTACGTTCCTAATAAAATATTACTTCTAGAGGATGCAACACATACTTCAAGTATACATAAAATATTAACAAAAGTCGGAAAAATTCCCTAATCAATTATCCGATTTTGAATGGATATTAGTTCGTAAGAACAAAACTTGTGTTGCTAATCTAGTGGTTGAGATACAAAGGTACAAAAATGGTTACCTGAGGCTCGAAGACAGGGAACAGGTTCCTTGGTCAGCAAAAAATGTTCCCAATTTTCGCGATGGCGGGGTGGCTATTAAAATAAAATATATAAATATGGATTAATATCAACACATTTTAACTTTGTTCAATGAAATTTGGGGGTTTTAATTTTATTTGATGCCTTTAGGGACTTTCAGATTAGGATTTAATGTTTTAGTAAAAATAACATCTTTTTGGGGTGTCTATTTGCAGGTAAAAGTGTTGGAAATTCTTCATATAAAAATTTAAAAAATTAAGAGAAAATAGAAAACTAGGGGCTTCTCCAAAATGTTTGAGATGTCATCAAAATGTAGGGTACAAGTCCCCACATAAAACTGGATACAAATAGGAAAAAATGCCAGCTAGGAAGGGAAATGATAGAAGAAAGGAACATGGTAAGGTAGTTCTATGTTAGAAGCATGTTCCATATCAATATAAAGACAATTGCATAGATTAATGAAATATGAGCATAATCACACCAAAAGACTAGGGTTAAATAACCTTGAATATTTAATAAGATGGAGTTTTGGAAATACATGTGTAAAGAGAAATGTTAAGAATCAATATTTCAAGTCTTGACATACACCCCGTCGTTAGGAAAAAAGCCAAAGAGAAGAGTGGCATAATGGATTACAACAAGGGGCTCTTTATAGAGATAACCACATGAAAATTGAGTATTAAAGCCAAAAACCCTAAAAGTCATTTGCTTCCTTTTAACATCAACTCAAAATGAATGACAATAGGCATACACCTTCCACTCTCACCACTATATTATATGCCTAATTGTGACCAAGAATAAATAATGAAATTACCTAAGAAGGTAACTAACTAGACGAAATAAAAAAAAAAAAACCATTAGTTGGTAAGTATCTCAATTAGGTGGACCCATGTTTGGCTCAAAGTCAAGCCATCAACCCTATTCAACTTGTACTTTCAAAGTGATTCATAGATTTTTCTTTCGATCGAATTTCTTTTATAGGAAATTCTCCTTGCATTCTCAAAGCTAATGCAAAGTGTTTACCTTGTCCAGTGTTTAGCCAAAGCCGCTTTGGCAATGCGATTAAGCCCGATATCTACACTGTGTGTGTCTCCAATCTTTCCCTAACCATTTTGCCAATTTCACCAATATAAACCTTTTCTCGCAATCACCACAATCAATCCAATAAACTCCCTTCTCAATCTAGGGTCCACTTTATCCTTAGTTGAGTGAGAATGTTTCTTACCATGTTGTGAGGAAGAACAAATCCTATGTCTTGTCCAAGTGTTTAGAAGAGACGCTTTGGCGATGCGGTTAAGCCTCATATCTACACATTTTTCTCCGATCTTTCCCTAACTATTCTACCAATTTCATCAATATAAACTTTTTTTGCAATCACCACTATCAATCCAATAAACCCCCTCTCAATCTAGGGTTCACTTTATCATTAGTTGAGCCTAAAATGTTTCTAACCATGTTGTGAGCAAGAAAACAAATCCTATGTTATGTCTCCTTAGGATCCTTGCTAACTTATGAGACATCCACCGAGATAGAGTATAAAGGAACTACCTTGAGCACATGTTTCATCCTTTTCTTTGCGTCTCGAGAAACTTCTTCTAGCCCTTCTACAAACCTAGTGAATCACTAGAAAATGCTATACATAAGCACAATTCAAATAGGGATGATAGCTTAACTTTGAGCCAAACATGGGGGCCCCTAATTATGAGACCCGCCAACTAAAGGGTTTTTATTTGGCTTGGCCTCAACCTTGAATATTCAACTAACACATTAAGCCGTGAGAGTGATGGAGAGCTAAAGCCTCGGCGAACTAGTGATGAGTGAGGTGAGTATTATTACAAAGGGGAAAACAAGGAAAATTAAATGTAGATAATGAAGCTTTTCAAACCCCATAAATCTAATGTGACAATACTAGTATGCAAAGGAATAGGAGTCATTAGCAATTCCAAATGCTATGGCACAGGCACCCTCGACTTTAGTGTTGTCTCTAGCTAAGGTGCCTAATACTTCAGAAATTCCAAAACAAATTGTATTTGAAAAAGAGTCAATCCAAATATATGTTGGGGCAAATCGCTGCTCTTTCCAAAGACGGGGATCTCAAAATAGTAAAGGATGGAAAGAAGGTGCTACTTGGGGCAACAAACCAAGTTCATAGAAGTCTTCAACTCTTAAGGGTGGCACTACTACAAGGTTGTGTGATGTTGATGGGAATGGTGATAACCCAAACAAGAAGAGAAAAAATAATGATAACCCATGTAATGGCTCTCAAGGCATAAGAATTCAAAGGAAGATCAAGCCTCTTTTCAAATGGGGAGAAGAACAAGGGCAATTAAGTTAATGCAAGTTACAATGATAGGAAGGCAAGGTGAATATAAAGAGGAATGCGGAGCCATTGAAGAAGGAAAAAGAGGAATGTGGAGCCATTCAAGAAGGAAAAAGAGAGTGGCAGAGAAATAAAATACGAGAGAAATTGGCCTCCAATGATGATATTGATTAGAAAATAGCTTCTTACAAGCAGGAGAAATGAATGTTTCGGCAGAGGGCATTTTCTAGGACTTGAATAGCGCAACAAGAGCCTCAACCACATTAATGGAGTTAATAGCTAATAGATTGCAAAAAGGTAAGGAGATAGCTAAAATGGACAATAATAAAGAATGAATTTTCCTTGCTTAGGAAAATCCAACTTTAAAGATGACAAAAACAAATATGAGATTACTCAAGCAAATTATGATTGGGAACAACATGCCATTTCGAAGATGCCTAGAGAAAACATGAAAAAAGAGGCCTTATAGGATATATTCCACATGAATTAAAAGCATAGGTTAAAAACAATCAAGTTTGGACCACCTACTTCAATCTAATGAAGTAATTCCTACCTATGCGGATATGAATTTTTCTTTTTACACTATACTTGAATTTTGGAAATAACTATCCCTTTACAGGATTGAGAATGTGTTGGGTTAAATTGAAGCTACCATACCACTCTCTCTACAACACAAGTATCCTCTACTAATGAAGAGTCATGACCGTTTCATTGGAGAATAACCTTCCAAAAAAATGAGCAGATTTGGTAGATGGTACATGGAAACACCCTACGAGTTATGACAATCTTCCTTCCAAATATAAGAATCAACATGAACATAGTCATCTCTTGTGTAATTGTCTTCCACCTCCAATAATCCTTATGAACATACTACATAGACATCTCTTATGTAATTGATTTTTCAACTCCATCAAAGATGGTGCCCATTTAAACAATCTCAAAATAAATAGTGGGAGAAAACCCTCCAACAACGTCGAATGGATCTTCTTTACAACTATTCTTTTTTATGGAAATTACTTCAAAAGATGAATGGCAAACTCCAAAAATAAGGACACAAGCACCTCATAGAGCATAACAAGATCCGTATCTAAGAATTAAAAACCTACGTAAGTAATCCATCCCTCTTCCCCACCCCAATACTAGTTTGGGCACAAGTCCAATTCACTCGGTACACAGGACAATTCGGGTATGATCAGGTGCGTTACCAATTCATCCCTCTCCTCTAAGCCAATCCCAGTTCAAATACAAACCCGGTTCCTCCCGGGGACTCCTAGGACAATTCGGTTGTAATCAGGTCCTCCTAATGGGACTTGGGGAAACACACAAACATTTGCTTGTTCTTTTTAATGTTATTTAATTTTTTACAATTTGACTTTAAGTAATGAAAACAACAATTAGAAACCCTAAAAATTGCTAAAAACTCAAAAAGATATAATATTACAACACTTGCCTCTCATTTAATCATTCTACATTGAATGCTAATTTTGACTTAATAATTGATATTTGTCATGACAATTGGCATTCAATTAGCATAATTATCAATTTATCAATGGTGTTTTTTAGTTTATTAGGATAGAATATTTATATTTTCTTTTTTTTTTTTTTCTTTTGTACAGCCATTCCCGAGGCCAAAAAAGTCAGCACACTAGCAAACCTGGTTCGCCATAACCAAAATGAACCGCCTACTTGGAAGAAAACCAATCAAGGGCTCAATAATATAATGTAATAAATTCTAAAGACGAAGTGTTCCACTTAAACAGCATTTTGGTAAATTTGGCAGAGACCAAATACAATTCTAATTTATCGAAGAAAATAATGCTCCTAAGGCCAGGCTTCACCAATTTTGAGCAGATTTGCTTTTACTGCTAGAAATAGATCTCAGTATGATGAAATACTTGATTAGAAACAAAGGAAATTCCAGTGTTTACCTAAAACTCCTTTGTCGGAAATGAGGGAGGAACATTTCCCCGTTCCACCGTCACCGGGACATCTTTAACATGTTGATTTTGGGGGTACACGTCCTCGCGTAACACTGGGAAATTCATACTACTAAATTAGAAATTTCGAAATATAAATTTGGAATCCTCATAAATGCACAAGAGGATGCCCCACTAAAATGTGTACACAATGCCTTCCTTTTGTCCATTGGCATTGCTCTAGATGTTTCATTAACTAATTAGCTCACTTAGTTTATGCCCTCATTTCCAACTGCATACCAAATCAAATGATTCTCAGTCTTGCGAGAAACAATAGCTCTTCTTTAGGCACAGTTTACACACTCCACAACAAGCATATGACTATGAATCGAGAAACAATAGCTCTTCTTTAGGCACAGTTTGCACACTCCACAACAAGCATATGATTATGAATCAATTATTTTAGCTTTGAAGTTCAACTTAGATTTATTTGCTTCAACTTAGATTTCTTGTTTCTGAAAATCGATAATTCATTAATGAAACAATAGCTCTTCTTTAGGCACAGTTTGCACACTCCACAACAAGCATATGATTATGAATCAATTATTTTAGCTTTGAAGTTCAACTTAGATTTATTTGCTTCAACTTAGATTTCTTGTTTCTGAAAATCGATAATTCATTAATGAAACAATAGCTCTTCTTTAGGCACAGTTTGCACACTCCACAACAAGCATATGATTATGAATCAATTATTTTAGCTTTGAAGTTCAACTTAGATTTATTTGCTTCAACTTAGATTTCTTGTTTCTGAAAATCGATAATTCATTAATGATTAAACAATAACGCCACCACTTATACTATCTCAAAGAAGACTACTTCAAGGCATCTTAAAGGTTCCAAAAAGCAAGACTCCGTGATTTCAAATTGCAAAACAAGCCTAAAAAGGGGGGAAAAAAATCCTAGTAAGATATTTATGGTTTAAGACCCAACTAAACTGTATGTCAGGCAGGGGCATGGTTCACTGGTGACTTCAGCAGAGTTTCATACATCCTACCACGATTCCACTCCAGCAATGGTCTGCCCCACCAGAATGATATGCAGTGTTACGCAGGAACGCATCCCCTAGGTTTCTGTGACATCTCCGTGATTTTGGTGACTAGGGAACTTGGAGAGGGCATCCAAAATAAAAACTATGCTTTTGCTTCAAAAGAGCTTTATTTTTACCAAAAAATAGAATTCTCACCCGAAAGTACCAAAGAAACATTAAATAAAGTTTAGACCCCTAAATTTGATTGAATAAAGTTTAAGTATTTAAATATTATTTTTTATATATTAATTTAATATCTGTCCCCCAACCCTCCCCAAAAGGCTGAAATTCATGGGTTTAAGACCCAACTAAACTGTATGTCAGGCAGGGGCATGGTTAACTGGTGACTTCAGCAGAGTTTCATACATCCTACCACGATTCCACTCCAGCTGCAGTCTGCCCCACCAAAATGATATGCAGTGTTACACAAGGACACATCCCCATATTTTGGTGACATCCCCTATGTTTTGAGGTATCGAGGACTTGGAGAGGGAGTCCCAAAAAAATTAAAATTTACACAAAAATCCGATGCTTTTACTTCAAAAGAGCTGCATTTTTATCAAAACTAATAGAACCCACACACCGAAAGTACCAAAGAAACGTTAAATAAAGTTTAGACCCCTAAATTTAACTGAATAAATTTTTAACATTTAAAAATTATTTAGTATTTTAATAACCATCCCCCAAAATCCCCAAATTCTGTGAATTTTTTTGTCGTCTCAGAAACTCCATCTCTGAGACTTAGGTAGCTATGATGACATGTGAAGCGAAAGGTATCATGATAAGTGAAAATACCCAACACATGACATCTAAAGCTGAAAGGAGTTCATGCATGTGGTACAACCCCTCAGGGAGCATGTTTCAAGTAACAACTGAAATATACAGTATTTGTACATGTCACTTGTCTGATGTTATGTAAAATTTGAGCATAATATCGAGTATTTGTTGTTGCAACATTTCTTCCCCTCTCCTCAAGCTTCACTACTTGTTACAAGAAGCAGAAGCTGAATCTAATATGCTACTATTTGCCTACTGAGAATTTAAGGCTGGAGTGCACATACTTCTAAAGTCCGTTATGATTTAATTTCATTTTCAATTTTTTTGGACATAGACTAACTTCTCACAGTTTTTAAACTCTGTAAACTCAAAGATAAACTCCATAGTTACCTAGGATGCCGGAACGGTGGGATGTAGGGAGGGGTTTCGGGACGGAAAAATCATTCCCAGATTTTGGGGACGGTTGGGGATGGCTATTGAAATAATATATTAAATTTATATATATATATATATATATATATATATATATTTGTAATACAACATAAATAATCTAAGATAAGCTGAAAGCCTGTAGGAAGAAACCATTAATACAAGAATTTATCACATAATCCAAAATCTGATATTTAGTATTGAGACATTGACATAAAACAAGATAAATTGATCGTGATACAATGATACATCAAAAATACACATGCACATTGTACCCCAAAAGTAAGAGACGTGAAAAAAAAAAACAAGATGCAAAGAGTACATGATGATGATACATACTACAATATACTCAGTAATCAACATGAGAAGAGCACAAATGCCATAATCAAAATGGATAAACTCAAACATAGTCCACAATTTAATAACCAAAGTCACCCTCTTAAGGAATACTCACGAACCGCTCCTCCTCTCTAGAACTATCAGCATCATCTTCATCCTATAAGGGGATCCCAACCTATCTCAGCCGCTCCTCATGATCGTCGACAATCTGCCTCGAATCCTCGTGATCTACATCCCACCAAAATGTTGTAGTATAGTAGTTTAAATGTCATTAGGTTAGGTAGTTTTTATTTTTTTACTTATTTTAAGGCTGCAACAGTTAAGTGCCATAGGGATGCCCAAATGTTCCCAAGACCTTCATCAACCGTCCCGGGGCATCACAACATCCTCTTTGGCATCCTCTTGCACTTGAAGATCCAGAGCATTCCAAGAACGTTCAATGAAGTTAGGGACCGTCCCTGGGACATTTCATTATATTTTTGTTTGGGAGGTGCTGGGGGAACATTTCATCCGTCCCCAAGTTCTCAAAATGTCCCAGACGTCCGGAGTGGCTAGGAGATGGGGTGCGCTTCCCTGCATAACACTAATAAACGTTAATCTCATTACTTTTAAATGACAGGCACAGTTAACATCAAAATATAAGAACATATGAAAATCTTTTAATGATGACAGGGTATTTTAATAACTGATATTTGCGTGAATGCGACTTGGATGTGGTACAGGAATCAGATTAAAGTAAATGTCAATGGCAGATAAAGACCCTTAATAAATTGACTTGAACACCATATTACAGTGATATACATCAATGGCATTTATAATATTAAGTTTGCTGAGTTTGAAAGCAAACAAGAATGCCCTTTGGCAAGCCATCAAGAAAGCATGGGGTGTAAATATAGAAAGACAGGTGCGGCAGAAGGGCCTACAAATAGTGTAGATGTAGACAAATGATTAGTTTGGAGAAAAAGCAGGCTGGAATGCAGTATAATCTGATCAACTTTTTAAAATTAGCTAGTCAAAGGTGAAATGCAATGTTCCACGGAGACACATCCCCCAAAATCTGTCATCCCGGAGACTCGGGACAACCCGGGACTTGGAGAATCCCAGGGGGCATCCCATCACCGCCACCAGCAACTTGAGGACGTCCCTGAAACGTTTCCCTCAAAGAGGAAACTTTTCTGAGATGTCCCCAGTTTTCGGGGACCATGGGCCATCCCCGGGACGTCCTAGAGACTTCTAGAAGTCTCTTGGGCCGTCCCGTAGACTCCCAGGCGTCCCCGGCGGCATAAGCTGCCTTAAAGTTTTTATTTTTAATTCAATTTGTTTTAAAAAGTTGGACCCCGACCCTAAACCTAATATTTAATGGGCCCCACCAACCCCCTAAGCACTCCAAAACAAACTATAAATAAGAGTTACACCCTCACTCCAAATCACAATAAAAATCAAAGCAAGAGTGAAAGCATTAGCAAGCAAGAGTGAGAGTAACACCATTAGCAAGTAAGACTGAGTGCATTAGCAAGGAAGAGGGACAACATTAGCAACAAGTAACAACAAGAGTAATCTTCATTGCATTGAGCCATTGGCCAATTGTATTTGAATTTTGAATGTAATCATCATTTTGAATATAAATATTAATATATTGATATTTGGCATTTTCACTGTTCAATGCAATGTGTTTAGTATTTCAAAGTTTCATTTGTTGTTCCTTATTTTTTATAACTAATTTTTCAAGTACTATATATATTTGCGCCACCATCCCGCCGCCCCAAACCTAGGCCCTTGGTTCCCTTGTCTCCAAGACCCGTCCCCCTTCGACACTCGGTGGAACACTAGAGAAATGTGTAAACTCTCAAAAAAACATCCCAAAGCATCATGTATTAACTTGAGGACCTTATTACAGTGATATACGTCAATGGCATTTATAATATTAAGCTTGCAGAGTTTGAAATCAAACAAGAATGCCCTTTGGCAGGCTATCAAGAAAGTATGGGGTGTGAATATGGAGAGATAGGTGAGGCAGAAGGATATATTTCTTTGTAGCCTACAAATAGTGTAGATGTAAACAGATGATTAATTTGAAGAAAATGGAGACTGAAATGCTGTAGAATCTGATCAATTTTTAAAATTAGCTAATCAAAGGTTCAAACTAACAAAAAACGTCCCAAAGCACCATGTATGCTACCATAGTTTCAAAATAACACTACAATTTTTACATGGAATCTCATGAGCTATCTAACACCAAACATCTCATAAGGAAATCTCTCCAGCTAAATATCAAAATTGATGATAAGAAAATGTCATGCGGCATACTGCAGCAATTGTTCTGTGTGGTATTGAGGACATTACTAAACATTTAAAAATTACATAGACCACATGATGGAGTTTAATTCAAATCCCATTGACATTAGCTTGTCAATACTGAAACAAAATTCAAATATCCAGTGTTTCTAAGAACCCCCTCAACTTTAAGGAAGGGAATATTTTCTATGCACTACATGGTTAGATGAGCCTTCACTAACCAAGAATAGAGAAATCATTTACTTGTTACACTTACACCTGGTCCATTTCCTGAACTTCCACAAAGAAAATAAAATTTCCCCATTTGAACTGACCTTTTTAAAAGGAATGCTCCCTGTGATCTTCATTCCTAGCATTACCATTCGAGCAACCCAGAAGAAAAGAATATCATGTCCAGTTTCAAGCACCGATGTTGGATAAAATGTCTTCATATCAGCAGTATCCTCTGGCCAACCCATCACTGAAAAAGGAAAGAGCCCCGCAGAGAACCATGTGTCTAGTACATCTGGGTCTTGTTCTATATGATATTGTTTTCCAGGAAATTTTGCATTTGCTTCATCCAAAGCTTCTTGGTCATTTCTTCCCACTACCCAATGATCACTATAAAATCCAAACTCTTTGTAGACATCATCCTCCAAAGTGACATACCATGCTGGGACACGATGACCCCACCAAAGTTGTCTTGATATACACCAATCTCGAATGTTCGTTAACCATCTGAAAAATGTAGGCCACTCATAAATGAGCACAATACAATGTCTATCTTTAAAAAAGTACACAGTTATGCATTCAATCAATGGCTCAAATAAACATGATAGCAAAGACACCTTTTCCAATCAGCTTCATACTGCTTTGGAATGATCTCAAGCCTACCATCTTTCACAGCTTCATTGGCTTCCCTACCCATGTCACTGCAGTTGACGAACCACTGTGGCTTTACCATTGGCTCTACAATGTCGTCACTCCGTGAACATGTGCCAAGATGCATTTCATTATCTTCAAAACCTCTGTAAAGCCCCTGGACTCGTAAAATAAACAAGTTTCAACAAGAATGAATTTCTCAGCTGTGTATTCTAACAAAGTTTTAAAATGCTTTGTAAAACAATATATTAAAAAATATTTGAGCTGAAGGAAATTCATACAGTACGTATAAGCGTTAAAGAGATTTGAAAAATGAAATTTCATAACTGCAGAACAAATTCCTAAAGATCTATGAAAACATATAATAGCGACAACATTATTGTGCTATTGGTGATTAAAGAAGGAAACAATCCCAATCTTGATCTAAAAAAATCTCATAAATCAGTTACAACAGGAAGATTCAATTATGGTGCAGAATCAACCATAACTCAGACAAGTACGTTAGAATTTATTATCGAATCAAATGTGTATGTAAGAGTCTTCTGGATACAACCACAGAGTTTGAATCAAATGTACTCATAAAGCAAAGAACATTTTCAAGTGAAACATACTCTTACTCAAGCAGAACACGAGGAATAATCGGTGTTACGCTGGGACGCATTCCCTAGATTTTGGTGACGTCCTGAATGTTTCAGGGACTTGGGGACTTGAAGGGGATGTCGCCAATTTTTTACATTTTGTTTTTGTTTTGCGGATCCGATTACTTTTTAATAGTTGGTATTTTTTTTAAAATGAAGTCTAATCTGGAAAGCACCCTTTAAAACAATAAATACAGTTTAAACCTCTAAATTTCATTGAATAAAGTTAACATATTTTAGCCTTAATTTTTATGTATTATTTTAATAGCCATCTCATTGCCGTCCCCAAAGTCCCAAAAACAATTGCCGTCTCGGAAACCCCAATCCTCCGTGCCCCGTCTTCTAGATTTAGCTAACTATTGCAAGTACTTAAGGAGCCCCGTGAGAGGCTCCACAAGTGTTCCATTAAGTACTTGGGGACACTCCCGGTGATTTCAAGCAACCCCATCCAAAGATTTCACCCACAAAACCAAGTACATGAGGCTGGCCATCATGATCTAGCCCCTCTTGGCGACAAAGGAAACTTCTCTAGGAACCAAAGCAGCTAAACCAGTATTTCAAAACTTTCAAACACCAAAAATAGACAAAGATCTTTCTAAAACTTTGCTTATCACTCAACATCCCTAATAAATCACTCAAATAGCAAATAAGTAATCTGACAGTCAAACTTATTAATAGAAGCTAACTTTTAGAACACATTAGAACTTTATCACGGCCAACAAACTTTTACCACTAAATTACAAACCACAGTTGAATCAAAAATCAGTCTGAGTGATAAATCAAAACTTATTGGACTCTTGTTTCCTCTGAATTTGAGATGAATCGTCATTATTACTTTAGTGTCACTACCTTATTCAATAGTTTTATGATGATTAACCATCTGAGAGGTTTAAATCCTAAAGAACCAGTTTTAACAAAACAATTTATGTACTGTGTTAATTTTCATCTTCTTCTTGAAAGTACATCGCATGCTAACGAAATACAATCTAACCCATTGGAAACTTATCCTAAAGGTCCATCAAACAAACCTTCGATTCTTGGAAGTGGATGTATGTTCTAATACTCTTTGCTTAGTGTTCAGTGATAAATGCACATCCCTTATGCCTTGGATTTATTCACAACAAAAACATGTGAACAGCAAGGTAATGCACTCAATCATAGGCTGTGAAATAAATCTTGCCACTTCCAAGATTTGCAATTTCTAGTACAACAGAATATTAAGTTACTCCTAGTTGCAGCTCTACAGGATACTGAATTACAAATATGTGCTTTTCATGGCCAAAAGCACAGCCAGTTGAGAAATTCAAGCCAGACTCCTATAGAATGCAAGACATAAGATCTTACCAAGGCTATTTGACTATTTACAAAAATGTGATATTATGTATTTCTGCCCATGCCTTCTTGCATGAGGGAATCCAGTTCTATGGATTTCATGGGTGGCCTACCTATGACACAGCATCGACATAATTTCATCTTTGTATTAGAGTGCTGTTTCTTCAACATGCTTGTCTTGACTCACTGCAGCAAAAACCATTGATGCTCTTAAAGTTGCACATCAATTCTCCCAGTACATTTAGATACACCCTAGATTATCACTCACTATTACTTTGAAACAGGAGTCTCAATTTCTTAGCCACATTTAGCACTCAATGCGGAGGATGTGTGGTTTTCTGTTAAGGCACTTTCCTGTTTTCCATCCTCAAACCAATGCTCGGGCTGACACTGAGAATAGGACCAAATGTATGCCTTATGCACGTACCATCAATCTGCTAAGCACCACATGACTCCACTGGTCAGTTGTCTTTTTACTTAGATACCAAAATTCCATCCCTAGGGCTTTCAGTACAGGTAAGGCCCGGATACACGCCCGGATATGGCTGGGGTACACCCAGGTACGTCTGCAGACATGTCTCAATTAAGAGATGCCTTATACCATGCAGCGTTTAGAATATCATTGTGGAATATGCATAAAATGCAACAAAACACAGCACATAGAATAGAACTTAGAATATATATTACTCCGACCTATACAAATACAAATGCAACCACACAACAATCGTAAATCTGCATATCTCAAATCATTAAGTCATAGTCTTTGCAAGTATAGCTTACACCCTACGTTGCTAGGATACGGATTCAGGTTCGGTAAGCGGATACGTTGATTTTAAAAAACCCTTGGGTGCGATATATATTGAGTACATCCGAAGATATATATATACTCATTTGTTAGTCCAAAAGAAATACAAAACTTGAAAAATATTGTAGGATCAACGTTCAAAACATTCAATATACTTCAAATTTTACATTTTCAATGATCATGTGGCTGCCATACATGTGATACATGAATATCATGTCAACATGAATACAAACAATCTAGAATTATCATCTAGATTTTCCTCGAAATCAAATGATTGCATGGCACTCCCGCTAGCTCCGCTCTCCACTCCTTGCGAACTCCCTTGAATGTCATCTTCACCATCAAATATTGAAAGTTGGGCAAAAGTGGCTGTAGAGGCATCCAAGTCTATAGTCTCTGGAAGAATATCCCAAAATTTGTGAGGACCTCTAATATAGTCCTCAGACTTGTTAACCCCAAAGTTAGAATTGTTAGGAGATGAAGTTAATATTTAGATCTTCAGCATTGTGGTGTGGCATATGGCAATCCCATGCTTGGTAGTAAACTTTTACAACTTTTGGAGGAATTTTGGGTTCATTATTTTATACATTTATGAGTTGCGGGTTCGTTTTTCTGTCATTGACCAAGTCAAATAAAAAAATAGTCCCCCACCGTCAAAACCTGTAGGTACATCCGGATGCATCCGGTACGTCACAACGTACTCCAAGACGGATACATATTCGGGGGGTGGTTGACGTACCCATGCTTCTTAGCTGTTAAACTCAGTAGTCAAGACTATCACCCTAGATGATGCCAGAGTCATCGCACCCGGACCTGCTCAGCTGTACCCTGGCTGTCGCCACAGCATTTCCAGGCCTAAAATGGGGAAAAGAAAAAATCTACTTATAATTAAAATATCATTACAGCAGAAATTACAGTTTTCGCGGCAGCATTATTCTATGGAAGGTACCAAATACAAGCCATTAGAAATACGGACAAAAGTAGCATGTATGAGATAAATGTAATAAACACCTTCACTAGATGTGGTAGGGGACTTGCTTGTGCCAGGTTCAATGAAATTATGAATAAATTTTTGTTGTTATTTAGCTTGTTTTGTTTTTCTTATGCATAATATGTGGTTAATTCCTATTTATTAGGTTGGAATATCCAACGCCATATCCAGGGCCAAAAAAATTGCCATATCCGTACCTATATCCGAAACATATTGCCAACTTAGTCTTTTTACAGTTTGTTTCTGGTTTCAACCTGTTATCAGCCAATTTTGACTTTGCAAAATTATTTTTAAAAAATAATAATAATAAAAATGAAAATTTTGAAATTTTTCAAAAGTGTTACTTTGCATGGTTCATTGCCCTCATCGCAATCGTCTCATTTTTGTGATCGTTTCGGTCTTCGTTTCGTCCTTTTCGGGCGAGAACTCTTCCTTGAGGCTTTAAATCGCATTAAAATACATTAAAATTAATTAATTAATATTTAATTAATTAATTGCTCCTTGTTTGATAAAATTAATTTTTAAATAACTTGAGAGTATTTAATTAAATAAATATTAATTAAAAGTTCATTCGACAAATTTTTATTGCCGGGGAAGTAAGCTTATGCTTCCAACTGTCGGGAATGCCAATTTGGCTTCCCGAACCTGGATTTCCCCTTTCCTGGCAATTTTCTTTAAATTCCCGCTTGTGGGATTTTCTCCACCAATTGCCAAATCATGGATTGGCTAACAGCAGAAATCTCCCAATTTCCCACATGGGGAAATTGAACGGGATTGCCAGCCCACTTTGCCATTCCCGTTGGCAATTGGCCGTTGCTTTCCCCATTTCCCCTGGCACTTAAGTCCACTACCCGGGAAGAGAGGAAGTTGGATTAATCCTCATAACTTCCTCCGTCAAACTCGTTGGAAAAGTCGTGCGAAGCTTTCCGATTGCTTCTTATTTCTTCTGAAGGACATAATATTTTGTCACATCCCAAGTAAGAGGATTTTTGTATTACAAAGAAAATTTCCACGCCTTGAGGGAGAAAGGATGAGCAGGAGACCACGTGGGGGAGAAAACCAAATCGCACGCACCTGTCCACAGTTCCACACCTTGGAGGGAGAAGGACAGAAAGAAGTGTGAGCATAAGACAAAACAAAAAAAAATTCCCACGCGTGAGGAGAAAGAAGACAGTAATTTCACGCACCATTGTGAAAGAGAATACCACGCATTGGAGGAGGCGCCAGAAATAAAGAAGTTATACCTGCACACGCATCCATTGGTCATATTTGCAGTCCAAAACACATTTTATTGAGCAGCTTTCCACGCATTCAAAGAAATACCAATCCAAGCATCTGCCAACGCCTTCATGGAGAAATAGCAGCTGTCCACGCATAGGAGGTAATAAACCGGTCAAAGAAGAGCACTTTCCATGCAGTCAAGGAAGACAAGATCACTGTTTCAACGCATTCACAGTCCAAAAGAAGGAAGCCACGCATGCACAGGCACTCAGAGCAATTCCCACGCAGGTTAAAAACCCAAATACCCACGCATGATCAAGCAGAAAATCCCACGCCGACTGTAAGGAAGAAGAAATAGCACGCAGCCACACGCCCAACCTGAAGGAGATATCAACGCCTTAGAGGAGAGAGAAGGACAACAGGGAAGAAGAAGTCAGTTTTAATGAATTTGCAGAGATTAAAAAAGACAGAATAAAGTTTAAAGATTTCAAGCAGCTGAAAGAGAACAGCAATTTCCCACGCATTGACAGGGGAGAAAGTTAAAGAAAAGCCCACGCATTGGGCAAAGGGAAAGCTTGCTATTTTGAAAGAACAGTCCAACAAAAATTTAAAAATTTCTTTCCACGCGTGAGGAAGGAGGACAGCAAAAAAACAGGATCTCCACGCAGCCAAAGGAAGAGAAGCTTGTCCATTCCCACGCCTCTTTCAGGAAGAACATTATCCATGCCAGAGAAATCACGTTAGAAAAGAATAGCAGCGAACAAAGAAGTCTCTATACATTCACCCAAGAATAAAATATTGAAAAGGCAGTTTTTCACGCATACCAAGGAGAATTTGTTCTGTCAAATTAAATAAAATCGAGAGATTTTAATTTAAAATATATTTATCGTTGTATCGCTAGATTTGGAACTCGAGCTTAGTCTCGATATATTTGTGTTTTAAAGAGAAAAAAAAAGTTGTAATTCGGGATCAATTATTATTATTATTTTTAAAATAATAATAATAATAATATTAAAGCGAGTCATATTTTCCTGCATCAACGAGGTTTCGGAGACTGAGACCCGGCCCGTTTGCATTGTCTTGCGTGCCTGAGTCGTTCTTTGTAAAATTCATAATGGCGAAAAATCCAAATCTGCGGGAAGATCGAGGAAGCCAGTGGAGAAATCTAACAAATCCGCCCTGAAGTATGAATTCCAAGGAATTATTCCTCCCAGTTCCATTAAGTCAGCATATGACAACATCACTGATACAAATCTGGGTCACATCAACGTGCAATAGTTCTACGAGCGGGTGAAAACTGAAGGCAAAACCATTTTCTCAGATAGACTTTACCATAGTGGTCTACCCCAAGCAGCAGCATTTCCTGTCTCGGTGCAGTGTCCGGAATTGGTTATTGCTTGCGCAGAGCATTATGACCCTGAGAGACGAGGAATTTTTAAAGATAATCACGAGCCTTTCCTCTTAATCACACCAGAACACATTGAGGAATTGCTCGACATACCCGACTTTCCCAAGAATGTGGATATCACACTTGCATGATCAAAGCACAAGAATTATGGGATGAAGAACCCCTGAGATGGAGCAAGATGGTTAACTGGTTAGTAACCAAGAGACCTCGAATTGACAGGCTTCCCAAAGAACTGTACCGTGTTGAGTTCGTGGAAGAAATCGGAGACATGATCACTCTCCTAAGTCGAGTTTTCGGTCTACCTTCTGCTAGGATTTTCCACCCATGGATGTACCAATTTATCTATATCATCCTAGCCAAGAAAGAGTTTGTGGATTGGGCCACCATCATCAGTAACACCCTTCACAAACAATTGATAGAAGTTAAGATGATTGGATGCTTCTACATGACATCGTATTTGACTTATGCGGTAGCAAGAAGAAAGCTATTTTCGGGACTTGAAACAAGAGGAGTCATGGGGCCGTCGAACAAGTGTTTTTCATTATTACCCTCAACTCAGCTTCAAAAATAGTTCTCACCATTTTAGAAGAGTCAACGATGCATTCACCTTCCGCGTGATCGAACCTGAATCGGAATACTGAGGAAAGGTTTTCTAAAGAAGCCATGAGTGTCATTTCCCAATGGGGAACCTAGTTTATTCAATTTTCATCTTTTTCCTACATTCGCGTGAGTGGTTTTGTTGGTACCCGTGGAAACTTCCTAAGTACGTCAGTGATAGATGGGCATTAATGGAGCTGGCACGACAATTATTCCAAGTTCACTGCCTTCTTAGTGACAATGCACCATCCAGGAATTCATTTCCCGATCCAAATCGGGGAATACCAATGTCCAAATCTTTTAGTGCACAACTCATGGAAAAAGAGTTCGCTCTCATAACCATCCATCCATATGTGAAGAGAGCCCAGTTTGATATCAATGGATATATGCAAAAGATTCTGGGAGCAAAGTACCAACATAATCCTACCATGGAAGATTTATGGGCTGCTTGTTCGGATGAACATGAGGTAAGAAGACGGGAGTACTCTCGCCTAACACTTGCTCAGATCAAGGCCTTCCACATCAGAGTCCTCCCGATTCATTCATAAATGATGATGAGGATGTCATCGATCCCTCATATGATGTTTTCCTTTACCCCATTGCCTCGAATCGACTGGACCAAAAGAGATGAATTTTCTCTTGATGGCAAAAACCAACCAATTATTGAAAGAAGCATATCTTGGTATGACAGAGAACTTGCCAAATTGCAATCCATTCCAGATCATGTTTCGGGATCACAAAAATTTCCAATATGAGGGGGTCTCCATTCGACCAAAGTCTCTTCTCGATCAACCTCATTACCATCCAATCATACACAACAAGCAAGAAAGGAGTGGTTGCGAAATCCACTTCGCCAAGTAACGTGTCACAAGGAGAAAGATCTAAAGATCCTAACCCCGAAGAAGGAAGAGAGCGTGTGTCCGGATTTTCTACCTCGAGTAGAGATTCTTCTACCCACATCATTAATAGTGCTCAGAAGCTAGTAGCAAATGATCCTCAACCATGCTTCAAACAAGCATCCACTCAGGTGCAGGTAATTCAAATATCAAACACTTCGGAGCATGTAGTTCATGAAGGGATTTCCCAAAATCTCCTAAATAATCAGGAAGTGGATATTGAGGTTGTGTCTCCTCAAATCGAGGTCGTAGATAGGATTCAAGAAGGATCTCATGATGTCGGGAATAATGAGAATATTGATTCGAGCTCCAAGATTTTGTATGCTGAAATAGTGAATGATACTCCTTCCTGGGTTGATTCCGAAGTAAAGAAAAGGAAGAGAGTTGTCAAGCCAATTGACATCGATTTTGATGCCCTTTTCAAACTTTCGAATGACGCCATTCCTAAGAAGCATAAGGTACTTTCTCGAATAATGGTGGATAATGATGGAAACAAATTTGCAGACCTTGCCATTCCACAAGTTGATAAAGAACACGATGCTATGACACCTGCCGACTACGAAGTTTCCAGACTTGGACTTGGAAGATCTACATTAGAAAGTGACATGGTGATGGCTCGAGATTCAATTGATATCGTGCTAAAGACTTGAGAAATACAAGTCTCAAAACTCTCAGCTCAAGGCCGAAAAGAATCAATTGGTGGAATATGTTCAACATTTGATAAATCCCATATCATCCACCTTCCCAATACCTGATGCAGTGGCTGCCCCAGATGAAGATACTCTCAATTTGTCAAAGGAAATAAACACATTGGGCCATGTCACTAAAACTTGGCTTTCAGAGATTCTCGTTTTAGGCCAGGGGACGATCAAGACCGTGGTTAAGCTTCATGAAGATGTCAGTGCGTATCTTGATCCAATTCTTTCTTTCAAAGAAACTTTTGTTTCTACTATATCAAATTTGGATGAGATATTGCCCAGTTTACAGGAGATGACAAGTATGGAATCTTCAGTTTTAGCTATTGAAGGAATTCTCGAATTTGAACATCGAGGGACACGTTTTCTTTGGTGTCTGCATCTCAAATCAAGAAAAACGCTTCTCGAGGATTCTATGATCCATTATGAAAGCATGTGCAATGAAGCCTTCACTTCACTCTCCTTGATTCAGGAATTCATGGCTGAGATTCCTTGTAACCTCGTAAATGAGCATAATCAAAGGTGTTCATTGGAGCAGGTGGAAGAACAATTTTCACAATTGTTTAAGGACATGTACACTCCGCCAACAATTTCTCGTCAGTTTCCATGGAGCGGTGCATCAAATTAAAGAACTTATTTGAGAATGCTCAATCCAAAATTGTTAATTTAAATGATATGCCGAGTAGAATTCTTGAATTGCAGGTATTTTGTGAGGCTATTCTTCGACCAAGTGAACCTCCAGAAGAAGAAAAGATGTTTGAAACTTTAGGAAGGTTTAGATCCTTTCAACTGGCAAAAGCGGCAGATCCTAATTTCACCGGCGGTTCAGGGAGTTGATTTTCTTGGTATCTAACGAAGTGGGAGAGTCCATTTCTCATACGCTTGAGATAGGCGGACCCCATTTCAATGGATAAGGCACTGGTTATTATTGTATATTTTAAAAGGTGTTGTTATTTGTTTTGGGAAACAATGGATATTTTAAGTAATTTCTATTTTTGGGTTGTCTTTAATAAAGTTGTTGAAAAAGTCAAAGGTCACTTAAGTGCCTTATTTAATGATCATGTAAAACCCTAACTACTTTGTAACCAACTTTTGGGTTATAAAAGGAAGTGAGGGGCTCATTTGTAAAAGGTGACTTTGAGAGAGGAGAAATACTTTTGTGTGCAAGCTTTGTTTCAGGAAGAAACTTTGTGTTCTTTTGTGAAAAACATTTTGGAGTTAATGAAATACGAACTTTGTGTCTCATTCATTGTCTCTTTTAATATTTGATGTTCTTATGTTCATTAGATGTTAGGTGTTTGAATCTTGCATGCAAAAATTATCTTTGATCTTATTGTCAACGTTATTAATCGGTTGTTCTAGTTCACAGTGATCAAGCTCTGATTATCTACTTGCTCATGTGTGTTCCCTTTTACACGTTCTTGTTTGGCTAACTCAAACTCCATTTTATTTGTGTTAGTTATTCGTCTTTCTTCTTGCAATATTAGGCTCTGTGTTTACCTAACTCTTGCATGTTCTTTCAGTTCATTCCATTCCACTCCTTTCCTTCATTCCATTCCATCTCCCTCATTCACTTTTCTTTCCATTGATGTTCCAAAACACCCCCACATACAATTTTGAATGTACAGATGTAAATACAGTTTTGGTTTTCAATAAAGGCAGCCTCACCTTCATTGAGGAGGGACTTCGTTCCCACACTGTTGCATGTCATTTGCATGCGTGCAAATCCATATGCTAACACAATCCCATGCATGATATAAGCTTCTGGTGGCCCCCTCTTGTAGAGCATCTACCACAGGTACATAACAAAATCAAGGGTATTACAAACAGAATTCTAAGAAACAAAAGCGACCTAAGAATAACTAACGACCCCAAGAAGGTTTTCATGAAATATATTTAGCTTGTGACCCCATTTCTTCAAATGTACATACAAATTATTGTGAAGATGAATAGACAGTTTATGTATTCTTGAGAAATTCTATTGTTTGTCTCTCATTCGTACAGAACTTTGTTTAATTTTTGTCAGCTTACGTTGCCTCTTCATATATATCATGATGCCAAACAACTTGCAAATTGTTGCAGACAAAAAAACACAATGCTAAGATGCCACCAGTAGCCTTTGGTACAGGTGTTATTTGCACAGAATAATTCAAATATAGCTTCAATATTCAAATTGCCAGAACTTAAAAGGCATTCATTATTTGCTCCAAGAAATTTGTTCACAATCGCACAACATGCCCTTACCAAATACACTCATATGAGCATTTTACCCAATTATTATCCCATGCAAAGATTCAGGGCTCAAAATGTGCATGAAAAATGATAATACAGCACAATCTATTCATAAACAAATGCAACTGATCCAGCAATTAAGCACTATTCCTTGTGCAACTATTCCGTTGTCCATAAATGAGAGGTGTGTTGTGCCTCATCAATTACTTGAACAGAAATGAAATTTAAAAAAAAAGATTGTCAAGGTTGCAGCCACAACCCCTACTGTAATCAGTCTTGCTTGAAAAGTCATTTTGGTTTCCCTTTCACTTCTTTACCTTAAGACTTCTTTACCTTAAGACTTCAATCGACTGAAGAAGCACCTATTCACTTCTGTGGGCCAAAACATTTCAACGTGTATGTCTTTTCAGAGTGACCTACTACTTGCAGAGACTCAAGTCTTGGATTGATTGGCAATTGTCCTCTTGGCATCAGAGGTACCTCTAAATGGTGTGTCTTCTTTTGAGAAGCTGCCATACTTGGCTTCACCCAGACAGACAACAATTAAATGTGCAGATTGAAATTTAAATATCTAAGAGGACAGGGGCCTCCAGAGTGACCAGACCATAAAATTTCTAGGATGTAGGTATAGACGAGCATCCAGAGCCCAATGTATAATGATGCCAGAGAAATAGTAGTGCTTAATCAGGGAGTAGGAAGGAAAGGGTCATGGAGGAGCGACTCTTCCATGTTCTTTGGATATGTGGACCAATAAAATTGGCTCTGTTTCTCACAGAGAATTATCTTCATTCACATATCTTTCAGGGAGCTACCACTCTTGATGACTTTATGAGAGCCCAATACTGATGATTAGGAAAAATTAAATACAATGCATCAGTTTGGATATGCACATGGACAGACGTATCCCTATTAGACATCTCTCTTTTCCGAAAATACTCGGATCAGACCTTGTTTTGAGACAAGAGGATTGTTTGCCACCACTCTCTGTTCTACATGCACGCCTGTGTATTACCAGTAATTTTGCATCCAACGGCAATTTGTCATCTTTGTACTTCTGATCTCATGAGCGTTGTTTCTTCTAATTCTGGTCACTGCAATGCTTTGCCTTCAAGGATTGCCCCACTGGATTACATTAGTCCAAGCTACTCTCTAGATGGCATTCTTATGGGCATCCTTCATGATCATTGAGGACATGAAAAGGGGTCTCTCCTTTCTTCTAGTGCCAGTTTTATATGTTATACCCATAGTTACCTAAGTCTCGGGGACGGGGGACGGGGGTACAGAGGGACGGGGTTTCCGGGACGCATAAAAATTCCTAAATTTTGGGGACGGCTATTAAAATAATATATAAAATTAATATTTCAATATTTTTAACTTTTTTCAATGACATTTAGGGATTTAAACTGTATTCAATGTATTTTAGGTACTTTCCAGATTATAATTGAAAGCTCTTGGTAAAAATAACAGCCCTTTAAGAGTAAAAACATCAGAAAACTCTTGAAAGATTTTAGAAAAATTGGGGATGTCCCCTCCAAGTCCCCAAGTCCCCGAAACGTTTGGGACATCCGGGACGTCACCAAAATCTAAGGGACGCGTCCCCACGTAACACTGGAACTTATACCTGATATCTATTCTTCTCAAGGTTTTCTTTCTGTTAACCTGAGGAGGCCAGTCATCAGTCTTCCTAAGTCTTTTGATCTTTTGTAGTCTTCTGGAAGGCCTTTGACTTGATTCCAACACATCTGTTTTTCCTGAAGTCGTGATGTCAGCATCCCAGATTCTTCCATTATCGCCACTTGGCGGCTTTATGAGACAGTTGTCAGGCAGGTTCATACTTATCACAGTCTTTCTAGCTTTGTGAAGAGTACCATTGGGGTCAAGCAAGGATGTCCTCTCTCACCGACATGCTTCAGCATTTACATTGATGAGCTAGAGACCTTTCTTCTACAGCATACCCATGCAGATGATTGTTGTATTTTACATGATGTGGTGATAGCCATACATGTTTTCGTCGATGACGTCGTTCTCCTCTCTCACTCTGTTAATGGTTTAAAGAGAAAATTTGATGTCCTTGCTCGTTTCTACGACCCTCTTCAGCTGGTCATCAACCTTGCCAAAACAAAGGTCTTGATTTTTAACACCTCCAAATGCTTGCTTCCCCAATTCCAGTTCCTCTACAAAGGGGAACCTTTAGAGATCACATCAGCCTACACTTACTAAGGGGGTCTAATTTTCCGGACCATCATTCAAAATGAACCACACCTCTCAATCACGCCTTAGCGAGGGATAGGCCTCCCTTTCTATCTTGGAGCACCGATGTTCTTAGATCCACTTCTAGGAAATCCCTTCAAAGATGTGCCTCTTAGATATAGTCATCAAGCCTATAGTTTTGTATGGATCAGAGGTTTGAGGACATAGTCTAGGGTTAGTTCATTAGGCTTGTATTGAGATGGTCCAAACTCTCATGATTCAGCACATGATCCATTGCAAATGGATTGTTCCTCAGTGCATTGTCCAAGCAAAGTTCTTCCCCTAGCCTCTACGTCTTCGGACAATCTTCAAACTTACTTTCTACATACATGGACTTAGAACCATGGGAGAGTCAGCTTTAGGTTGTTGTAGGTATACATAGCCCTATGTTGTTAAGAGCGGATTGCATCATTCGGCCCAACAGATGACAACGTTGTTGGTACTCTTAGACTAGTTCCCTCCAATATATCAACATCAATATTGATAGATTGCCTCCTTTCAAGTGCTCTTCCAATTCCTATCTTGGGCTCTTCCCTCAAAGGAGGTCATCATTAGGGCAATCGAGAGGATATTTACAAGCGGTACATCTAGGTTACTTAGACCTCCCCTCTTTAGTCACTCAGCCCCAGACTTTCCTTTTATGTTGAACATTTCTTGTAGGAGGTGTATGGTGTCATTCATCACTTTGTCACTATCTCAAACATCATTGGTCTCACAACTTGAAGTTTCCCTCATCCAATTGTGGGTGTGCTTGCACCACCTACGGATTAAGACTGATCATCATATTCTACGTGGGGACCAGATATGTCGTATTTGCTCCCTTCGAGAAGTGGAGACCAAGGATCACTTCTTTTCAAATGATCTATTTTTATGAGATCCATGGGGATAACAATGTCTCTATATGGACTCGAGCAACTCTTTATTCACTTTCTTTTAGGACCCGGACCAACAATGTTTGGCCCTTTTTTTTCTTTGGGAGGTTGTCACCCTTCGCAACGGGTAGGGAATTCTTAGAGCCCCCAAGTTGATCACCTCTTTCTTTCAATCCTTCCCGGAGGTTGGCGGCGTAAGCCCTCTTTTAACATTGTTGCTTTACACCCTGAGGGGGATAGATCGGTGAAACGGTGCTCATCTTGGAACAACACTACTATTAAAGTGCCCCAACACACTAGGACTTGGCGGCGACGGGGATCCACCCCACCGCTCAATGGCATGGATCTACTCCTCGACGTCGTGGATCTACTCCTTCGCGACCACTTCATCGCCCACAAGGACAAGCACACAATACAGGTTTCTTCACTAACTCGGGAGTTTCTTCGGCCTTGGATGTTAGGAGGGATTTTAGGGGGTTCTTTGCTTCATCCTAAGACTACCCAATCTAGACCCCTTAGTTCTAGACACTCACCGATGAGCACTCTCAAATCCAACAAGTAGCCCTTTAACGGTGATAGATGACAACACAGTTGATTCCTATATCCCAAACATGGTCAAAGATGTTTAAAGAGACTACCATCCTATCTCTCCAACTTTCACTAGCTCGTGCTCTTTGGGGGTTCTTGTTCTTGCTTTCCCACATGATTGTTTATATTGGTACCCTAACCACATGGGTTGGAGCTATATTGCATTGGGTTTACCCATCATTTGCTTACAATGCTTCTATTATTCTTGGTTTGTTTAGTTGGTTGTTTCTAGAGTCCTTTTACCCTTAGCACTATCTATTGTAATTGCCTACTTTTGGTCATTTATGGACATTTCTTTCTTTCTCCTACTATATTTGTTTTATAAATTCAAGGAGAAGTTGCTCTTGACACTCCTTTTGCTACTACACCTTGGTTATGTATTTTGAATCATGTTGATCTCATCACAATAGCTATTGAGACCAATTACAACTTTGTTTATATGTTTTGGGAGAAGTTGCTCTTTGACGCTCCTTTTTTTGCTACTACAACTTGGTTATGCATTTTGAATCATGTTGACCTTATCTCAATAGCTATTGAGACCAATTACAACTTGGCTATGCATTTTGAATCATGTTGACCTGGTCTCAATAGTATAGCCAATTACAATAAGCTATCACAATAGCATGTGACAGCTAAAAGCACATTAAAAGAGAAAGATATTGATAACTAGTGTGGGCAAACAAAGGTTCTCTAGGTGTGCACACCAGACCCTATTTGGGTCGCACTGAGACACACCTGCACCCGATCCACACCCAAGAAGATTAATGCACCCTAGCGCATCGGGTGCATTTCCCTTAAGTTCATATGCACCACGTGTTGCATACCCTCACACCTGCGCACCCAAACAAATTTAGGGTAAACCCTACATATATAAGTGCATATAGTGTCATGTATTCCAAACATTACATATATTAACAAGAGACAACATGAGCCATTGTTAGAGAAGACGAGGCTAATGGAGACCCAAATAAAAGGGGAAGGTTGGTCCTAATCCATATCACATGAATGACTAGCACCTCCATCGACCACCATGAAAGCCTAATAAGATTCGATCGTGTGTATAAGAAAACGGATTGGGCTATGTGGACCTGGTTGGGAAATCCTGGGGCAGCATAGAATGTCCCAATGATGGATCGCCAACATAGGCCCAGGGGCAAAGGTAACACAAACATAAAGTTATTTTGATCCTCAGAATATAGTGGCACAGAAATTGAACACAGCATCACAAACAGGCACAAAAGAATCTCAAATTTGATTTTGCTCAAGAGGTGGTTGTGATATCCCTGATGACAAAAATACCAGGCAACACTTTCTACATAATTAGAGAACACCCAGTATAAATTTAAAGTCTCTAGCTGTAAAAGAGTTCCTCTAGTACAAGGTGGCATGAAAATCCCATACCCCTTGTTATCAGGATTCTTAAAGCATTTATCATAGCAGAAACTCATCTTTTTGTATATGGTAAAAATACTTGACAAGGTATACATATGTGCAAGATAAGAATAAGACCAACACTTTATGCATACCCATGTTACAAAGTGAAGTATGAAAAAGAAGCCAATTTCATGAAATGCCAGGATGTGCAAGGTAAAAACATTTGCACAGTTTACACTCATTTATATTATCATTAGCTAGACCACATTTACTTCAGGTCTAGCAATTATTAGCCATAATTCTCATACGAAATTGTGGCACTTACCTTGCTTTTCAGAGCGTCAATTATTGCTACTCGGGCATCAAACCGTTTCATTCCTTCATATTGCTTCCCTCCATTGCTATTAATCAAGCCATCATCAGTGAATATATTTATAAAATCTAGATTATGACGCTTACCTACAGCAAAATCATTTTGATCATGAGCTGGAGTTATCTGCAAAAGACATAAAAGACACCAAATTGGTCTAAAATGAAATCTACATCTAAATTATGGAAATAATAATTAGTGAGTTTGAGTTATGATTCAAGCGACATCTGGTAAAAAGATGAATTAAGTAATAGAAGAGATTTCTCCTCAGGCAAACAACCCTCAATCACACAATGAGATACAAATATAGGACGTTACCTTAACAGCGCCAGTTCCAAAATCCATTTTAACAAGTGATGCATCACAGATGATAGGAAGTTTTCTTCCATTAAAAGGGTGGACTGCAAACTTATTGTGCAAGTGCATATATCTCTGATCAGTAGGATGCACTGCAATGGCAGTGTCACCTAGCATGGTTTCAGGCCTTGTTGTTGCCACAACAATCTCTCCTAAACCTCCCTCCAAAGGATAAGCAAACGATGTCAAAACTCCAAACTCGACTGGATTTTTATACCCTGGGACTTTCCGTAGTGTCCGCTTAGTGATGATAATGTAATCTACCTGTACAGGAGAATTATAAAACACACAACAGATGATTAGAACTACCACCTGCAAATGCATAAGATGAGTAAAGTGATAACCGAATAGTGGCTCAAACATTTTCTATAGACCAAATAAGAAAGACGAAAAAATATGACAACATAAAAGAAAAGTTTGATACAAATAAGCATACCTCAATATCAGAAATTGCTGTTCGCAGGACACAGTCCCAATTCACAAGCCGATGATCTCTGACAAATGAAGATTTTATAAGAACAAGCTACAAGGTAATGCAACCAAAGGAACAGGAAATAATTTAATAACTTTACGTATAGTGTGTCATTCATAAATTGAGGGAAATGCCTAAGAAATCCAGACTAACTTGCTCAGCCACCTCTAAAATAACTCCATAAAAAACAAAACAAAAATCAACAACCTTAAATACAAAATTAGCAATATAGAGGACAAAATCTCTTCTGGTACTGCTTAAACATTGTTTGATTTACACCAATGGTAGAGGTGATCAGTTAAGAAAGGGATTCCAGAAAATGAACAAGACAACTGATGCCGCAATGCCATGGCCCATAACCGAAATCATAAAAATAATGTCAATTGTGTGCATCTTCACTGTCTAGATGATATTCTAATAAGTAATGTGAGATCCATCCAGCCAAACAACTATAGATCTCTCGGACCAATTTTTGGAGCTCTCCCACAAGGTCCTTGATGCACAAAAATATAGCATAACAGTGAGCATGCAACTGTGTAAATGTAAATCAAAATAAGATGACATACATTAGGTGTGACTAACATGGCTTCATCTAACATGCATGTATAGTGACACATGTACAGGTTCACAGACGGTACCTGATCTACATATAGCAGACTTTTAACTAGATAATATTCTAAAAAGTAATGTGAGGTCTGTCCAGCCAACCAACTATAGACCTCTCCGACCAATTTTTGGAGCTCACCCACAAGGTGCCTAATGCACGAACATATAAATCAAAACAAGGTGACAAACATTATATATGATTGACATGGATTCATCTTACATGTGTGTACAGTGATACACATACGGGTTCACAGACTTTACCTGATTTACATACGGCAGACTTTTAATAACAATTGGATACAATCCTGCTGGGAAATAACATATATCAACTACCATAAAGCATGGAAAATTCAAAATCAGCAAAAACTCTCCAAATATTTTCTTTAAATTGGGTGGTATGTATGAGAGGAGATGTAGTTTCCTCTTCTTGTAATGCATGTGTTTTTGTCATTGCTGTGTTGTTCAGTTATTTTTCTTATCTTTTTTTACTTTTCTCTGATACAGGTATGATCCCATACCTATTGTATGTCCCCCAACCATATTTGACTTTATCCAGATACAAATATGCATCCCATCTGCAGCTGAACCATACAACAGTTGGATGCTGGGAACAGCATATACTGTGAAATAGGGGGTATATCTACTGAAATAAGGATCCATACTATTATGCAAGTGTCCACGCACACATAATATCTATATAGATTCTGTTCTACTAACAAAAAGCCGAACATGACCAATCAATCAATCTGTGCAGCAAACAGGCCAGACAGTTAACTTTTCCTAAGATTTTAAAATTGAACATGAAAAAATAACAATCCTTATTTATCTGTTTGACTTTTGCTTTCTGAAGGAAGAATTCATTTGCAGGAGCATCACATAAATGTTATTCCCATGGCGAGTAGCAATAAAGAGCCCTTATAAGTTCACATCCTAATATAATCATTTTGGTCATTCCATTGATCACTAGTGCCATCAGATGGCATTTTTTTCCCCAACAACAGAACTTTATATTATGTAAAACTCAAAATTACATATTTGGCTGTGCCAAGCCTGAAAGCTATTGGTCCAAGCTTGAGCATCATACAACAAAAAAGCAGAAGAAATAATCATGACAGAGAATCAAGATTAAGAATATATCTGATATCCTCCTGAAGCTTGTTGGACCACCATGGAGGGGGCATGCCATAGCAAAACAGGTCCTTGTTGTCCAGAGCCCAGTTAGCTAGTCCATCAGCAACTTTGTTCCTTTCACGAGGAATGTGATTGAATTGGACCTCTTGAAATTTTCCCCTTAGTTGTTTTATCTTCCACACCCCATCAGATGGCATTTTGATCAAAGGCTTTATAAATGTTTATATCCATATCCCAATATTTCAAATATTGAGACACAAAATAATGCACAAGACATCATTCGAATACACACAGGCTTTCTTGTGTCTCTCATCATATCCCGCTCCCCTTTTTTGAAAAAAAAACTTAACATATATTAATAATAAGTGGAGAATATTACATCAAGCCTCTCCTACTTCTCTGAACTTTTGGGGGATGGGCCAGAAACATCCGTAGGTAGTGCATCTTACATTTGAGGAACAGTCCAGAAATCAGCAAAATGCCAAACCCCACAAAAATATTACCAAACTATGATCACTTCTAATTTTGCCAAAATCAATCTGCATAAGAAAAGAAATACAATTAATCCTTTGTATATATTTGTTAATATGGGCAGCCTTTTGCCATACAAAAGATCATTAAAACATGCAAATGCAACGAGAGAAAGGACAAGAAATCAAGTTTGTTTCTACCTACCCAAAAGAATGCCATAGCAAGAATATGACGGTTGACACCCAAATGCAACCTAAGGCTGCTCTGGACGTCCAAAAGCCCAATAGTGATGCACTAGAAGCACAGTGCAACGAACTCTTTGGCCAATTCCACAAGTTGATGTTTCAGCTCAACCCGACATCTACATCCTCTTTCTCGCAGCCCGCTAACATGCAGTTTCAGTATCAAACCCCTTGTCCAAGTCAACCTCAACATCCCAATGTTCGAACGGAAGATTGATGCTACAACACTGGATAAGTGGCTTCAATATCTTGAGGCCTATTTCTCCATCAAAAACTTTGTTAACAATGAGAAGATTACCTTTGCAGCATTGAAGATGTCCACTTCAATGTCCCACGTGTGAAAAATTCAACACGGCACAGGAAAGAGTACCAGTCCGTTCAGACTTGGGGTAACTTTGTTAGTGCTATACAAAAGGAATTCTACCCCCTCAAACATTATAAGGATGATTACATGAAGATTGACTAGTCACAACATCGCAAGGACTAGAAGGCAGAAGACTACACAATGAGTTCCGTAAGTACATTTCACGCTTGCGCAAGGACCTCATCGACCAAAATAACATGCCGAAACAAATCAGGGGCCTCACACCTTATATGTGCCAAGATGGAGTTCTCGCCAACTCTCTAGATCAAGCATATTACAACATCACCAAGATCGAAGCCAAGGCAAATATGAAGCAAAAATTTCCTCTTCATACAACGGCATGGGGAAGAGCCAGCCCGCACAGAGTGCACCATGTCATAAACCTGCACAGCAAAAGCAAAACACGCCGCATAGAGGAGAGCAACATAAGAAGGTTACGTCGCACTAGAAGACTTCAACATCTTTTACACCAAACAAAGGCAAGAAGAAACAAGGTGACAAGTGGTGACACCACACAAGTTCACACAATGATTCTCAAAGTTGTGCACAACAATCACTGATTGTGCAATCTACATAAGGTCTAGCACAAACGGATGAAACTGATTTAGATGCTACTTTTCTAAGCACCATTACCAATGTCATAGACACCTCTCCGAGGAGCGAAATTGCCTTTTCAATACCACATTTGGGTGAAGGGTCAGCCTCTTCATGTTATCATTAAATGTGGAAGCCAAAAGAACATCATTGCGCAAGCAACAACCCAACGCTCAAGCCTTACCATTGGAGCACATCCCAAGCACTACCGTCGGTGTGGCTTCAACAAAGGAAGGATACACAAGTTTGGAGGCATTGCACTTTCCAATATAAAGTCAAGCCCATTAAGGACACAAATCACTTATGACATCATGCCTCTAGAAATTTGGACCATCTTGCTAGGGAGATTGTATTCGTATGGCCGAGATGCGATATGTTAAGCCAAATCTAGCAAAGGATTGTGCACGCAAAAAGATCACTTCTTCAACTGCCAAACAATGTTGCAAACACATCTTGCACGTGTAAAAGTTTGTGTTGCTCATGGTCCGCCTTAAGAAATGTGTATGGGAGAGAAAACAGGCATTGGGAGCGTGTGCAACACAATCATCATCACAGAACAACTCGATAAGTTATTGAGACAACACGGCAAAGTCTTCGCAAAAACCCAAGAATCTTTCAAACATTGTATAATAAAGCATTGTATAGATTTGGTTCTTGGACCCCCTTTCCAAACAACCCTTTTGCCACGAGATCAATGTGAGAGAAAGATGAAGTCCAAAACCAAAGACAACATCTCCTGACCAAAGCAAGATCAGGCCCAGCTCTTCTCCTTTTTGGAGTTCGATAGTCCTAGTTCCCAAGAAAGACAAAACTTGCACCTTTGCATAAACTACCATGCACTCAACAAAATCACGGTGAAGAACTGATATCCATTGCAGCACATTGACAACCTCCTAGACCAGATTGGAGGTGCACAATACTTCACCAAGATCGACCTAAACTCGAGATATCATCGGGTGCCTATACACCCAGAGGATGTATGGAAGACAACATTCAAGACACGAGAAGGATTGTACAAAAGGTAGGTTATGACTTTCGGCTTATCAAATGCTCCAGCAACATTCTTGTGCTTGATGGACAATCTACTCAACCCCTTCCCAAACTCATTCATCAATGTCTACTTGGATGGCATCCTCTTCTTCAACAAGACTTGGGAGGAACATGTGGAACACATCTCGCACGTCTTCGACACCTTGCGTCAACATAGGTTGTAATCCAGCTTGGCGAAGTGTAGATTTGGTGTCGCATGAATCCAATACCTGGGCTACATCGTTGACCGCATAGCAATTCATGTAAATCCAAAGAACACCGAAGTGAACAAGGATTGCCCAACACCACACAATCTCACAAAATTAAGGAGTTTTTCTTGGCCTTGTAAATTTCTACCACAGATTCATCCCTGGTTTCTCGCACATCATGGCCTCTCAGACAAATAATGCACACCAAAACCAAGTTTGATTGGACTCATGCACACAAGCACACTTTTGAGGTCCTCAAACAATGCTTTTGCGCAATTCCAATTCTTGTAATGTCTGACATTGAGCACTCTTTTGAGCTCCATTCCAATGCATCTAACCATGCACTTGATACATTACTCATATAGCATGGAGATCTAGCCGCCTATCACCCAAAAACATTTAACGACACAGTTTAATGGTACTCCACCTATGAAAAAGAGATGTACACCATTGTGCAAATTTTATGCAATGGTGTCATTACATTTTGGGAAAGGATACAATCACTCATCATAAATCACTTCACTTTTTGCAGACACAAAGCAAGACAGTGAGTGTGCGCCACATGAAGTGGATGATTTACTCGCAGCAATTCAAATTGGTGATAAAGCAAAAGAAGGGAATGGATAATAAGGATGCAAATTGCCTTGGTAGACCGCTGGTACACATGCTTATCACAGTGCTAAACACGCACAACTACAACTTCCTAGGTTGTGTATCCCTCTACTCAGCTGACAAGGACTTCATAGATGCCCATACCGCTCCCTCACAAGGTGCATAGGCTCGGAATTTCTACTTGGGTGACAAGCTTTGCCATCTATGTGTACCTGATGGCAAGGCGTGCTATGCCAAAACTACAAGACACTTCAATCTCACCCAAACACTTGCAACATTGCAACAGCACTTCTACTAGCCGCACACGTGCACAAATGTTGAGCACCACATCAAGTCTTACATTCTTTGTTGCATTGCAAAGCCCAAAAATAGGAAGCTAGGACTTTACACTCTTTTACCGATTCCATATAGACCATCTGAAACCACCAGCGTGGATTACATGACTAGACTACCCATGACAGAGTGCCAACACACTGTTGTGTTTGTTGTCGTCAATAGGTTTTCAATGATGGCCATCAACGAAGTTGACAGTACACGAGCTTTCTTCACCCATGTTTAGGTCCGCTTTGGACTCTCAACATCCATTGTACCTTACCCAAACCCTATTTGGTTGGTCATTTATGGCAAACATTGAGGGAATTGATGGGTACACAGTTGGATCAGCCAACAGTGTTTTATACTCAGACAAATTAAAAACAAAAGTCGTCAACCGCACTCTCATTCATCTTTTGTGTATGTACAACTGTGCACATGCTCGCACTTGTGATGATAACTTGCTTTGAATCTAACATGTCTACAACAAAGGTATTCACATTTCTATGAGTCATAGTCCATTCTAGACACATTTTGGGTTCCAACGAGCAACACCTCTAGACATCTACCATGCACAAATCAGCACTAAGTCGCGCACACAGGAAAGGGAAGTGAACAAAGTGTCAAGGTTGAATAACGGCTCAATTTTAAAAAGTCTATTCAATCTATGATGAGATATGCAGATATAGATAATGCTTGCATGGAAGAAATTTATGATGGAATTGACTCCATCTTTGAAAGTATGGGAAAAATCATTCAAAAAAAGGACAAGATCTTGAAGGAAACCTCTACAATAAAGTTAAGAGTGTGGTTATGAAGAGGTGGAATAAAATGACCCACCCATTGCATTGCCTTACATGTACTCTAAATGCAAAATATTATAGCAATGAAATACTTCAATTACCTGCTAGGAAACCACTATATGATGACATAGAAGTTGCACATGGAACAAGGTCGCATTCAAAAGACTATTTTCTGATCTATCTTTGATTAGAGTTGTCTGTAATGAAATAGGAATGTAGCTTTAAAAGGTAGCACAGGAGAAATTGAGGCTCTTTTTGACAATTGACAAGCATAGCATATGATTCCAATCATGTGGTGGTATGTACATAGCCATGATGCAAAGTACGTATGACCTATTGCCATCAAAATTCTCACAAGTACAAAATAAAACCGAAAAGTTTGTGTTTATGTTTATCAATTTAAATCTAATAGCCATGTGATATTTACTTATTAAGTATTAACACATATTTTTGTATATTATTACTCATTTGAAATTTCCAACAACCTTTTATATAACAAGTAGCTAGTAATTCTTCAACAAAGTAGAATTGGAGTACATAAGCTTTTAACTACTCAACTAATCGAAACAAGTTGGCATCCAAGAAAGCTAATGATCTAGTATTTGTACATTCCAATCTTCACCTCTTGTCACACAAGATTGAGGACTATATTAGGGGCCTAACAAACTTTAGGATATTCGTCCACAAACTATTGACTTGGGTGCTTCTGCAGCTACTCTTGTCCAACTTTTATTACTTGGTGATGATGATGACAATCAAAGGAGTTTTACACAAGGGATGGAGAGTAGGGCTAGTGGGAGTGGAGTTAGAGGGAATGGCGTCCATGGAGGTGCTGATTTTGAGGATACTCTAGATGATTTATTCTAGATTATAATCATTTGCATTTACATTTTGTCTTTAAAGTTTGAACCTAGGCTATAACACATGATATGTCAAATCATTCATGAACACGTGAAAATGTTATGAACTTTCATGAATACTATATTTTTCAAGCGTTTCATCTTTTATGGATTAAACACGAGTATTATGCATTTTTATATATATTTATGGTTTTAATGATTGATTGTACGCATGCTTCTGTGCCATTTCATTTTCAAGGGTTTTGGAAAATGGATGTTTCCACATTTCAGATTTGTTTCCATTTCTGTGTCCATTTCCGTTTCCATTTCCTAGCAACTTCGAATTTCCTTTTATTGATTCTTACTCAATCATCCTTCAGGAGGATATGACCAGCGGCTTTGAAGATTTGAAAATTCGGAAATAAAGAGAGGAATCAGCTGTCCCTAGTTGTCTTCCCATAATCTGACTGTAGCACCACTTGCCACATGGTGAGAGGTTAAAGGAGGGTAAGACAATTCTGAATATGTTTTCTGTAGCAGAAATTTGGGAGTTCCAAGTGCAGTTATACAAAGCCATTTTTCCAGCAGCATTTTTGTTGAGCAGGGTGGATGTGCAATCCGTGTTTAACGTTTAATTCTCCTCTTTTCTTTGTATAGGTAATGGCAACCCATGATACAAGTGTGTATTTGAAATATTTATCCACCCCTTTCAGACAAGGTCTCTTTGGATTGTGATGATTTGATGTTCCGCTTCAGAGGGGAGAGGGATGAGTTAGAATATATACATCAGGACATCCAGGCTTGAGTTACTTGGGACTCTACCTGCCAAACTTAACTATTTATTGGTCTGTTCACCAAGTTTTGATTTCATTCTTGCCGCGGTTTGCAACCTTGCACCCATCTGTCATTAGTAGGTTTCCCATGCAGTAGAAAGCCGAAACATGTCAGAAGCAAATTGTCTTCTTGGAATTGAAATATCTGAAGAATTTATAATTTGTGGACTCTATTTATATTTACAAATTTGTGATTGTTTATTAATTTGTCTGATGCAAATTGAGAATTTGGCAAAGTTGAGTAAATTCCTTAGTACCAAATAGGGTATCATCTGCAAAATGGAAATTGGTGTATCTATGTCCTCTCATGGTGGTTGGCAGCCCATTGATTTTAGTCTTCCTCTCATCTGCTTAGAGAGCAGCCTTGTTTCTGCATTGACACAGACTGAGAATGTAGGAGTGGCGATATGGTTTACAATCCAGTCAACAGTTTGAGAGCTGAATGCAAATGCTTTGAATGTTCAAATGGTAAGGACAAGCTGCATCTGTCAAAATCCTTCAACATACCCAATTTGATCATGACCACTGATATGTGCTGAGCCCTGAGGGAGTGTCTGCTATTTGAGAGCAAGGAAGTTATCTGTAATATGTCTATCCTAGACAAACGTTGATTACATGTGAGAGATGATCCCAGGGAGGAGAGGTTTGAGCCAGTTGACAATGAGTTTGGAAATAATTTTGTAGGCCAATTTATGTAAGGCTATCAGCCTATATTGGTCCAGCTGATCAGCTGCAACCTTTTTTGTAATCAGCGGTGGCTTTGTAGAGTTTGATGCTTCTAATATTTATTTATTCTTTTGCCTCGACTCTTCTATAATAAGCCATAAGACTGCCTTTATGAGATCCTATAAAGTTTGATAAAAGAGTATCGGGAAACCATTAGAACCTATAGCTTTTTCTTTTTGGAAGGAGAAGGTGATTGTCTTGAGCTCCTCTTCCGTGACAGGACTGATGAAGTTAGTACTTTCCTCCTCTGTAATCAGCTTGAGAATATTCTTTAATAGGGTATTGTAAGCATTGTTCCGGCTCCTATCAGTGGCCTCCTCTGAAAGAAGGATGCTGAAATAAGAGGTGGCATGATTTAAAATATCATCCTTGGCTGTGATATATGAATTCTGACATGTTTTGGGGCTATGAATGGTACTGATGAGCTATTTATAGAGAATAGACATCGAAATAAATTGTGTTTGTGTCACCTTGCTGAATCCATGTTTCATTGGACCTTTGCCACCAGTAGCTTTCCTCTGTTGTTGAGTTGACAGTTCATAAATTAATTGTTGTTCTTGGCTTGCCAATAATTTGTAAGTGTGGTTTTTCTTGTTTGCTTTTGTATTTTGTCCCAAATATAGGTGTGCTTGTTGTGCCAAAAACAAAAATATTACCAAAGCTGTGTGTGCTCCATGTTTGCAATATATTTTTCAGATGATAGCATTTGGACATGAATTTGAATATTGCATGTCCCTGAATGTGGTTAACTTATTTCGACCAGTTCTCCACGTGATGAGAGAATTATGTGTGTATGAGCCACGTGCTTTCAAATCTGAATTGATTTTAAGCAATACCCAACCTTCGTGGTTTGATTTCCAGTTTGTATGAGTCGGTGGTTAGAGAGAGTGGAATCACTAACACATAAGTGGATTTGTTTGTCTCACCTTCAACCAATCATTTGAAATGAAAATTCTGTCCATTTTTTCTACAATGCAGTGAATTCATCTTTTCTGTTACCGCGTGTAAAAAAACCTTGGGAAAAACCTATAGCCACCATGGTGGATTGTGTCAAGAAGTGAGTAGATACCACAGCAGTTCTGTTATTGAATCTCAATCCCCCCTTCTTTTGTTCTAGTGTTTTGATTGTATTGAAGTCACCCATGAGAATAGTATTTTGAAGATGAGAGCTAGAGGCTCGTGGCAAAATTTGATTGATGTACGTGATTCTATTACTGCCATAAGGAAGAACATAAACATTGGCAGCACAAATGTCCTAGAGGGACCCCCAATGGATCATAGTTTTTGTGGATTGGCAAAACATTCGATTGGAGCTGTAGACACCTAAATTTGGGCTTTGGCACTCTGGAAACATCAACTGTGGCATACTTTCACACTCTTACAAACATGGACAAGACCCATATATTTGACTATTGTGCACACTTTCCCTCTATCAGTCTGCCCGCCTGCTATCTTAGCCACCTCTATCTCAGGATCAGCTTAGTCTATACAAGAACACTCCATAATCCTAAACAAACATTCTCCATACCTAGATCCACCATTCTACACTCCCAGGACGCTTCCCATAAAGCCAGACCATTCCAGTCTACCACACACATCGCATCTTGTCAGTAGTGTCCAGGTGCCTTCAACAGCTAGTTTTCAAATTGGGCTATCATCACTAGTTCGGCCTAGACATGTTTCATGATAGGCGGGAAATTAATGTGGAGTTACCTATATATACAAAACACCCTTGAGGTTAGTCATTGCCTTTCACATGCACTGGAGAACTCCTACTTGCCTAGAGCAGTCTCACGACATTGAGCATCACTGCCAAAGCTAAAGCCAATCTATAATCTCTCAAAAAGAAGGCCAATTAGTTAAGCATAGTTTCACAAATTTCACCTAGGTGGGAGAACTACATGAGTCTGAGGCCACTTCAAAGTAGTGTTATGTAAGCAACAATCAACCATTGGAGAGGTTGGGGTCAGTCCAATGCTAAAACTTCTCATGCAGCCAGGATCTCTCCAACAAGACCATTACCACAACATGAAACATGCACAGAAAACATTGCACACACAGAAGTTGCAGATTATGGCACTCAATCGAAGACACAGAAATTAGAAACTGCCTCCACAATATTCACAATCCGATGCAATGTACACAAGGGAGATCAGGTATAAATAACCTGAGATGGTTTGGTTCATGCAACAAGAATTTGTTGCATGAATCAAACATTGGTTGGGGTCGAATATTTGCACTTCCCAAATAGTACATGCAAATATTCTCCTACAAACTCACTAATTTAAAGCTTAACTCACTTGCAGTGTGAACACAACTAACACTAAACCCATTCGGAAATAAACCAAACGATCAAGTGTGAACACTCTAACACCCTCCCTTAAGCACAAAATTGGGAGTGAGAAATGAGAAAAGCTAGGAGACATCCAAATATGGGTCCCAACAACTAGGACGGATTAGGTATTCATCTACAAACAACTAGAAAAAAAGAGTTACCATGGATGAGAAATTGTCACCACAAGTTACCCAAAAAACTAATAAAACAACAGCTAAAGTCGAGTGAGAACTTATGCCGCAAGGCATCCCAAGAAGTATGCCTTAAAGACTAACCACAATGTTGAAGTCGGTGCATTGCATGGAAGAAGCCCATCAAACATAAATGCACTCAAAGGAATCGAAATTCAAAAAAAAACTGATGAGAACACATGGTCTGAAGCAACTAATGTTGACAGATGTTGGGGATGCCAGACTTACAAAACACTGCCAAGTCTGAATCCACTTTTCCTAGAGCTAAAGTTTTGCTAACCAAAAGAAATGTTGGGATCCATTATTCGATCACACAAAACAAAATAGCTAATTAGCACCATGCAAGGAGACTATCGGGGTATCAATAGTGCAAGAGTTCACCAAACTCAAATTCAATCTACTACCAGAAGATGTGGTGCGTCAAATACCAAAAACAATTGCCAAGGCAATGGACACGACACCCAAAGTAGGATCAACACCATACCCCCACACTATTGAATGGGTGGAGTGACACTACAAATTTGTATGAGTGGACAAAACCAACTACTCGAACATTGACAAGTTGACACTTTGGGCTTCACTAGATTAGCTATGCTTCATAAGGAGGGCAAGCTCAAAACAAGTGAAGGAGACCCTGTCAACATGTCTAAAAACTAGGTAGCCGGTACGTGGGTACGGTTCGGGTGCGGGGATCCAGTACGTCGGTGCGACAATTTTTGGGGGCCAGTGCACGGCACTTGGGTACGGCAAGATACAATATACATATAAAATATTAAAAATATTTTGAAAAGTAACAAGATAAGCAAAATTCCAGCCTTACACATGCATAGATTAAACAAATCTGAAATATACATAGGTGAAATAGCGACAAAAGTTAAAACATATTGATAATTCATTGTTTGAACTTATAACCAGTACATTGTTCAAATCAAAATGTTACAATGTATTATCATTATCTGACATTGTAAACACAAAAATGAAGAATCAAGATACATCAACATTCTAATTAGTAATAGACTAATAGTCTAATGGCTCTGCATCTTCTCCAATGTCTTCAACGAGAGCATCACTACCATCACGTGGTTCATTAGAACCACAAGCACCAGGAGTACAACCAGAACTATCAGCAATGCCGCTCCCGCTAGCCCCACTTTGCAGCTCACGCAAAGTACTATCTAGGTCCGGGTCTAGCAATGAAAGTTGGGCAATGGGAACATCCAAGTTTGGAGTCTCTGGGTCTATATCCCAACACTTTGTTGGCCCTTTCCTGTACTCATCCTTCTTATGTGATAGAAGGCGCAGGTTAGAATGCACAAAGACCAAATCCTCCGCCTTTTTTGCTCCCAACTTGTTGCGGTTAACTGAGTGGATAAATGAATATGTACCCCAATTCCTCTCGATGAAGAACTCGCAACCTATTGAGGCAAGCCGCAAAGTCAATGCAAAATTAAAATTTTAAACTTATAAATATAAAGTAAAAAAGAAAGAGTTAAGAAATTAAAAAAATTAAAATCTTACTTGTGATAAAACTTTTATTGCAAGTGGCATGAGGTACGGGTATGCTTGTCCATGGAGGTACCACCACGAATAAGCATCCATTCTGTATTTGTCACGAAGAGCGCTAATGGAGTGATCCCTGGAGGATATGAAATTCACAAACTCGCCTCTAACCATGTCTTCTACTTCTAGATCTGGGAAGATTCTAGAAAATGTTGCCTTATACCCCTCACTAACTTCAACATCCCTATATGGTGGGACCCTCCTAGGCAAAGAAAGGATCTCTCGTCTTTGTAGTATTTTGGAGTCAAGGCAAAAGCAAGAAGATGCAATGGAGTGGTCATTTTGTTCCACCTTTCAATGAGATGTGACTGCACTTCCTTGAAGAAAGTCTCTGTAGGATCTTGCTCTTTGGCATTTATGATGGTCTTAATTGACTCAATCATTGAGTCAATTCCATCATAAATCTCACCCATACATGGATGATCCATATCAACAAATCTCAACATACTCACGATGGGCTCGGTAAAACTGAGCAAGTAATCCACACGATCCCACCATGTGTCATCCAGGATCAACAATTTCACATTTCTAGCCCTCTCACTGTTTGTTTGCCTCCATATACTCCAAAGGTCACTGATAACCATGCCACTCAATGCCTCTCGCACCTTCACAAGCCGTCTCAAGACGAGCGTGTGCGAGGCAAATCGAGTCTCAGCAACCTAATAAGAAATCAAAAGAAATAAAATTAAGACAAGTAAACTTAAAACATTCAAAATTCTACAAATTACAAACTTATAAAATTAATTTAATGAATTTTAAAAACTAATAATTATTTTTAAAAATAAAAAAGAATGTTACGGGCTACCTTCAATAGCTGCAATGTTGAGAATTTACGAAAGATGGCTTGGGACATGTGGTGGTTGCTGACAAACATTTGAATCTCACTTGCCTCCTCATATACTTGTTTGATCCAAGCAATTTTTGTGCCCAATTTTTGTAACATTAAGTTGAGGGAATGAACCGCACAAGGTGTCCAGAATATGTGTCCATACCGTGCCTCAACCAACAACCCTGCAGCTCTACAATTTTTTGCATTGTCCGTTACAACTTGGACAACATTTTGAGGCCCCACCGCCTCAATAGATTCTATGAGGATGTTGGCAATGAATTGGGCATCCTTCACTTGCCCCTCACAATCAATAGCCCTGAGAAACATTGCCCCTTTAGGACACACGGCAACCACATTGATCAATGGCCTATTTGCTGTATCTTTCCATCCGTCAGAAACGATGGACACTCCTGTTTCGAGCCATTGATTCTTGATGGGTAACAATGAGTCTTCAACTTTTTTCTTTCTTTTGACAATAAGGTGGTGCACACCTTTTCATACCCTGGGCTAATGTACCATTTAGGGGCTTCATTAATACATCTCACCATATCTTGCAAGTATGGTGATCTAACAACATTAAATGGGACACCACATGCATAAATAAAGCGTCCAACACTTTGGTTAGCTATGTCCCTGCTTTCATTATGGAATGCCCTTTCCAATGGGCCTACATCTTTTGTTCTTTTGTGAGAAAGAGGTGAATCCTCTTCCCCTCCGGTTGCAATAGGTGTAGACAAAAATGGGTGATCTGGGGCCACAACATCAACAGAAGGAGAAACAGGTGGCTTGCTAATGGTATGTGATCTTCCTTTTCTTGCCATAGGATGATTGGATTTTAATGCCATTGTTGCATCTGCTTCCTCTTGCTCTTTGATGTATGCAAGGGTCTTTGCACGTGGCAACCCCTTTCCATCCAACCCTCCACATGTTCTGATTCCGTGGCCAATAGCCCCACACAAATGGGCTTTCACCCGACTGTAGGAGCTCTTAAATTGCATATTACATTGTGAGCAAACCCAAACAAAACCCCCTCCACCTGGTAATTGTTCTAGTTGTTTGACATGCCTCCAAAGGGGGGAGGATGGATCATTTTTGTGAAGGAGACCTTTACTACTTTGACCCACAGAACTAGAACTCGCATGATCATTTTAAGTTTTTAATCGCACAATGCATTTAAAAAATGAAAACAAATTTAATCTTGAGAAAATGTTGGAAGTTTAAAATTTAAATTTAAATGAAATCAAATGTAGAAAAATGAAGCTTAAAAGTTAAAACAATAACAAAAAACAAACCAAAAAAACAACTAAAAAATAATAAAATATTAAATACAACTAACAAACTAAAACACTCTAAAAAATCACAAAATACTTACCTCAATACACCCAACACCAATAATACAAGCTCTTGAACTCCTTGTCACTTGTTGCAAGCTCCTTCAATTATATGGCACTTGAAATCAACCTAAGCAATTGAAAATAGTGGAAAAATTGAAGGTGAGAATCAAATATGCAAATAAGAGGCAAGAATGAAAATGTGAGGTAAATGACTTGTTGTTATAGAGTTTGGGCGCACAAATTAGGGTTGAAAAGAATATTTTAATGTTTAAATAGTCGGTTTGACCTTTGTTTTGACCAAAAATAAAAAAATAAATAAAAACGCGTCAAAAAATGACGGGTTCGGCGCGGGTATGGGCAGGGAGGTTCTCCTGCAGCCAGTATGGCCGGTACGTCTGTTGGGCGCACAAATTGGGGTTGAAAAGAATATTTTAATGTTTAGATAGTCGGTTTGACCTTTGTTTTGACAAAAAAAAATTTTAAAAACGCATCAAAAAGTGACGGGTTCGGGCGCGGTAGTGCAGGCGGGGTTCTCATTGCCTGAAGCCCCGGGAATGCACTGGAGGTGCGTCCATATGTAGGGAGAAACCGCCGCACCCGCGCCGAACCGGACCCGAACCTGCAGCCCTTAGGGGCCGTACCGGCTACCTAGTCTAAAAATGTCGAAAATACAGACAAAATATACCTCTCAAGAAGATGGCCATGGTGACAATGGGAGAGTCATGTTATTAAAGGAGAGACAAGTGCTCAAAATGGAGCACAACCGCATTAAAAATTTCATGCTTCGTTGACTCGGTCGATTGAATGATCCCATACAAAATACTTCACCAAGTGATGCATAAACATCCAAAATGTTGTAGGATGTCATTTGAAACAAAAGATCCGCTCTGCAATTGCCAAAGAAAATAGCTCAAACAACAAGGAGCATTACAATGCGGGAATGATGAGCGGATCAAAAGCTAAATGGTTGAGGTGCCATCCCCGTAGTGCCCTCTCAACGAACGCTTACCTTGACAAAGCAAGTCATCAAAGGTCCATCCCAAATGAACACGTATGGTGAAGAATATGCCTACATATGATTCGGTGCGAAATGCACAACTAGATCATGCAAGGGAACATCAAAATGTGTATCAGTTGACCATTTCTAACAACTAAAATCTCAAGTTCCTCAAGCCGTAGTGAAGGTGTAGCGAGAACTCGTGCAACTCATGATCCTTACTAGGAGTCGAGTGAACAAAAATAGAGCTCGCCACCAAGTGATCCCATAGAAGATTTAATACCTACTTTAAAACCAATGTCGTGGCGTGAATTCCACATAAAAGGTTGGAGAGGCGAAGCAATACCCTACGAATGTTTACTGATACCTCCGCCAGAAAATCCCATCGAATAGAGTATGCAAGAACTAGAAGCAAGTAATTAAATTCTCAAAAGAGACAGAAAAGTAAGGGGCAAAAGTGGGTTAGGAAAATGTGCAACAACAGCACAATCTCGGTAAAGAGTGCAGCAACAAGCTTTATAACAAAAGTTGTAATAAGTGCATCAAGACTAGGGGTTGGATTAAGTATTGACAAAAAGGGTCAACAAGTGCAAAGTGGTGAAGGTGGACTAGGAGTAGGGTTTTGTATGTTCACTTTATGAGGGGAATAGTGCAAGCTTGCAAGTTTTTGCTATATGGAGCAAATGATATCCTCCTTCCTATGTAGGAGGGAGCAAAGAAGAGAGTTTTGCCTCTTGGTTTTTCTACTCTCTTCCACAAATTTTACCATGCCATCCTAAATGGCACAAATTTTGGAGAACAACATTTCATTCTCATACTACAAAGCAAAGATGTCAAGACAAGATGCCATGATAGAAAGGCAAACAAAGGGAAGTAGTGGAGATCGACCTCCTACTGGACCGAAACTCACCCTCCGATCTTCGACACACGTTAGGGGCAAAAAGCACGAAAAGTGCCACCAAGTAGAGAGGCAACCCAAAAGTATTGAACAGCAGATCGGGAAGCAAGGGTGCAGGGCGTGATCCCCACCAAGGTAAAGGGGCAACGCCCTTGTGGGGGTCCGGGGTAACACCCAAGGCAATTCCCTATCATGGTACAAGGCAAGGTCGAGGGCAGCACCCCCCATGCCAAACACAATTTGGAAGAGCAACAGCATTTGAAATGGCTCAAAAAATGCCCCTTTAAGAGAAAACGTGCCCCGACAAACTACTTATAATTATGAAGTTTTGCAATGATTTGCTTGAAAAACAGCCCCCAAAAGGATTACAACACCCCTTACAATTTGCTCCCCTTTTAAATACAATATTTATAAAATATGCCCCGCTTATTAAAAAAGGAACCCTTAAAAAAATCTCCCACAAAACTAATTTTCCCACTTTAAAAAATTGCCCTTAATAACTTTCCAAGCAAAAGTGTGAGGGGGAGGGGATGACCCTTTGACCTCATAGGATCAAGCACTCTACCAAAATATGGCCAGCCATATGCGCTACAAATCTTTCCAAATATGTATGTGGGCAAATATCAATTTAAATTATGAAAAACTCACATAAATTCTTTTAGAAAAAGTAAAAGCTCAAGTCTTCCTTTTTAGGGTTACGAGCCATTGTTGAGTTGTTTTTGCTTTGGAAGGAAGATTGTGCCGCCACAACTTAGGTTGGAGAGGTTTGTTTTCCATCACACAAAGGATTGAGTCACGACTAACGCTTAGGAAGGCTTTTCCAAAAAGTGTCATAACTCTATCTAGATAGTAAGGCCGAGTTGAAACCGGGTGCGATACACCGAGACAAAGCAAAGATTCCAATCACGAGCCTTGAAATCTTCAACTAAATCAAGAGCTCAAAATAGAAGTGCTAGGTCATGTGAAGACCAAATAGGGTTGTAGATTCAAATGTAGGGTCGTTGGGGATTTAGGCATGGTTCACGAGTCGAGTCCAAACTAGCAGAACTAAGAACTCATTAAATAGTGTTGTATTTGGATCACCATCAAGAGCCAAGCAGGTCCTGTCGTAACCAATCTGCTAGGATACCCGTTGAAGAGATCAAGACCAAGTTGGATCTATGTCGAGTGAAGAAAACAGCTCACCGAGCTCTCGGTGTAATGTCATCTAGACATATCTCCGAGTGGGTGCGGGGTTTCAAACAAGGCCGATCCATTCAAACATAGCCAAGGCGAGCGAGCCAAATGAGATCGGGACGAGGTGGGAGGTACTCGCCAGAGTGTTGCTCACTAAGCCCGAGTTACTGAGATCTCAAAGTTTCTTGCAGCGAATCACCGTAAAGTGGAACCGAGTTAGGTTGAGGAGGCGGGACTAAGGTCTTCGCCGATCAAGTTGTGCTCATCGTGATAGCTCAATGATCTAAGAGTTCAAAAGCAAATCAATTTGCCAAGTCACACAGACACATTAGGACCAAACAAGTCAAAGACAATGCACCGCACTACCTCAATAGTGTTTTTTTCTTCTCGATTTTTGTAGCTCAGAATGCAACTCACCATTGCAAGGAGATGAGATTGGGTAGCTCGTCAACCGCTTTGTAGCTCAATTTTTTGTTCGAAATATTGTCATTGATGTCAAAGGGTTAATCATTGATGTATTTGGTTAACGAAATCGTGTAACGGAAGCTAACGGAACTACTGACGGATGTTGACGGAAATGGTAGAAAGTAACGGAAATAACCAGCAGTATAGAAGGGTAGAAAACGAAAGTTTAAATACATGAAAATAAGTGTTTTTGCATAAGGATTATCATGGTATAAGTGAGATATACACAACTATACATAGGAGAGAGATATCAGCATTTTAAGGTGTTCATATGCCATGTTTTATGGTGAAAAAGAAGATTTAATGATGGCTGGCAGCGATTTAATGTTGACAGCGATTTGTCTAAGGAGGGGCAGCGCTCCTATCAAGGGGTTAATTGCATTGTTTAATGTGCATTTAATAATTGTTATGGGCTGCATTAATTACTTTTGGTTTTAGCCGACTAATGCACTTAATTATGTTGTGTTAATTAAATAATGGAAAGGTTGTGTTGGTTGGAATGATGTGTCTTTTCGAAAGGATGTGAGAAGGATATATAAGGAGATAGAATCATTTGTTTTAGACAAGCACACACATTGAATATTTTGAGTGAAGAGAGAAGAGTAATAAGAAGAAGAGCAGATTCAAAGGTGTAAAGATGAAAAATTGCAACAACTTATATATGTGAAGGTGCTGGGATAATTAGACTGAGTATTCTGAGTAGCAGTTTTGTAATAAAGTACAGCAGATCCCGAAAATAAAAGTGTGAAGTGCAGATCCAAATAAGAAAACCATCACTCGTTGAATAAGCAACAAGTCCACGGTGGTAAGAGGAATTTTTGATAAGGGGTTGGTGCTCCTGTGAGTGGGTGCTCACGAATTCGAAGGGGTTGGTGCTCCTATAGGTTGGTGCCTACAAAATTGTAATTTGGGGATTGGTGTCTCCTGTAGGTTGGTGCCTACAAACATTTGAGAAATATAATAAAGAAGATTTTCTCCGTGGTTTTCTCCCAAAAGGGTTTCCACGTAAATTTGTGTCTATTTGCATTGTGTTGGTTTGCTTTGCATTTATTGATTGCTTTGATATATTCACTGTGAAATTGATTAATTGTGATTACGGTTTTGAGATTAAGTGTTAAATTTAAAAATATCATAATATTGATTCACCCCCTCTCAGTATTATCTTGTGCTTAACAATTGGTATCAGAGTGGGTGCCTTCAGGAACAATCTAACAATTGGAAGGTAGATCTTAGAAGCACATATGGCTACTCATCAAGTAAAAGAAGGTTTTTCTTCGAACAAGGCTCCATTGTTTGATGGAACAAATTATGCATTTTGGAGCATAAGAATGAAAACATATCTAATGGCACTAGGGTTTGATATTTGGCAATCAATAACAGTTGGATATACAATCCCATCAGTTCCATCGACAGATCAAGCCGGAAAGAAGGATTTTGAAAACAATGCCAAGGCAATGAATGCAATCCTATGTGGCTGTTAGAATCTGAGTTTGTTAAAGTAATGCAATGTGACACGGCGAAGGAGATATGGGACAAACTTGAACTATCTACGAAGGTGATGACAAGGTTAAAAGGGCTAAGCTTCAAACCCATAGGAGACAATTTGAGAGCCTGAAAATGAAGGATGAGGAGAATGTTGCAACCTATCTTCTTTGTGTGGATGAGGTTATCAACACCATAAGAGGATTAGGCGAAAAGATAGAAGAATCCATGATCGTTCACAAGATTCTAAGATCCATACCATCAAGATTTGATGTTAAGGTGTCTTGCCATTGAGGAAATGAAGGATCTTGATAAGTTGAGCATGGACGAACTACATGGAATATTGACCGCATATGAAATGAGGATTGAGTCAAATAGACCATCAAAGAAGGAAGTTGCATTCAAAGTCTCAAAGAAAGAGAAAATCAAAGAACCTGAGTCGAATGAGAACTCAAGTAGCGAAGAAGATGAGAAAGAAGCCTTGTTCATTCGAAAGTTAAAGAAAGGATCTAGAAAGTACAAAGGTAAGTTACCATTTAAATGTTTTAACTGTGGTAAAATTGGTCATTTTGTGGCTAAGTGTCCAGAGAAAGAAGATAGCGATGATGAGGAAAGCAAACCTGAATTCAAGCAAAGCAAAGGCAAGAAAAGATTTGGAAAGCAAAAGAAAAGCTTATATTCAAAAGGAAGTAGTAGATCATCCGAAGAAAGTGGGATAAGTGACTCAGATAGCGATAATGAAGAAATATTATTCATGGCTATAAAAGATGACTTAGAAAGAGATGAAGACATGGAAGAAAAAGGTGAAGTGAATCTTGAAGAGGAACTTATTTGTGCCTTGGGAGAGTTGAAAGCTCTTAAAAAGAAAAATCAGAAACAAAAGTTACAACTCCTAAAGTATGAAGAAGAAGATCGTAACTTTGAAGCTAAGATATCACAATCTCTTGAAGAATCAGGAAAGATGATCATGGATCTAAAAACCCAAATTGAAGAAGCAAAACGAGTTGAAGAAGAATTAAGAAATCAGCTAAGGACTAAGGAAGAAGATTGCGAAAAGCGTGAGTCAGAGATCATTGCTTTGAGAAAGGACTTGGAAAAAGCAAATGCCAAAGTTACAAGTAATCTAAAATTTGAGAAAAGTACCGAGATACTAGATGAAATTCTGAACCGACAGAAGTCAACATCCGACAAGACTGGTCTTGGATATAAGGAAAGACAAGACACCGCTAACACAAAAGGTATAGAGTCGTCGAAAGAGACAAAAGCAGAGAAGTCAAAGACCTATGCAGAGACACTCAAGGAACCTATGAAGAATGAAGAGTTGAAAAGGGAGAAGAGCTTTATGAAGATCAACACTTCTTACAAGGAAAGCAAAGATGAGAACAAGTTTAGAAGACCAAATCCTCCAAGATATACTCACATGTCCACGTTTGAAAATTCTTTCTATGGCTATTGCTTCTATTGTAATCATTTTGGTCATAAAGCAATAGATTGTAGAATACGGGTGAGAGACAACAATATAAAGAACAAAGGTGTGTATGGATTCTCAAATAGAAATTACAACTCCTTTGCTCCTTTATCGAACTATGTTGAAGATATTGTTTGTTATAACTGCAATAACTATGGACATATGGCAAGATTTTGTAGAAGTGGTTTTGTAGAACCATCCAAATCGAACCAGAAGGTAAATGCTCCAGAAATAAAGAAGAAAGAAGCTACAAAATTTTGGAAACAGAAGAAAGAGGATGATGGGCAAGATAAAGAGAAATCTATGCTTGTTCAAACAACATTCCATGCACAGGATGAAGGGCAGTTGTGGTACATTGATAGCGGATGTTCAAGACATATGACCGGAGATAAAAGTAAGTTCATCTCATTGAAGAAAGTAAATGAAGGTACGGTGAAATTCGGTGATAATGCTAAAGCAAAGATCGCTGGAAAAGGTACATTGAGTCTTGATAATGGTAAAACAAAAACAGAGAATGTTTTATATGTTGAAGGATTAAAGCATAATCTCTTAAGTGTAAGCCAAATGTGTGATCAAGGACACACACTTAAGTTTTATGCTGAAGGGTGTGAGATAAGGAAGGAAGACACGAGAGAGTTAGTTGCAGATGCACATAGAACCACAAATAACCTATACATGCTCGGAGAAATAAAAGGAGAGAAATGTTGTCTAAGTCAAGTTGAAGAGAGTTGGCTATGGCATAGAAGGATGGGGCATATAAATTTTGATAATCTTGTGAAAATCAGCAACAAGCAGGCTGTGCGGGATATGCCTAAGGTAACGAAACCTGCAAGTACTCTATGCAAGCAATGTCAGCATGGAAAGCAAACCAGAGCAAGGTTTAGAACGAAGGAGTATTCGACCACCAAACCACTGGAGCTGATTCATACAGATTTGTGTGGACCTACCAGAATAGAAAGCATACAAGGTGAGAGTTATTTCATGTTATTCATTGATGACTACACTAGAATGACTTGGGTAGCCTTTCTAAAAGAAAAGTCAGAAGCATTTGAGAAGTTCAAAGCTTTCAAGGCTTTAGTAGAAAATGAAATCGGATTGAAAATAAAGTGCCTGAGGTCAGATCGTGGAGGTGAGTTCACCTCAAATGAATTCATTGAATATTGTGAAGATCATGGAATCAAAAGACAATACTCAGCTGCAAGGACTCCACAACAAAATGGAGTGGCAGAAAGAAAGAATCAAACCGTCCAAGAGATGGCTAGAACCATGTTAAATGAATCTAAGCTATCAGATAGATTTTGGAGAGAAGCGGTAAATATAGTTGTTCATATCTTGAATAGAGGGCAAATCAGAGTTAATCATGACAAAACTCCTTATGAATTGTGGAAAGGAAGACCAGCTACTGTAAAATATTTCAAAGTGTTTGGGAGTAGATGCTTTATTAAAAGAAATGAAGAGAACTTGGGCAAATTCGATTCAAGAGCGGATGAAGGAATTTTTCTTGGCTACTCTATTAAAAGCAAAGCCTATAGATGCTATAACAAAAGACTACAAACTATAGTAGAAAGTGCAAATGTGAGAGTGGATGAAATCGTGAATCAAAAAGCTAAAGAACCTGCAGAAGAGCCCTTAGAAATACCCGAGGTAGTAGAAGAAAAGGAAGAGGAAGAAGATGTTGAAATTTTAAGCAAATTTAAAAGGCAGGACATCAAAACACCATCTCGCTTTGTTAAGAAGAATCATGCTGAAAGTCGGATCATTGGAAACCTTGGTGATGGAGTACAGACAAGAAGAAGAAGTGTAAGTGCATCAGAACTAGTAAATTTCTCCTCATTATCCAAAATAGAGTCGAAGAACTTTGTAGAAGCCAACCATGATAAACATTGGATAAAGGCAATGGAGGAAGAGTTAGATCAAATTGAGAAGAATGAAACATGGGAACTTGTACCTAGGCCAAAGGATCAGAATGTGATTGGCACTAAGTGGGTATTCCGAAATAAATTGAATGAAGATGGACAAGTCACTCGAAACAAGGCAAGGTTAGTATGTAAAGGGTATGCTCAAGTAGAAGGTATTGATTTTGAAGAAACTTTTGCTCTGTTGCTAGATTAGAAGCAATTAGAATGTTTCTTGCTTTTTCGGTATTCAAGAACTTCAAAGTCTATCAAATGGATGTCAAATCAACATTTCTAAATGGGAAGTTAGAAGAGGAAGTATACATAGAACAGCTGAAGGGTTCCTCCTATCAAAAAATGAAGATTATGTGTGTAAGTTGAAGAAGGCCTTGTACGGATTAAAACAAGCCCCCAGAGCATGGTACTCTAGGCTTGATAAGTATCTACAAGACCAAGGGTTCAAGAGAGGACTTGTTGATAGCAATCTTTACATTAAAATTGAAGGTGAGCACCAGTTGATTGTTGTTGTGTATGTAGATGACATAATTTTTGGAGGAGACAATGAGGAAATGTCTAAGAAATTTGCCGAAGACATGCAAAAGGAGTTTGAGATGTCCATGTTGGGAGAGTTATCATTTTTCCTTGGATTGCAAATTTCTCAATCTGATAAAGGAATATTTATATCCCAAACCAAGTATGTGAAGGAAATGTTGAAGAAATTTGGCATGGAGGAGTGTGCACCTGTTAGCACACCTATGGCTATCGGGACAAAGTTAAGCAAAGATGATGAATCTCTCGAATGTTGATCAAACTCTCTATAGATCAATGATTGGGAGTTTACTATATGTGACGGCATCTAGACCAGACATCATGCAAGCAGTGGGTATGGCTGCACGTTTTCAAGCAAGTCCGAAAGAAACACATGTGCAAGCTATAAAATGCATATTCAGATATCTAAAGGGAACTATGGATTATGGGTTATGGTACCCAAGGGGTAAAGACTTCACATTGGTAGCTTATATGATTCAGATTGGGCAGGATGTGTGGATGATAGAAAAAGTACAAGTGGAGGAGCATTCTTCCTTGGAGACAGCCTAGTATCTTGGTTAAGTAAAAAGCAGAACTCTGTATCCTTATCAACAAGAGCAGAGTATATAGCAGCAGTGTTATGTTGTACTCAAATTCTATGGATGAAGCAAACCTTGAAAGATATCAAAGTAGAGTATGATCATCCAATCTCCATATTATGTGATAATACCAGTGCGATAAGTATTTCAAAGAATCCGGTTATGCATTCAAGAACAAAGCATATTCCCATAAGATATCACTTCTTAAGAGAGCAGGTGGCAGAAAAGCAAGTAAAGTTGGAATTTGTTGCTACATCCAAACAGATAGCAGATATCTTCACCAAGCCACTTCCAAAGGAGACATTTGAATATCTACGGCAGAAGTTGGGAGTAATATCCTTTGCTTCTTCCCATTGAAAAACCAAGAGAAGCATCGGTTGAGGGGGAGCTAAACATTGCAATATTCAACTCCTAGATTGACCCTTTGCCATTGATGTCAAAGGGGAGAATGACAGTAAGGGGAGTCATAGCAAGGGGGTTGTTGCAGAAAAGAAGAATTTTTTTGGAAGATTGCCATCAATGACAAGGGGGAGATTGTTGGAAATATTGTCATTGATGTCAAAGGCTTAATCATTGATGTATTTGGTTAACGGAATCGTGTAACGGAAGCTGACGGAACTCTTGCGGATGTTGACGGAAATGGTAGAAAGTAACGGAAATAACCAGCAGTATAGAAGGGTAGAAAACGAAAGTTTAAATACATGAAAATAAGTGTTTTTGCATAAGGATTATCATGGTATAAGTGAGATATACATAGTTGTACATAGGAGAGAGATATCAGCATTTTAAGGTGTTCATATGCCATGTTTTATGGTGAAAAAGAAGATTTAATGATGGCTGGCAGCGATTTAATGTTGACAGCAATTTGTCTAAGGAGGGGCAGCGCTCCTATCAAGGGGTTAATTGCATTATTTAATGTGCATTTAATAATTGTTATGGGATCCACTTAATTATGTTGTGTTAATTAAATAATGGAAAGGTTGTGTTGGTTGGAATGATGTGTCTTTTCGAAAGGATGTGAGAAGGATATATAAGGAGATAGAATCATTTGTTTTAGACAAGCACACACATTGAATATTTTGAGTGAAGAGAGAAGAGTAATAAGAAGAAGAGCAGATTCAAAGGTGTAAAGATGAAAAATTGCAGCGACTTATATATGTGAAGGTGCTGGGATAATTAGACTGAGTATTCTGAGTAGCAGTTTTGTAATAAAGTACAGCAGATCCCGAAAATAAAAGTGTGAAGTGCAGATCCAAATAAGAAAACCATCACTCATTGAATAAACAAGTCCACGGTGGTAAGAGGAATTTTTGATAAGGGGTTGGTGCTCCTGTGAGTGGGTGCTCACGAATTCGAAGGGGTTGGTGCTCCTATAGGTTGGTGCCTACAAAATTGTAATTTGGGGATTGGTGTCTCCTGTAGGTTGGTGCCTACAAACATTTGAGAAATATAATAAAGAAGATTTTCTCGAGGTTTTCTCCCGAAAGGGTTTCCACGTAAATCTGTCTATTTGCATTGTGTTGGTTTGCTTTGCATTTATTGATTGCTTTGATATATTCACTGTGAAATTGATTAATTGTGATTACAGTTCTGAGATTAAGTGTTAAATTTAAAAATATCATAATACTGATTCACCCCCACTCTCAGTATTATCTTGTGCTTAACATTTTTTTCAAAATTCAATGTATATTTTTGTGCAGGGACTGCAGAAGTAATATAAGTGTCTGCAACTTCTTAATGCAGGAAATTTGTTTGACTTAATGTTAAAAAAATGCAATGCAATCAATGTCTACAACTATGTAATTATTCACTACAAACCAATAAAGATATGCAAACCTCCTTGATTTATTACAGACTGAATAAAGGTTGCTGGAGGCAATCTGATACCATATCAGAGAAGCTAAAACTTCTCATGAAGCCAGGATCTCTCCAACAAGACCATTGAAACATGAATCATGCACAGAAAACATTCCACACACAAAAGTTGCAGATTATGGCACTCAATAAGAGACAGAAATTAGAAACTGCCTCCATATTATTGCCTCCACAATATTCACAATCCACTGCAGTGTACACAAGGGAGATCAGGTATAAATAGTCTGAGATGGTTTGTTTCATGCAACAAGAAATTGTTGCATGAATTGAGCATCAGTTGGGATCGAATAGTTGCACTTCCCAAATAGTACATGCAAATATTATCCTACAAGCTAACTTCCTAATTTACTGCTTAAGTCACTTGGGAGAGTGAACACAACCGACATTAAACCCATTCTGAAATAAACCAAACAATCAGCAAGTGTGAACACTCCAACAATGTTTGCAGCCCGAGCATCTGACAAAGCATCCCAAAACCATTTCCAACGACTAGCACACCACTTGTAACTGACAGACATCCAGAAACAGCAAATTAACACATACATCCATTATCTTGTCAATTCTTAATCAAGCAATTACAATATCTACTTGCAGAAAGCAAATTCAGATTATTGTCTTCATGTACATGGATGCACTAATCACAGTCTGAATTTTATATCAGTTTTATTACATTTTATGCCTAATGTGTAAAATAAGTAATACATTTTTGTGAACCCCTGAATACAATTACAAATATCTACTTGCATAAAACAAATTCGGATTATTGTTTTCATGTACTTGGATGCACTAATCACAAAGTCTGAATTTTATACCTCGGTTTTATTACATTTTATACCTAGTGTGTAAAATAAGTAAAACATTTTTGTGAACCCCTGAACCCCACTCCTTTATTCGAACATAAACCCTAAGCTTACTCTTAGGGGTTCCAATTTTCTCAGGAATTCAACTTCAGGTTTTGATCTTCACACTTGGGTTTCAAATGTATTCCCTTTTAGGATCCAAATTTAAGTGCCCATATTTAATTACATATGTGTTCCTGATATGAGTTGCGTATATCTAGCATGCAAAGCCATTATATCCAAGATTTCATGATTTTTGCCGATTTGTGCAATAACCCATTATCGTGTCACAATAGGTGCAATAAAAGTAAAAACAAAGGAGCTATTATACACGATAATATTTATCCCCTTTGAAAGCATGCACTGCATGAACGTCAAATCCAAAATGCTTCCTATCACTACTTGGAGAGAGAGCATGCATGGCTCCTTTCATCCCTCCTTAGTATCTTCTGATAGGGGCAGTCAACCCCCACCTGTCATCCATCCTAGACAAATATTAGATATAGAAGTTGTTGTCACAACTCATAGGGATAGGGAACAAACTCCAAATCTTGTGATACAAGGCATAGGTAACCAAAACATCCCTCCCAATCTTCCTCCCCACCCAAAAGCATTGGCTGATACAACCAAGGATTATGATATTATAGACAAACTTAAGAAAACTCATGCAAAATCTCTATTGTAGAGTTAGTTAAAATATCCACTATATACAAAGATATTCTCCATGCATGTAATAAGTGATTCTCCATGCATCATTACGCGATACTACTCTACCAAGGGATATTGAGCCAACCTACTTCGCATCTATAGTCAACACCTTGAAGTAGAGTAACAATATTATTTGAATTTCCTTAGAAAAGAGGTTTCGCCTGCTAGGCAAATTACAAATCAAAACCTCTCCCTGCACATTCAAGTACACATATTAAACAAGGGAATTGAGAATGTTATGGTGGAAAATGGCTCAGGGTTAAACCTTGCAATACCACATTTCTCTAAATGCGCAGTATTGATGTTGATTCTTTGAATAAAGAAAACCAAAACATCAAAGGTTTTGAGAACACAACTCAAAACAATCACATTTGATTAACAGTTCGGCTTACCCACTGCATTTCAAGTGATGCCAAACCATTTGAATTATAACAACCCATTCGGTAGACCATGGATCCACACTATGGATGTTGTCGTGTCCACTATACATCAATGTTTAAAATTTGTACATGACAGGTGCTTGCATATATGTCTTGCAGACAATAAGCCTTCTAGATTTTGCAAATTTATAGACCCAACTAAAGGTTTTATATCACAAATGGGCACTCCCAATCTTCGATTATACCTCTGTAATAAGTGATTCCAATAGAACCAGTACATACATACGAAATAAAGAACGTAGCCAAGGCAATAAGCCCTTGCCAGCACTAACAAGCAAGGCAAAAGAACACATATTAAAAAGGTAGACGAGAAAGAAGTACCCAATCTCCCATTAGCAATTAATTTGGAAGATCAAAGTTTACAAGGAAATTCCTAAGACATTGATAACTACTTGTCTCATCTATGCTTTATACCCATGGGGCCAGCCTGGCCAGGGATACAAAGCCACCTTGAACATGGTCGGTACCCTTCAGACTCCACCGAAAGACAACAAAAGAAAAGCACCCCTTGAAGATGATAGCAAGCTTACAAAGGAGGTAGCCGCACCTTCCAAGGAAGCCTTAAAAGATAAGCAACTTGACAGCACACACCCTGCAATACATCATGTTCTCTATCAAATAGATCATGATCCACATTATAAGGATAATTAAAAAAGAGCTATGGATGTTTCTTTTAATATGAATTCGAGACAAGAACATTTAACGATAGGCACTCCATTAAAACAGTACCTTGTTTAATCTAGCAGGACTCAACCACAAGAAGCAGCCCACAGAGCACAATGTGCGGCCATTGAATAACCACCCTCTATACAAAATTTGGTCTATAATATAGAATCCCAATGGATTCAATTCAACAAACACATTATCCTCAGCCCACTCGAGTTTAGTATACGGTAACCAACTCCTTGTATCCCACAGTAGTCATTCAGCAACCTTATGCATGTGTTCCAAAAAGAACACCAATGCATTCCCCTAACATACAACAAAGTCCACGGCTCACTATGACTACTAAGGTTATGAAAAAGAACACCAATGCATTCCCTAACATACGACAAAGTCCACGGCTCACTATGACTACTAAGGTTATGCATCACATATATAGTTATATTGAACATGGCGACAGTTTATGATACTATAAATTCCACAACCACATCTCAAATTCAGATATTGACATATGTACTACTTCACACCCAAGATGTGTGATGTTTACACCAATCAATACAGGACCTGCCTATGAGCGATCATAGGTTAGTTCATCTAACCTCTTCATATCTACATATGGCTTAATTAATTTGATTTGATAGAGCCATACATGTAAGAATTAACAAAAAGAGCCAAATTGAAAAAAGTAGTAATACACGTCCACTAGCTGTCGCACAAATTGTTGCAAAGGATCCCCACCTTGATAGGGGCTAAATTCATGATTGATTTAACTTTTTTCATTTGAAATTTTCTAGAAGGTACCCAAGTTTTCTAAATGCAAACGATTTAGCACATGATTTAATAAAATACCGACTCTTGTTAACAACATGAATATAAATGTAAAGTGTTCTTTTTACTCACTCAATTTTATTGGTAATTGATGCAGGAGCATCACTCCTAAGTCCAAGTTTTGAAGTGTCATGACATTTTTGGCTTGTTAGGTGGTTTAGGAGTCTTTAGAAGTCCTTAGAATTCATTTCATGTTGTCTTGTTGAGCTCAAGTGGTCAAAAATTCAAATATTGGTTTTCCCTCCTTTTTGGGCAAATTTGAATTTTTGAATTAGTTTGAGCATTTTGGATTGCTTACATGGTGTGTAGGAGTCTAGGAGGTTGTTGAGAGTTTGTTAGGGGTTTAGAATCATGTTTATGTCTTCTAGGTGCATTCATATGTTGTGTAGTTGGTTATATAACTCTTGAAATGCTTTCTTGGTCTTTTTCCTATACAATATAACCCTCCTCATGACCATAACAGTTAGTTATGGGAGAATTTCGAGGCAAAGGGAGATAGATAAGTCTTGTAACTGAATTCATATTCATTTTTTTCATTCAAATGACAAGCATAGAAGGAGCTCCAAGAAGTGAAAAAGGAATTTTGTTTGCAAACAAACTGATTTTGCTTGATGAAATTGTCATATTTTGCATGCAATTTCTGAGTGTGGATGATGGAAGAACAAAACTATAAGGAACATTGTTAAAGTGAACATACAACGAGGTAAGAAGGAGATAATGTTTTGTTCCCTTGATTGTGATTGAGTTTTCATCTTGTTTCTGTTGCTAGGGTTTGTAATACCCTGTTCCTGATCTTCATAATACACAAAATGTCTGAGAAATCACATTACAGAACATAAGGGAGTGAAACTTGATCAAGAGGTTATTGATTGTGGCTCAGAAAGGTGTATAATTTGTGCACAAAAACCCCAAGGAATCTTCAGAAACCCTTGCAAGAAAAGATCTAAAAGTTATTTGTTTGGAAGCCTTCATAAAGTTGGAAACCCCTGCTTGCTACATACAGGACGGGTATGGAATAGTTATAAACTGAGAATTAATGGTTTTGAACTTGATTGTCAACGTAGGCATTAGGAGGAACCATATTCACCCCTCTAGGAAAAATCTTGGACCTTGAACACAAGTTTCATGCATTTGGTGAAAGAATTAAGCTTCTCGGGTTCACTGTGAAAACCCTCACTAGGGTTTGAAGCAATTTGTTGATGCAAAGTTTCTACAGAGAGATAAGACCTCAAATTTCCAAGCTGGCACCTTGAAGGAATTCTAAAAGGGATTTTCAATGTTTTAACCCGACAAGTTCTCAATTTCTTACATTTTAACAGTCCTAGTACAGGCCTGTAGAAACTAGCAGAGGCCTAATGTACAACTGAGAAAGTGGATTTTTAGGGAAATTTTCCTTAAGAAGGCACCTTGAAACTTAGTACAGTGAATATTAGCCCAAATGCGTACTCCAAAAGGTGACTAGTTTGTCTGGAAAGTCCCTCTATCAAAAATTATGCCAAAAAAAGGACCTAGGAAGGGCTACAAGGAGCTAGATTGGGTGAAGTAAGAAGGATGTTGGAAAAGTGACTTAGCTATGGAGTTGGGATATGAAATTGAACACAATCCTTAAGGGGGCAAATGGGTGCCCAAAACTAGTTTGAGTTTGCCCTGGAAGTGTGTAGAATCTTCCCAACAACAACTCACTAGAGGCAAGTTCTTAAGAAGCATTGAGAAGGCAGTTTTCAGAAAAGGTAAGAGAGTCGAAGCTGGTGTTAGTTTTGTCTCATTTTGCTGGTTGATTAAGCATTGAATACGGTCTAGTAACAGGGTACAGAGATTAGACAAGTCCATTGAAGCCTCCAACCTGAAATTTGCTTGCTTTTGGACTAGTTAAACTCAGAAAAGTGAGCTAATTTTCCTAGTAAAGGACAGTTTTGATCTTTTGTTTGTACTTGCATTGTTGTTTGGTGAAATGTGATATGAGCTCTGCATCAGTAGTACTCCTAACATGAGTTTATAGCCTAAACTCGCTATAGAATCTCCAACCTATTCCAAACCTCTTCCTTAGATCTACTTTCAAAATAAACAAAATAACCTCTTTTTAAATCTACTCCCTACTCACTAACTTTACATTTAAACTTCACACTAGATTTGTTTATCTATCTACATTTGCTAATTTAACCACCTTGAAGTCAATATTCTATATCAAGAATTTATATATCACTCTCAACAACTCCTTCCCATTCACTCCCCACACCATAGTTACCTAAGTCTCGGGAACGCAGGGACATGGTTTCAGGGAGGGCAGAAAAATCTCGTTTTGGAATTGACGAGGGGACAGCTATTAAAATATTTAATACTATATAGAAAAATAATAATAATGCCAACAGGCATAACCTACATTGGCAGCAAAGAAGGTGGAAGGAACAAGAGTCAATAAAAATGGTCGACCTTAAATTTGATGTCTATTTGATCGTCATCGCAGTTTCAATTTTTCCTTCTTGCTTGGAATAGACGATCAAAAACTTTAAATGTCTTGGGCATACAATGGAATTTGGAGCACATTTTTTCAACCAAAAAGATGTTTTTGAGCCCAACACTGTGGTGCAGCTAGATTGGAGCCATCCATCACCAAACAGCAGGAAATTTGCACAGAAGGAGATGGAGTTTAGTCAATGTGGAACTCTGCAATGGACGTAAGTATGTGACAAATCTAAGATGAGTGCCTCAAGATCGATGCATATTGGTGTTTTTCAAATTAGCTATATTTAAAATATTTGTACTAATATTTGAATCTCTGAATTTTTAACAAAGAAAAGAATAAATTTAAAAACTGGATATCCTGGAAGTTCAAGCAACACCTCCTTTGTGTATGCATTTTTGGTACTTTGAGGGGACACTTCACCTGTCCTCCTGTCCCCAAGACATCCAAGACGGCTGCAAGAAGGTGGGGACGCATCCACATGTAACAATGCCCCAAACTCAATTGCAAAAATGGTTGTGAATTTAACCACCTTGTAACTAGGATTAAATACCATGTATATATAACAATCATAAGTTTATAACCTCACTCGCTATAACATCTTCTCTAACAAACTATAGAACTCTCTGAAATTAAATCTACTTCCTGCAGACTAAATTTAACCTAACACTAAGTTTTTATAAATTAAAACCTAACAATAAGATTTTTATATTTATCAACATTTGTTAATTTAACCACCTTTTAGTTAGGATTATATATCAAGTTTATATAACTCTCTCAACAACTCCTACCCACTCAGTCCTCGAACTCATCGGAAAATGGTAGCACATTTATGTTAAAAATTACATGTCCAATCTCCTTTTGTTGAAATTTTAGTTGCCAAAGTTTAACTCCATAGTCGAAACCCATGTCGGGGTATAGATAGCAGCCACATCACAAACTAAATATTATCATCAAAATATATGCTTAGATAAAGAGAGGACCAAAAGGTAATACCTATAAATAAGGTCCTGCTGATAAAGCTGAACAAAGGCCTCTGTTACTGCTTTTGATCTTTTTCATCCATAGTGAAGCACTGTATTAAAGCTTGAATTAGAAAATATAATAGTATGTGAAGAGCACTTTTTGAAGAAAAGTGTCACAATATTTCTCCATCCATGAAATCCAGGCTGCAACATTCGAGGCGCTCAACAATTTACATAGAAGTATATTTACAAACCTCCCGGGACCAGTCAAGTGTGGCTCCAAGACGACGCTCCTGATTCAAAATTGTTCCTCCATATTCCTCTTTCCATTTCCAGACCTGCAAATAGAACATAGAATCAGCTGCAAAAACTCATATAGACTGAGATTAGAAGTAGAAAGTCCTTGTAAGCACAGCACTCAAACAAGTCTGTGTTGTTTTACCAAACATAGCAGCTACCTATCACTAGTTCCCATATGATCAATCACTGAATCCACTCAATTATAACAATCGTTCTCACCTCGGCAACAAATTTCTCACGTCCAAGATCATGTCTTGTTAGTCCGCTTTCACGCATTATCTTCTTTTCCACCACCACCTGGAAAATGCGCCACAGGTAAATTTATGCCAGTGAATAAAACTAGCAAAAAGAAATGGTACTCAAAACAAGTGTCCTAAATATTGTCCACAAATATTATGACAAATTGGTAATGCAAGAAATATCTATGAGCAGTACTAAAACAACAAACATTTAAACCTGTGTTGCTATTCCAGCATGGTCCATTCCAGGCACCCATAGAGTATTATAACCACTCATTCTTCGCCACCTAATGATGGTATCCTGGATGCAAAGAGAGATACTATGAAAAAACAGTACAAAGAAAAGAAAATGATATCTAAAGTCAAAAACAATAATCATAATTGGAGATCCATTAACAACACAAAATAAGCATAGTTGCAGACTTGCAGTAGTACCTCAATAGCAGACGTAAGACCATGCCCGATATGCAGTGCTCCTGTAACGTTTGGTGGAGGCAACACCTGAAATATACAGCCATCCAAAGTTCAAAAAGAGAAACACAGTGATTTTACAAAATACAGAATACGGAATATGGATGTCTTTGAATGTCCAAAACAGAATATGAAAGACTGAGTTAAAACAAAATTGTAAGTGTGATCAAATGGAAAACATTAAATATAGTTTACAACTAAATATAAACCAATCTCACACAAATTTAGACATGGGAAACACACTTGAAAAAGAAAAAGGCATGTATATCAGTCATGTCATTCACATAAAACAGATCTCATTAAGCCTTCTTACATAAGAGTGCCATGTACATCTATTTGATAGGGTTCACTTTTTCCTAAAGTTTTATACTCGTGGCAAACTCCTTTTGTTCTTAAAAAGGAGAATATTTAGGCATTCCTTTCATTGATACTAAAGTTTGGTGTCCTTTTCAGTGTTATGGACCTGATTTGGTCATTTATAAGCTTTAATATATAATTCGCCTTCTCCTTCGCGACGATCAAGCCATAATGTTAAATTCCCTGATTCCCTAAGCCATTACGGGCATCTAATGTTGATTTCCAAAATTCACTCACCATACTGGCCAAAAATTTGTGCTCTGAGCTTTAACAAGTTTTAATGAATGTTGGATGCCACCGTGATGTGCATATTCTAGCTTATGAAGATTTATGGCCCACACATAAGGCACCATCTTTCCATATAAATTCCATAAGGCACCATCTCATCTTTGTTGTCGATACATTTGTTATCATTCTGTGATGAACTAAAGCCCGTAGAGATAGGGTTTCACCCAATGTTTTAAAAATCGGAACCGGTCAAGGGTTGGACCAGACCGGAATCAGACCGGTTCAAACTTTATGAATCGGTTTACTAAAAAACACATAAAAATTACATTTTTAATGAAAACAATATATTTGAAAGATTAGAAACCATGATTCCAACAATTACACACAAAATATGCAAAGTTTGCTCATGTATATACTATATAACATGTAAGAAAGGTGTTTATAGCAAAATGGCACGAACTCCAAGTCCAATACACAATACATATATCATATATGAGATTCGAAACAAAATAATGAGGCTTTTTTCCGGCTCGGCTGGTTCAAAGCAGAACCGGACCGGCATTAAAACTGAACCAGTCAACCAGTCCGGTTCTAATGCCGGTTTGTGCCAAAAAACAATGAATCGGTCGAACCGGCCGGTTCGGTCCGGTTCAACCAGTTTTAAAAGCGCTGGTTTCACCTCTGTCTAGAGCATACAAAGGTCAATCTTTGGGCTTTTACCCTTCACTTCACCAAACCTAATCAGAGAATGTCTCAGAAACCAACAATCTGGAGCTTGGTGAGTGCAGACCTCCCAAGCACGAACAATATGCGAGTGCACCACAAGCATGGACTTATATTTGAGACCTCAGTATCAGCATTCTAACTCAAAAAAAGAACTTTATAGCTTAACCTGTATTTTTACATTTCCAGCAGAACCCATGGCTCAAACAGCTCCCCCACAATTTCATATGATATATTCTAATCCGCATATGATTACACTATAAAACAGAGAGGAGATGTGGTATCTCTCTTTAATCTCCAGATCTTCTTATCCCTGCAGGAAAACACACAAATATACACTATACTCATAATACTCTATATACTATATCCATTATTTTCATATTTTCCACATATAAGCGGATCAGACTCTCTTAACAAACAAGTTCATAGCCTTTTAAACCCAAAACAAATATTTTACTCTCTACCAACTCCCCGTCATCTCCTTAAGTATCACTAGCAAAAGTGTGACTATGACAACTGTTTACAAAACCCACCCACCAGCAAACTTGCTGGACCATGTACTCAATGCTCCCACCGTCATCTTGCTTAGGAGAAAAGCATCTTTAAAACACATTATATAGTTTGTGCAAATTATTCCCAGTCACTCTTGGCTGTGTGAAGCACTACGTGTTGTCCATCCTCGTCCCTGTGAGGAATCATGAATGTGTCCATTGTTGTGGTAAATATAGCATGCTGTATCAGTTAAGAAGTTAGACTAACGATCTCAGCCACTTTAAGATTTCTCATTTCTTGAACTTTGAGATAATTTACATTATTGTGTATCAATTGGAATGTAAACATCACTCCACCAAACTTGTCAGACCATGTTGAACTGGAACACAGAATTGATATTCTATATTTACGTTGCTTTATTAGTTTTTGTTTTCAAAGTTATTCTTTTGGCATTTCTATTGTAACTTATGAGCTAAGTCACAAGATTCGTGTTTGTGTTCGAGTTCGGTGAAGATAAAATTCGGATTAAATTCGCAATGATAAAATTCGAAAAAAAAAAAAATCATTATTAAATTCGATTGATATACTTTGCAATTTCAAATTTATTTAGTAATGTTACAAAAACTGAATCAAAATTTTTAAAACGTAATAATAAAACATTAATTAAAAATCAATAATATGAACTTAATTAACAACGTAATAATTAAAAAACAAAAAAAAAAACTTAATTAAACATAATAATAATAAAAAGTTAAAACTCTATTAAAAACCTAACAATAAATATTTCATTTAAAACTTAACAATAAAATTAAAAACTTTATTAACAAATTTATAATAAAAAAATTAATAGTAAAAAGTTAAAAATTGAACAATAATAATAAAAAGTTAAAACTTCATTAAAAACCTAACAATAAATATTTTAATTAAAACTTAACAATAAAATTTAACAATTTATTAAGAAATTTATATCAAAAATTAAATATTGAAAAGTAAAAAAATATCAAAAAAAACGTAAATATGCAATTTAAATTCTAATGCTCAAGTCTTTAAACCTAAGACCTACCTCACGTCCACTCCCGACCAGGCCCAACCAGGCCCGACCAAGGCAAATGCGTATGCGACAGCAGCAGCTATGGAATCGTGGAAGAATTGCAGGTTATGGTTGGAATGGTCGGGGTTGCGAGGCTTCCTTCCACTCTTCAGCAGCTCCCACTCTCGGCTCCGGCAGTTCTCGCACAAAGAAACAATGGCCACTCAAAAAAATTAGGATTTTTTTCCCCTGCCGAATATCAGTGAATATTCGTGATTTTTTTATGCCTGCTTTGAAGTTCGCCGGATTTCCAATTTTTTCCTTGAAATCCGGCGTACCCTGTAACTTAGCTTATGAGGTGCAAAAATGAAATGACCTTGTAAAATAATATAGGTTGTTGATTAGGAATCACATAAAATTGAAAAATAGATTTCTCATCTCTTCAACTTTGAGAAAATTTACATTATCGTGTACGGATTGGAATGTAAGCATCACTCCACAGAACTTGTCAGAGCATGTTGAACTGGAACACAGAATTGATAGTCTATATTTACGTTGCTTTAATAATTTTTATTTTCTAAGTTATTTTTTTGGCATTTCTATTGTAACTTATGAGGTGCGAAAATTAAATGACCTGGTAAAATAATATAAATTGTTGATTAGGAATCACATAAAATTGAAAATTCAGGAAGTATTGTTACATGGTGAGCAAATGAAATTATTTGGACGGGAATGTCTCCAATGCCGATCTCCATTGTGTTCAAGTACAAAACAAAACTGCTACTATAGATGCAATTACGAATCTTTTTGCAAGGCGGGATAAATGTTTAGCACCCATGGTTTTGAATTCATCAGGAACATGAAACACATTACGGTTATATATAATATAATAAGTTTCTGCAGAGGATCTCATGTCATTTATCATATAACTAACCTGGAATAATATCTTCTAGGTAAAAGCAACATCTGAATAACAATATGTAGCACTATCAAAGAATTCATGATATGCAGATGCCACCAACAGAAATTGACAAATTAAATCCAAGATGACCCAATGATGCAATTATGGACATTAATCTAGAAGTAATTAAAAAGAAAACGAGGTGCAAGAGTATGCTGTCCACGATATGTTTTCTTCAGTTTACATGCCAAAGTAGAGATTATACATGTCCAATCCTTAGAAAGCTTCAAGAATTCCCAGTACTCTTCCTTGACAGAGGCACAATAATGTATTGACACCCAGGATCCCTCAAATCTGATATTTTATAAACCTAACATCAAACTTTATAGCCTTCTTTCCTTGTTAAAATCATTTTTCCTAAACCTGAAGGAGAAGAACACTTACAATTACAAATGGAGGCTTCTTGCTGTTAGCATCAGCTACAAAGAAACGAGACTTCTCCCACCATTGATACCATCTGGGAAGAAAAAGTTAATTTAGCTTAAAATAAAAAATGCCCGTGCATCAATATAGAACATATTATAATACTTGCACAATTCAACAAAACATAATAACCAGTAATACATGCTATCTTAATCACTTTTAAAATCATAAGAAACATCACTTACGAAATTTCCACAGCACTTGGATTATATGCTTTGGCCATTTCTGGAGCAAGCCTTTTCTTCTGACCAAGAGGATTTGTAGGATCTTGATACTCTTCTTGGTTTTCAACTACCACAGCCTTTTTGCTGCCTTTTGCTCAGCTTTCTTGGATGGCTGTGATCCCTTTTCAGCCTGTTTACAAGCTTGACCGTGTGAAGAAAAAGAGAGAAATGACTGCCCACTTCAAACCTAACAATGTACCTCAGAAGCAGTTAAGCACAGTACTCTTATGTAGCATGTATTCAAAGACAGTAAAGTCTTCGTCCACATAAAAGCAGAAGGAATAGTTCAAGTCATCAGCATTGCAGAAAGAGAGTAAAGAAAATATCAATATCCCAACCTGAGCTTTTGCTGCTTCAGCTTTTGTGCCGCTTTGAGTTTCTTCAACTCCTTTTCCCTGGCCTGCATAATTTTCAAATGTACAAACATCAGTGACACTCACATTGATTGATGACCTGACAATACAGTAGTGTTGGATCTATTCACCTTTTCATGTAGAATACTTCAATCTCCATGTGCCAAGGAAGAAATTGGAAAAAAATATAATGGATCTGACCACAAGTCCAACATTTGACTGGGGAAATGACTTACATACTAAATAGTAAAATGCGCACCCCTGTTGACTAGACAACTTTTATAATTTCAAAAATTGGTAAAACAGTCTCTATCGTTGTCCATTTGACACGCAGGGAAACTCCACTAATAAGCTTCAAACACCATTTGGCCTAGAATCTGTTTCCAAGAGGTGTCTGTTCATTCAAAATTCACCTAGGACTTGAACGGTTGAACCTAGTCTTGTCGATTGTTTAGCCCATATTTACACTGCTGCTTTAATATACAGAGTATGCCCCCGCCTTGTCCATTTTTTAGCTCACGTTTACACTGCCACTTTAACCTGCGGAGTATGACCCAAGTCACATGATAGCCACCTAGAGATTGACTTTAATCTACTACCCACATGCGCCGGCCTGCTACTGTGACAGGCTTAATTCCTAATTTCCTCAACATAATCTACATCAATAGTATATTGGCAGGAAAGTGGACACAATAGGCTTCTACCTAAAAAAGAGCAATTGTTTCATCTGTGCCAACAACATTCTACGTAAGTTAACAGAAACAATGGAATTAAATGATCTTGCTTATGTCCATTGCACCCAATGGTCTATCAGACAACAAAGGCTACAGCTGCCACGGGCTACGGTACCGTGGAGAAGAATTTATTAAACTTTCTCAGTGGGTGCTGCTGAGAAAATATCGGAACCTTATCCGGTTTAGTGGTCCCATGAAATTTGTAATTACGCTGTGTTAAGAAATTTTAGGAATTATACCTGAACGAGTGGTCCAGATTTTTATCAAATTTTAAAATCTCAAAACAAATATTGTTCATGGTGTCATGTGGACAACAAATCCCTAAGCCGGTGGGAGAAACTTTCAGCCCCACTTCTTTAGCAGCAACTGAAGTTTGGTACCTAAATATACAGGGCTCCTATTTTACAGGAAAGATTCATTTTATTCTTATGCGGCATTGTTTCAAGTTCATAGGACCAATCTCCGAGGAAACATAGGAGCCCAAGACCCCTCCATGGGACCACATCCTCGGCCACCCATTTAAGAGCTGAAGTTTTAAGACTTTGTTGCTTCCTTCTCCAGTCAACAAAGGTTACAGCTGCCTCGGCCACTAATTTAAAGGCTCAAATTTATATTCAGATTGTGCGACTTGAAAAGGGTTTGATCTTTTTCTATAGATTTTGATCAGGAATTCCCCCATATTTCTTATTAGTTCCTGCCAAGGCAGGATATATACCTTTTAGGTCAATCAATTAAACATATCACTGTTAGCCAATCACATGGTAGAATTTTTTTGTGATGTCAAGATTTCAAATGTGTGAACAATGAATTGGCATATTGACATAATAAAAATTATGAAATAATTTGTTTTTAGTTATTGTGATTGGTGTAAGATGCCTGATTTGACTATTTTTGTGCCTTATTGAGCTACAGTTTTCTATATTTTGGCAAAAAAAAAAAAAAAAAATACATGCCCATGTGTCCTGCCATAATTAATATTGTAGCTGTAAATGCATTTATTTGTAGCTGTCCGTATCTTTTTCCCTCAATGTTTATTGATACAAATTAAATCAATGTCAAATCTGTCTTTCCACATTTTTCTATTTTTTTGAGTTAGTAGAACTAGGATTTTATGATAGACTGAGGCAGACTGTTGACATTCCTGCAAGAAACAGAAGTTTGGTCATTTTAAAGCAGTGGAAGGTTGGATTATTTTGCCAGGAAACAGAAGGTTGGAACTCTGCAGCCAATCATTTAAATATTGGAGCGAAGAACCTTTTCTTCTCAAAGCACAGCAACTAGACTTTTTGGTGGAAAAAAATAGCTTGATTCCATGCATGTTCTCTGAGTTACAAGCAAGTTATGTTTTCTTGCTTTTTAGATTTGTTGCATTGGGGTCTATAACTGATGTGGATATCTTGTTCTGCAAATGTTCCTACAGTATTTTACCCATGGCCCAGCAGATGGTAATGCTTTATGTCTATAACCCACATGCATGTCCTGCTTTGAAACTCTGCCCTATGGATTTTCCTGCGTCACCCAATACATCTGCCCATAATTTAAATGGATATCTTGCTCTGCAAATGTTTAGGGAACTGCTTTACCTACGGCCTAACAGCAAATCTTTAGTTGAAAGTGTTTCCGGTAAATTTCTACTGCCCTTACGTATTTCTAGCTCTAAAAAGGTTTTGACACCTACTTGTTGGACACATATTTATGCTGTCCTCTTTGGCAAACATCTGGTAAACTCAGAAAACGTGGGAGCACTCAGTCACTTCATAAGTGAGAATGAAGGAACTACTTAACCCATGGGGATAAATATTATACTATTGAAAATGCATATAACCTGGAATTTCTCTCTGTAGAGTTTGACTGTTTGTGTGTGTGATAACAACATATGATAATTAAAGGTCGGTTCAGTAGCAGACTCAACGCTGCTGCTGTTAGTATTTTGTACGTCTCATTGCCAAATCCAACTTCTGGTGATCTGCCAAACACAAAATTTTGCCTACAAAATTGCCCTGCAGGAAGCTCTCTCGCTCTTGCTGCACCTGCCACGAGAACCAAAACCTGTGAGCAAATACCTTTATTTTGACTAAATATTAAGCAAAGACCTTGATTTTGAGTCCTTGTTGCCGAGACTCGGTCCAAATCAAAACCTACAGTACTTAGATGTCTGTGCACTGGCCCTCAAGGCCCTAAATCTGACATGTTTATAGTCTTGGTGACCCACTGACTGGGGCCATCCTCCAAATCAGGCCAGAATGTGTGAAAGGAAAAAGTGGTTCTTTCACCTGTACTTTCGAAAATTCTAATAAATATTCTAACAGCAAAGAGTAGATTGTACATTTAGGGTTAAAAAAATTCAGCAATGTGGGATACAATCATCTTGTTTATAGAAATCTTGATTTGTGCCCATTGATACATAAATATAATAGCCTACGTGAAAGACAAGAAAAATGGGTCGTATCCTGAACTCTGCACCCAAGATTAAGTTAAGATTTCAGGGTATAACAAAATTTTGAGCAATATGGAAACCAATCGTATTCATGAGTATATAGACAAGACAATACACTCTTCAGAGCATGGGTGTCCTGATTTACCAAATGATAAGACACTTCACAGAGCAGGAACTTACATTTGAACCTAGGATCCCACAATAAGGCTGCATCCATAAACAGGGAAAAAATAGTCTGTATTGTTTATGCATTGATGATAAAACAAATGGAACATACAGAGATTGATTATAGCAGCATACATACCATGTTGAGAAAAGTGATTGTGAATCATTCTCCTGATTCTCAGGCTAGCTTCTTCTTCTCCCTGGCCTGCAAAGGCAGCACCCATTTCATCTACTGTGGCGCATGTAGATGGGTGTTTCTCCCTCTCATGATGAAATGCAGATTCTGATTTTTCAACATCCTCTTCCTGGTATTGAAACCCGTCAGACCCATTAAAGCTAATTCTGTAATCTTGGTTTGGCTCAACTTCCTCGGCAGCCAACTGACTTGGATCGTCATGATGATCGTGAAATGTTTTGTTTATAAGCTCAATCGACATGATGCTGTTATAGCCATCATGGTGGTGGTGGCCATTGTGATCTGCGAGTTGTAACCCATGGAATAATGTGTGATAAATAGAGTTGAAGAGGCCAAAGAGAGGAGCCCAATAAGGCACGATTGAAAGAATACATAAGATGAGAAATAGGGTGAGGAGTGTTCTGCCACATAGACGTTGGTGTCTTGATTTTGAAGTTGAAGGTCTCTTTCTAAAGGATCCTGGTGCTCCTGGGAATTTTATTGGTGATGTGACACTGAAATTGATGGAAAAACTTAGGAAAAAGAATAAATCTGATAACAAGAAAAACAATGTATGGCTCCACTGTAGAGTCTCTAGCACTACAGCCGCCAGAGAACCCAAATGGATAAGAACAGCGTTGAGGTGGCCACCAACCACTGTCATAACTTAAAGATGGAAATGCATTTGGTTCGTTGAAAGTTGTCCAGTATTTCACTCTGTCCCCAAATTCTCTGAAGCAAACTTCAGCAAAGGCTCTGAAATCTTCTCTGTTTAACATCATGCCAATCAAAAACTGTTTAGCATCCATCCCGCCCATTGAGTGTCTGATGTGCTTTGCAGATATTTTTAATCCTTTATCATGTGTACTTGCGCCTGTTCTCGCATAGGTTCCATCCAGCGACCTAGATCACTTTATCACGTTTACTTGCACATGTCCTCGTCATAAGTTGCTCCCAGTAAGTTGAGTACTTGCACATGGCCTTCTTTGTTTCTTCTAATTCTTTTTGAAACCAGAAAATTTGGGTTTCTAACATAAAACTGGATTTTATATGAGCAGACGTAATCTTGTTTATAAAATTTAAAACTGAGGTGAGTTCTACAACACAATAGTGATATTTAGCTTTAAACAACAATTTCTTAGGATATGATATGAAGTTTAACAATATGTTGTACGATTCACAAATTGTTGATATCCTAGCAATGGAATCAATTGAGCAATAAATAATAGTTTTAACAGTTGAAATGCTATATCCTTTTCATCATTCATCAATAACAATTTTAACAATTGAAAGCGTATATCCCTTTCCATGATTGTTCAGCAACAGTTATAGTAAAAAAGTTTCCATATGCCTGCACCGCTAAGCCTGTTAACATTTCTAAGGCCAACTATTTTAATGTATTCTCTTTTTTGGTATTTTCTTTCAAATATTCCACCTCTACATTGCTCATTTACAATTTCTCATCATGCAGGTGCAGGGTACATTGACTATCACCAACATCTACTCCATACCATTTGAGATCATTTGCAATAAATGTGGCTCGTCACTGGAAACCTTCCAAACAGTAGACAAACAACTTTTGCAATGCCACTTCTGCCAGCAACAATGTCCTTATAGCTTCAAACACCGGCTAATTTGCAACCTCAAATCTAGCAAAAACAAAAATATCCAATGCATACTGACCGGTGAACCGCTGCAAATGTTGCTTCCTGCACTGACAAGGGTTTCACATGAGGAATACTTTAAGAATAAGACTGCTGTCATTTATTTGCTGCGGGGATTTCAAGCAACAGGGACATTCACTCTGAACCAGACAAATGCCATTATGGGGCTCCAACTGGAAAACAACTAAGGTGACTCTTTCAACTACTCTTTGCATAACAAGTTAGCCTCCTATATTCTTCTCCGATTTCAATTTCTACACACTCATACAATTTTCTTGGTTCTTCCCATTAAAAAGCAAAGCAGCCGACATATTGGAGACAATTTTCTACTCCAACAAACCACCCATTGTATAGAACCATAATATTTTGAACTTGGCATGTACCTCTTCCAAATGTTGTCAGATTTTGAAATCATAGAGTGTTGTATATTGTTTACATCCTACATATATAATTTGCCTTTGTACTTCCCATATTACAGCACTTCCTACTGTTGTATTCAATTACAGGCTCTGTAAAGAACTCGCGTGTTCAAGCAAAATGTTTACAAAATATCTGGATTAATCGCGACTCTTTTTTGCTATTGTATTTAAATCTAAGTTGAAATAAACAAAATTGGTATATACTTTTGGTCAAGCTTTTCTCATTTTTGATCTGTACCTGCTTTTTTCCTCGTTAATATGGACTGTGGAAGCCTGAATTTACTGCGGTTAATCATTTAAATTTATGAAATACAAATATATGAGTGATCTTAGGATGTGTTGGTTTCATATATTATTTTCCTTATGTGTTTTTCATGTTCCCACTGACATAGTATTTCTACATACTGCTCTGCAATGGTCAAATTAGTTTGGTTTCAGTTCATTCATGTCCAGGTTAAGTCTAATTTCTGCTAATATATCTTAAACAAAGGAACCAATATGAAACATATTGCACAGGACCACGAGTACTTGAATCCACAAGCCAAAAAGGCATAGGGGGTGCTTGAAATCTAACAAAATGTAGCTGACTTTTTAGCAATCAGTCACATGGCAAGTTTTCAAAAATAATACTATTATTAGGAAAAATGCTGGGCCAGTTTTGTTAATTATTTTCTGCGTAGATTTTAAAAGTTAAGCTTTCTCAAGGACAGCACTTGATGCTCTTCATCGTTGTATCCAGAAATTGTCACCAACTTTTGTTTTCCTTTCCTTATTTCTTTCGGGATCACAAGAAGCGCTTGTAATAGTGGACAATCTAAATCTCTATGGAGATCCGTTTCTTGTCAATACAAGCCTACTTCAATTGAAAAACCATATTTCATTGTCAATATTCTTATTCATAAATATTGTTTACATAAGGTCACTCATCTGCAACAGTTGACCTTGGACTGCATTAGATTTTAAGAACCTGCCTATAAGCACAAACTAATTTTTAAACAAGTCACTTTTCATTTGTATTTATTACTCTGTTTGAAGTTCTTTATTTCCATTTTAGAGAGAAATACTTGTCATAAAAAGTACATGTTCGTTTAATGTTCTCATATTTATTCTATTCCTATCCATCTCCGCTTTATCCTCAGCTATTCTATTTCTAAATGTGTAAGATCTAGGATAATTTTACTTTACCACAGAATTCATGGTTTGGCAGATGACTATGTTTTTCCTGTGCTTTTATTATGATCAAGACACCACATACATGGATTGCTTTCTTAATATTTCCCCCACAGGTATCTGCCAAGTGTACATCCAATGATAAACCTCGTCATTTATTACAATTGCAAACTTTAAGATGACAACATGAGATATTCCCAAAAAAATCAAGCGTTGATTGTTGGCTCTAATATATAAATGGATGGATAAATATATTTTGTGTACCAAAATTTCAAAACAGACAAAAAGTTCTTTGAGCACTGCATAATAGCTTCAAGATCTAAAGAAACCATCCAGCATAACAACTCTTCTGAAATTATCAACATTAACCATTTACAATTACATAAATCTCAGTTTTGTATGTTGAGATTACGTTATGGATAACTTGTTTGCTGCTAGCTGCCACAGAACAACCTAGCGATAGTGATTCTGCTGTGGAGGCTAATGCCGATCCACCATCTCGAACCCCGTCTCAGCTAGCTGTAGAAACAGTGACCGAGACCAAAGATGCAAATGCAGCGGTGGAAATTCCTTCAAAAAGTGCAAAAGGGACTGCACAGCCAGCAGCTGAGAAGGCACTGGAGGAAGTAAATATGTTGCAGGTCATGAAGGAAATTGAGGACCAGTTTATACACGCTTATCAATATGGCAGTGATTTCTCTGTATAGCTTGAGGCAAGCAAAGTACACTACAGTTCAAGCCTCGATGATATCAGACGTATGGCAATCCATTCTGCATTTTTGAATGCCACTATAGTGCATCCCCTGATTTTTTTTTCTCATTTTCTTATCACAATATGACTTCTTGGTGGCCTTTTTTTTGGCCAAACATCCATCTGTATATCTTGCAATTCACTATTGCACAACTGTAATATATAACTCTAGTAATTTACTTAGACATTCTATCAAATATTTCATGGGAATAATTTTCATATGTAAACTGAAACATTTTGTCAAACAGTTCATGGCAACAATAGTAAGGCATGGATTTGAGTCTAATTTCATTGTCATGACATGCCTTTCAGAAATGAATACACAACTCAAATATTGCAGAAAAAGCAAACAAAGCCTTCTACAACTTGTGGCATCCACAGCAGGAAGGCCACTTTCTTGTTTCTATACTTACACGATAAAGTAAGGCCAACTAGTATGTAGGATACATACAAAACAAAGTACGATCTATTTTTAAGTCTCAGCCTAGTCGGCACATCTAGTGGACATATGAGAAAGAATTTTCACCATATTGTTCAAAATTTGGGGGTCTTAAATTTAGACCTAGCAACCAATCAAGCCCAAGAATAAATAAATAAAGTGGGTAAAATCTCATTGGAAAATATTGCGAGAATACAAGAACAAATCGATGGTGCTAGACGATGCGCCCAGGTGGATATTAGGTTTTCAGAACAGTGTAATTTTGGAAAATTATTATGTATATATCACAAATGTGTATCAGCCAAAGGTCTATACATAAACGTAATGATGTAAAAAGGAAGCATCTTGGTTACCTTTTCCTCTTTCTTCTTCTTCTTCTCGGGATCTTCTTCTTTGCCTCCATCCACCTGTTGGATTTCTTTCTTCACGAGATCTTCTTCTTTGCCTCCATCCCCCTCTTCGGTTTCTTTCAGCTGCCATATAAAAACGAGCACTAATAAAAACACAGAAAAATCGTATTGTTCACGGTAATTAAAAGCAGTAACTGAAAGAAGCTTACTGGCGCCATATAAGCGATTGAAGCTGCTGAAAACTTGCTGAAATTGGAATCACGAGAAAGAGAAAATATAGAAGAGTTGGACAGACAAGAAAAAAGGATGCTGCTTCCTCTCACTCTCAGTTTCATGCGTCCGGACTCGTATCCTTTTTTCTTGCAACAGATTGAGATGATTGAGGATTTATAATTATAGGTATAGAGTTGTCCCAATGGACTTCATTCCTAAACCCTACTTAAGAAAACTATTGAGTTGTTTCTTTTAAAGCTATGTTTGAGCGGTCAACTAGCAATTTTACTTGAGGTGCAAGAAAAGCTTGAAGGGATACCAATATAATGAAATGAAATGAAAGATTTTAATGACATCCACGAGACTGAAGAGTCTATGAGACCACAAAACTGAAATTTTTTAATCAAATTTCATATTCCTTTCAATATCCGCTCTCCGACTGCGAATCTTGAGAATGAAACCCAAAGTCGCCTGAAGCTTTGTTCCTTCAAAGAGTTCCTCTAATATGTCCACCTTCAAGTTGTTTTCATACTAGATACAAATATCATCGTATGCCGAGCACTCCATGACGAAATGTCATTCTATCTCAACGACCCCTTTGCTTCAGAAAAGACAAATTCTCCTTTCCCAATCTTCCTTTGGAATAGTCCATCTACTAGTTTCGCATCGAAGATGGTGTGATCCAGTCCTTAACTGTGCCACTAGAATCCTTGCTTTACCCTTGATAGTTGCCCCTAGATACGCTTTTTCATCATGTTCCCGGTGGGATTAAATTCTCTGATATACTATGCTTTCTTTCGACCAATCATGTCCATATCCACATGTGATCCGAACTTTTCTATCACATAATTTTTTATGTCCCTGTTGTTGTTAGGACACTCTTGCAAGTTGATGTCCCATTTGTTCATCCATTTATTATTTTGTTTCATCCAAGTTTTCTTTCTACACTCCAGAGTATCGTCCACAACAATTTTGGGCCAGCAAAGATTGTTCATGCTTTCAACTTTTTTCAAATGGCTTATCATCCGAGATATTGCCAAAGCTTCCAACGAGGAAGTACCGCTTCAACCAGCAAGATCTCATATGGAACAGTTGATTTGACTTTGAGAGTGCTTGTGATTAGATGTTTCTGGATTCTTTCTATCTGTCTCCACCCGTGATTTGACATGCTACTTCCCCAAACCTCGTAGCCATAGAGAACAACCGGAGCGACCAACAAACCAAAAAGGGTTTTCTTAGTTTTCCAATCCCAAAGTTCAGCTTTCCTACACCTGTTTTGAAGTAGGTAAGATGCTTTCCAACCTCCCTAAATCCTTTTTGCTTTACAAGTCTCCCAATTAAGCTTGTGGTGAAAGTCAATCCCAAGATATTTGTATTCAGTGACTATTTCCAAAGGGCTCCCTCAAAAAGAAAGTTAATTTGTCTCTCTTTCCTTTTCAAGGAGAAAATCATGATTTTTGTTTTACTAGTGTTCACTTGCATCCCGACTTCTTGGCAGAAGAGCTCTAGTGCTTTTAGTTGTTCCCTCAATCCTTGGGTTGTTTTTGAAATTAGGATAAGATCGTCAGCATATAGGAGTAACTTCACCACGTAACTTGCTAATTGTATACCTCCTCCCTCAGTTTTATTTAACCATTCCTCAAGCTTGTCAATGTATAGACCAAATAAGGTGGGAGAAAGAGGGCAACCTTGTTTGACACCAATGTCACTGCCGAAACATTCAGACATACCTTCTCTGGTTTTAATTTTAGCTCTGACCTACTCATACATGACTGCTATGAATTCTTTGCTCTAAACTCATCCTGGAATCCCAAGTTCCTCCATCTTGTTCCAAATTTTGTTTTAAGGTACCGTGTTAAAAGCTTTCCGAAATCAACAAAATAACAAAAAGCTTCTTCTCTCCGGGGTGTTCCAAACCTTTTCAATCTGTGTGTAATGGAAACTTGCACAAGCTATGGAATGAGGCAAAATAACCTCAAAGCTTTGCTTTACTCATCCATGCACCATGAGATAAGAGATAAATAAGAAACTATCTATGCATCTATAAATTTGAAACAAATATTCAAACCCTAGCATATATACTACTCTCTACTCCATGAAAGCTTAATAAAAATAAATCTAGTTAGATTCTAAGCAATCAAATTAGATGTGTTGTTTACTTGATGGAGGTGAAGAGGTCTCTCTAAAATGGCTACAAGACCAAGTTAGATACCCTCCTACTAACCTACTATGAAGTTATGGATGCAAGATGGAAGAGCTCTAAACAATGGAGTATGGCCAAGATCTAAATGTTCTATAGCTTAAAGCTATCACAAATGATTTCTAATGCCTTTCCAAAGTGTTTGAGAGAGAAGGACTTGTGAGTGAAGTTGTAGTTTGAATGGGTAGGCTTAGCCTTGTATTTATAGTTTTCCACTTGGGAGAATTTGGAATTTGGGTGCATGTGGGACTAAAGCTCAAAAAGCACTTTTAGATTAGATTAGGATAAACATGCTTTAGGCTTAGTTAAGCTAGGATTAGGTTAAACTTGATTAGCAAGTGATTAGAGACTCATTGAGAGTTGGGAGGGGTCTGGATAACCAATTGTGACTGATAGATAGCCTACGAAGCCAATAGAAGTGGTCTAGAGAGAACTAGGGAGGTTCTGAATGGTCAAAAGGAGGAATGTTTAGCTAATAAGAGAGATATTAGCCAAATAAGTTGATTATAGGAGGAATATGACCAAGAAGGTGTCGTAAATGGGCATCCGAGAGTGGAGCGAAGTATGGGGATTTAATGAAGTGTCATTAATTGATTGGATTGGAGGAAATGCTAAGTGTAAGCATATTTTAGGTGTCTACATTTGCCCCTCTTTGGGGTGACGTAAGCGACGTCACTTCAAAGAAAGTAGACAAGCATAAACAAGTAGAAAATCTTGAAAGGATAGAAGAAAAATGAGAATAATGAAGGATGCCCCCTTGATTGGCGATGGGGTGATAGAAGAACTCGATCGACGATTGAAAAGATGACAGAAAGATAATAGAAGAAATGATAATGTGAAGAAGAAGAAAAGAAAGGGGATATAGAAGAAAAGGAGTATGAGAAAGGGGAATGAGCTAACATCCATCCAGTGCCTTTTAAACAACTTTATTTTTCATCATATTGCTAAAGATCTTCATCATCGGTCCTTATTAAAAAGAATGAACAAAAGTGTAGTATGACATGAAAAGCCATATACGAACAAATGTCCATTGCTAAAAACACCAACTCCATGCAACATACAAAATGCAATGCAATACGAGAAAGTAAAAGATGCCTAACTCCATGCAATATACATAATGCAATGCAATACGAGAAAGTAAACAAGCTAAACTAATAGAGAAACAAGATGCAATGTTTTTGGTTATCAAGCTTCAGTTCCGACCTGTGTGAATTAACGACAAGGGTTAATGATGGTGCCCCAAGCAAGGATACATGCAAAGGGAAAACGGAGGACACTTCGGTCGATGAAAAAGCAATGTGCACTATGAAATAGTACTAGGCAACTCGTTGTGCCCCAGAGTACAGATAAAGTAAGTAACCTAACTTTTGTTGATGGAGGTAGATCAAGATGATCCGCGAGTCGCACGCATGAACAAGTGAGAACCAAAGAGCGACATTTTGTAGGATGATTTTCAATTTTTAGAAGTTTTCTTAAACATATTTGAATGTTTTGATTTTTCTAACATATTTGAATGTTTTTGTGATTTTTCTAACATATTTGAATGTTTTTGTGATTTTTCTAACATATTTGAATGTTTTTATGATTTTTCTAACATATTTGAATGTTTTTATGATTTTTCTAACATATTTGAATGTTTTGGATGATTTTTTCCTTGAAAGTTTTTGAAACTATGTACAGGAAGACAAGGAAGTGTGGATGCCCCTAGCGATAGATGGGATGTACAAGGGCATAAGGCCACATGCGTGTGAGAAAGGTGAAGATGTAAAAATGCCCTAACGATTAGGTGGGAGTATTCAAAGGCAAACTCTTCACAGGTAGAAGCGGGACCCAAGGCCATTATGGATAGGTTCAACATGATGGTGAACGTAAACCAATGAAGTGCTAGGAAGAAGCAAGGATGCCCCCAACGTAAGTTGGCCTAAAAGCACATGATAGAAAGGAAGTAGAAGATTATTTTTGTGAAAGGAGACAAAGGTGTCGAGAAAACATGGCAAAAAGGTAATCTTATACACATGGATGTTCTGAACGAAGTAGAAGAATGACGTGAATGATATGAATGTAGCTTAGAAGCTTCGAGATGAACAAGTGATTAGCCAAAGGCACAAATCATAAGACAAGATATGGACTAGAGTAAGAGTCTGAACAAGGTCCAAAAAAGACACTTGGTAACATATTAATCATGTTTACTCATAGAGATCCAGTGTGTGCACGTGGAATTTATTACCTCTTGAAGGGAAGATTTAATAGACAACAAGTGAATACACCCTAGCCAATGTGTAGGGATGATTGATTGTGAAAGGTGATTTTGTGAATGGATGGTGAAAGGATAGCCGTACATTGCTCCGCTGCCAGCCAGGCGTTCATAGCCCTAATGGAGATGTATTTGATTCTAATTGCAACATTGCTCTACTACCAGTCAGACGTCCATAGCCCCAGTAGAGTTTATTGGAAATACCCCAAGAGAGAGTAATATATCAATTTGCTTTTGCTTTGTAGCTTTTAGCTTTTGATTTGATTGATTTTGTTTCTTTTGATTTCTGAAAACTTATTTCAGCTCTCTTGTTTGACAAGGGGTTAAGAACCACAGATGACTTGATGGAAGGAGGTGGAAGTGATTGTGATGACGACATTGGCTAGTGTCCACAAATATGTCCAAAAGTTCTTCACAACAAGTTTATTAGATTTTGATTGTGATAGGATCTCTAAGAGGTCAGTCGTTCTTTAATTTACCAAGGTGATAAAAGACCAGGGTCAAATGGATACCATAGAGATAAATGTCACAAAATGCATGTGAATAAGCTAACCAAAACATCACCGAAGGGATGAAAATGGTAGGGATACTTGCAAAAGAATAGCAAGGAAGGGAAGAAAGAAACCTCCATGTGTACGCAAATACCTGATTGCAATGTTTGATCCTTGTACCTTTGATTTTTGTTGTGTTTTCTCAATGTTTTTGTATTTTTGACAATTTTAAGAGGTTGGGACTAACAAAGTCACTCTGTGTGGTAAGATCCAACAACAATGTTTGTGACTTCCTTGATAAGGGAGACTAGGTGCATTTGTTTATCGAGAGTGATATTATCCCGATCTCGATGATCGAGGTGAGTTCACACTCAATAAATGACTATGATTTGTTCTGAAACATGGATTTCGTATGTGGGAGATTTAATTCCCCATCTAGAGGTTTATGCACTTTGCGCCATACTTGATGGTTATGTTGGTGTGCATTCTTGAATCGCGCTTGATTTAGAATTTTGAGATTGTTTGATTTGTTGGGAGCTATAGAGCTCTTTGCAGTTTTGATCTGAGCTTGATTAAGAAACTATTTGGGTTTCTTATAAGCTAACGCATGACTTGTTTGATCTCGAGAAGGAGAAGAAAGTGAATGTGGATGTTTAGAACTGATGCGAGAAATGACCATGGGCTTGCCATTGTCTTTAAGAAGAATACCATGATGGGATGAAAAGGATATGGTACAAGGATTGAAGAATATGGTCTCTTGGGGGTGAGCCATAGATAAAAGATGAAGGGTTGTTAGGATGTGGCCTAAGAATAGAAGAAGAAGGGATACTAGGACGTGACCCATAAATAGAAGATGAAGGGCTACTAGGATGTGGCCCAAGAATAAAAGAAGAAGGGCTACTAGGACGTGACCCATAGATGTAATAAGAAGGGATACTAGGACGTGGCCCAAGAATAGAAGATGATGGACTACCCGGGGTGATCCATACCTAGAAGACAAGGGGCTAGTTGGGCATGCCCCAAGAATAGAAGATATTGGACTACTCAAAAATGTCCCACAAATAGCAGAGGGAGGGCTACTAGAATGTGACCCACACCTAGATGAAGATGAAGGGCTACTTGGCGTTGACCCTGTAAAAGATTGTGATTGAGGAATTATGATAGACAAAGAGTTATTGGGTGATGAAAATATAGGCCATGGATCAATGCAAGACCAAGGAGTTTCATCACATAATGAAGAATGTGAAGATGGAAGAATAAGAGGAGGGTCAAGTTGCATGATCTGAGGCTCTTCCTCTATTTCTTGATAAAAGGAATCAACCTTTTCCTCACAATATGCAAACGCATCAAAGTCTAAAGAGAATCCTTTCTCGTAATCTACTAAAGGAATATCTTCATATGCCCCTATAAATGCCTTGATTGTTTCTTCATTCTGAAAGAGATCAATCGGTATGAGTTGTTGATCGACCACCAGGGGTTGATTGGAAGAAATAGGTTCACTTGGTGTGGAAGACTTAGAAGATGTTTGATGATGATTGATAGAAGAAGATGATGTGGGGGACAAAGAAGATGTGTAGCTAGATGTCTCAGGAGTAGAAGAAGGTGGTGTGGACCTACCTATACGATGATATATCATCTGTAAACTAGTAGGATTAAGTCCAAAGTCTGTAGATTGTGATGCATGGGTCGATTCAAATGTTTGACTCAAAGGACTTTGAGTCATACAAATCTTCTAAGGAGGAAGACTTATTGGGGGTGATTGATGAAGTAGGTCCTACGAAGAAGGGGAGGACCATGATTCAAGAATCGTATTGGATGAATAATAACAAGGGTCTTGTAAAGAAAGAGAGGACCACAATTCAAGAATTGTATTAGATGTTTGATTGGAAGGATTTAGAGTCGCACATATCTTTAAAGGAATAAGATGTCATCGAGGCAATTGATAAAAAGGGGTCCTGCAAAGAAGAAAGGGAGGACCACTGACGTAGTAGTCATATTAAAGGTATGATGAAGAGGTACTTGTGAAGATAGGGAGGACCATGATATAGGAGTCGCATTAGATGACTTAGGAGTCGAATTAGATGAATCTAAATAGTAGTTTGGATCGAATAGTAGTTTGGATCCGAATAGTAGTTTGGATCTGAATCATTAGAAGAATCAGAGGAAATATTTGGATTGGAATCCTCAGAAGAAGAGGAAATGTTTGGATTAGAATTAGAAGAAGAGTGGGGGGAACTTGAATAATAATTTGGATTAGAAGCATCCAAATCATACCACCGACTATGAGATGAAGGTGGGGAATGAGTTACCCGTATGGGCTCTTTAGCACGAAGAACCAAATGAGGTTTGGTCATGATGGGAATCTTTTGATTTGTACACTAAAACTTTGATTCCTTATTGTCGTATGTATAAGGAACCTTGCGATAATCAGTCATTATTGGCATTGTTTGATACAAATACCTAGACCTAAATAGTGTAATTGAACCTCTTCAAAGTGAAGAAGGTTTCATGTTAATTTGGGTAGCATAACAACAACCAACTAGACATTGTGTAAGTGCGAAGATGCGTGTATGATTTTTCAAAGAAGCTCTAAGGAAAATAGTCATAGTGATGATGACGCAATCTCGATGAGATCGAAAGGGGTTGTCCTAGAAAATAAATTTTTTGAATGAATAATCACAAGGAACAATCATGCGAGTGTGAAACACAAATCCAATCAACAAGGAAATACACCATATGAAAATGCAATATAAAGATGACTAACACAATGTCAATATTTATGTCAAGCTCGAAATGAACAAGGCATAAATATTAACAAAGGGTAGATGCTTACTCCCAATCAAAGGATAACATGACAAGTTTAACAACCAACAAGGCCTAAATGTTAAAGGGCGAGGTTTACAAATGTAAGCTACATAACCACACCAATTGGACACGTCTATCAAGCTTCACGGAGAAGTGAGATATTAGTGTCAAAGTGGTATCGAAATGACGTAAACAAAGTAAGCGACGCCCTTCAAGATTTAGGACAATGTTTGAAATCAAACTAATTCAAAGTATACTAAGGATGTGTTAAAATGTGGGCAATGTAACACCACAATACGAACACTTAGATCATGTTTATGAGAAACGTGACATAAGTATCTTAATTATGTCAAGACAATGCAAACGAGGTAACATGTCAAAGGGAGATAAAATGATGAACCAATCCTAACTATGATGACGATCTTGATGTGGGTATCAAGATTACAAAGGCCACCAATGATATAAACATGTATCCGTGCACTTTAAACGTTTAACTTACCCAACCGCAAACATGGATGGGCGTAAACGGACAAAAAAGTGGCAGAAACAATCGATTGGTAACACAAAGGTAGTCACCCTTCTTCTGATCAACAAAGTGTCAAAAGAATTGTGAAGGAAGCAAATCAAAAATGGGGATGAAAAATGTTGGCTTCACTTTGGCAGAGTTTCGCCTCGCCTTAAGGCAAGTAAAAACTAAGCGAAAGTAATGCGTCACACGTTTCATAATGAAAAGATGGTTCACAACTCAACATTGTTTTAGAATGGTCAAAGTGGGCTCCTGGCCAAAGTATATTTTCCTAGGTGGTTCTCTCGTCCTAGGTGTTACAAAAATTATCCATGAGCGGGATGATTTACCCAAATAGTCCTGAATATCTTGGAAGTATCTCGACTTTGCCCCCTTCAAGCACAATAGGCAGTAAATGCATCCATCGTGTACTTAAAAGGGTAGATAGGGACAACTTGTAATGCTATCTCACAAAGGAATCACTAGTTAGGTAGGTAGTGCGGAGCACTTCCCGTTTCATCCACAAGGTTCCCTCTTGTGTGGACTACTTTGGGGTTCCTAGAACCACCCCCATTGTTGTAGCTTAAGGCGTTATGCCAAAGGGGTTATGTTCCAGTTGAGCGGATAGGGACGTACCCTTTTCCAAAACCTGCAATACAATGTTTTGAATATGGTGTGTTTTTATCTTGCTTAACTTAATGTGGTTTTAAGTAGCACACCATTTGGCAACCTGCAAGAAAAATGTGTATTAGCGAGGTTTGTGTTTTGTCTTTGACGCCTTTCTTTGACAAGCATTAGGTCCTGTAGACAACGAGTTTAGTAATTTTCCATTGCAAATTGATATCAATAAAGGGAATTTACACCTTGCTTTTGATTCCTAAGATCACCAAAAGGCGCAAAGGAAGAGCATACACAATGTGAAAATTCTTACTAAATCACATAAAAATTACTTTATCTTTTAGAACAAGTGTTTTTAACATATGATACAAAGTTGTGCAAGTGTTTTTGATCTCCAAGATCACTTTTGAAGGCGCGAGGAGAGAGCATAAACACTTTACAAACCTTGCTCAAGCTAAGAAATGAAACACTTAACTAAGTTATTAAAAATAAAACCAAAATAACCCTGCAAATAATTGATTAGTGCTACAAAATATTTCAAAGTGTTAGAATGGCCAATAAAACACTTTTTTGAACTTTAAGATACGTTAGAAAATGAATATTTACCTAATAATGTAAACCATAAATTTTTGTTTCTAAAAATCCTAATTTTATGATTCCATTGTGTAGTTCACTTCAATACCTTTCCAACGCAACAAAAATGGAGTCGTTTCAAGTTCAGGAGCAAAAGTTATGGCCTCCGAAAGATTGCTAATGATGCATGCGCCATTGTTAGTGTACCTACGCCACTGTTTGTGTACCTGCGCCCCTAATTTGGTGCCTACACCACTTATTTGGTGCCTGCATGCCTTTGTCAAAAAAATGACAGTCAGAGTTGTACCTGCGCACATAGAATGGTATGTGCGCTCCCTTTCCTGTAGGTGGCTAAAAAACACGGGATTTTTCAAAAATAATCTCAAAAATATCAAAATTTTATCAATTTGGTTCAATTTTGGCAGCACTTCACCTCCTTTGATCTTACAAAGAGCACAAAAACAAGGCAATCCTAGCTAAACTAGCTAAGAAACTTAATATTTATCCATTAATACAAGAAAGGTTAGTGAAATTAAAAACTTGAAACTAATCTAAAAACTTTGAAAAACTAATCTAGAAAGCTTGAAACTAATCTAGAAACATTGAAACTAAAAAAATTTAGAAACTAAAATAAAAGCTTCAAAATGACTCCATTAATGGAGGATGGACAAAGTGTCCCACCGGGCGTGCCAAATGTGTGCAATGGAAAGTTGCACAAGCTATGGAATGAGGCAAAAGAACCTCAAAGCTTTGCTTTACTCATCCATGCACCATGAGATAAGAGATAAACAAGAAACTATCTATGCATATATAAATTTGAAACAAATATTCAAACCCTAGCATATATACTACTCTCTACTCCATGAAAGCTTAATAAAAATGAACCTAGTTAGATTCTAAGCAATCAAATTAGATGTGTTGTTTACTTCAATGGAGGTGAAGAGGTCTCTCTAAAATGGCTACAAGACCAAGTTAGATACCCTCCTACTAACCTACTATGAAGTTATGGATGCAAGATGGAAGAGCTCTAAACAATGGAGTATGGCCAAGATCCAAATGTTCTATAGCTTAAAGCTATCACAAATGATTTCTAATGCCTTTCCAAAGTGTTTGAGAGAGAAGGACTTGTGAGTGAAGTTGTAGTTTGAATGGGTAGGCTTAGCCTTGTATTTATAGTTTTCCACTTGGGAGAATTTGGAATTTGGGTGCATGTGGGACTAAAGCTCAAAAATCACTTTTAGATTAGATTAGGATAAACATGCTTTAGGCTTAGTTAAGCTAGGATTAGGCTAGTTAAACTTGATTAGCAAGTGATTAGAGACTCATTGAGAGTTGGGAGGGGTCTGGATAACCAATTGTGACTGATAGATAGCCTACGAAGCCAATAGAAGTGGTCTAGAGAGAACTAGGGAGGTTATGAATGGTCGAAAGGAGGAATGTTTAGCTAATAAGAGAGATATTACCCAATTAAGTTGATTATAGGAGGAATATGACTAAGAAGGTGTCGTAAATGGGCATCCGAGAGTGGAGCGAAGTATGGGGATTTAACGAAGTGTCATTAATTGATTGGATTGGATGAAATGCTAAGTGTAAGCATATTTTAGGTGTCTACACAATCAAATGCCTAAGAGTGATGCAATGGTCAATTGTTAAGTGTTTAGGTCAGAATTATGCTTGCCCTTTTGCTCTTTTACCCTCTCTTTCATCGCCCAATTGTTGATTCTTCGTTCTATCATGCCTCCAAAAATTTTGCCAAGAAGAGGATTGATCATAATGGTGCGATAATTAGACAGATCATTAATGTCGCCACTTTTAAATAAAGGAATAACAACGTTAGTCATCCACTCTGTCGGAAAGCCATTTTGATTGACATTATTGAATATTTTTCGATGTGTGATGTGAGGACCTCAACCCCCATTTTAGAAATTTAGCTTTGTAGCCCATCGATGTCTTGAGCCTTACCACTTGCTAGATTCTTTATGCCATGCTTGATGTCTTATGTGGAAAAAAGCTCAATCGAGGTCTTGATTATTGGAGGAATATCTTTTTGTTGGGAACGCTCATATAGGGTCCTTGCGTATTCTAACCAATGAGCACTGTGATATTATTTTCTATGTTTTTTTTCTTTGGTTGTAATTCCCTCAAAAACCTTTGGGATTGTGTTTTCCAAGATAAATTAATTATGTCCTTCTCTTGCTTACATAGCTTTCTTTTTTGTGTTGTACTAGTCTCTCATTAATCTTTTTATTTTCTTTGTTCATCTCATTTTTCTTCAAAGCTCTCTTGTGCAGCTTTACATTCTTCATCATACCATGGGTTTCTAGGAAAAGTATTTGCCGCTCCCTTTCCGAGCTTAGATATTTCACAAGCACTTAGAGCCTTTTGGATTGAAGATATCGGTAGATTACTACGTATATAGCCACTCATTCCCTTAGGTGTCGTGTTCTCTATATCCTTCCTCATTATCTAGAATTGTTGTTTAAGGGCTGCATGATAAAGATTCCTTGATTTTCTTTATTTAGAATTATTTTTCCTATTTTTGAGATGCCTTTTACATGTGATGAACCTGATTTCTTTGTTGTTGATTTAATATTGTCCGAGCTTTACCAAGAGAGGACTATGATCTGATTTTAGTTTGAGAGGACAATCTCGATTTCAAATTCAAGCAACACGGAGATAGAACTTTGAGAGCAGTTACATAGTCTACTACACTTTGACCATTGTATGTTTTACAAGTGATATTGCCCGATCTAGGCCAAACCCTCATGCCATTACAAATGACCATGTTGTATAAGCTACATAGGCCTAGAAGCTTAACCCCAAAGTGAGTCACCCCTCAATTCTTGTCTTGAGATAATCTTTCCCAAAGCTTGCTCTCTTCTTCCATAAGCCATAACGGATCATCTTCACCTCCTTCTAAGGTGATCAACTGAAGAGATTGATTATTTGCAATCATCGCATTGAAATCACCCAATAAAATTATTTCTCTAGATGTCGAAAATGCAGAAATGTCTTTTCTTATTCAAGCATATGGATCTTATTTGCTGCCTAGTTTTCTTCTCTTATATGTCTTTGAACCTTTCGGTCAGGTGAAAGTAGTAAAGGGTAACCAATCTGATTATTGTCTTACCATCTGTTATTTTTAGCCATATGTATTGCTTATTTGGATCTTCCTTTTCAACTTTGACAGTTTCAAGCCATATTTCCTTGATTAGCCTTTGTGATTCTACCACACCCTTTCCCGATTCATTCCCTTCATTCCAAATGAAATTTTCTTGTAGCCTTCAAACTCGGAACCTTGCAGCCTTCATTCTCATGAGTTTCCATAAGAATAATAATATCTTTCCCCTCTACTATGGGCCCCAAACCCGGTCCTCTTCTCCACGGATATCCTCTACAATTCCAACTTACTATGTGCATGAATTCCCGTGGGGCCCCTAATTCCTATTTCTTATTTGATAAATTATCGCTGATTTGGGCTTTCCCATTTCTCATTTGTGCCCATTTTCCTGTTTCCCTTGCTTTTCTCACTTTCTCCCATTCTTTCCTTCAAACTTCTTGTTGAGCGAATGTCAAATCCTCATCTAGATATATGTGTGTGCCTCTAAGAAGTCCCTTGTTTTTAGAATAGTATGTTTGTCTTCTATTTTTCTCATGACAACTCACACATGGTGGTCCTTTCCTCCCTCTGTTCTCCTGCCAATCCTGTTTGCTTGTTGTATGTAGCATGTCCACTTCAATTTGTCTTTAAGAAAGTCTCTTGCTAATATGTCAGTTCTCTCTTTTTCACCAAAGTCTTTTAGACCCTTGATAATAAAATTTACTGCTCTGTCTTGTTGATCTTTCTCTTCTTTTATCTGTGTTTTGATGTGTTTCTCAATGACTTTCCTTTGTTCATTTGATGATCCACTTACTAATTGTGACCAAGTTTTGGCTTCTTCTATCCGATCCTTTAGTTGATTTTCTTTTATTTCCATGTCTTTAATTGTTGATTGGATCTCATTTATCTGTATTGTTTCCTTCCCTTTTACCATTTCAAGGCTTTTTTCTCCTCCTATTTTCATATGTCCTAGATCTTGTTTTATCATGGTTAACTCTTGTTGTCCTCTTTCCGCGAGGTTTTGGAGATTTAGTACCTGTTCTTTGAGAATTTTATTTTCTCTTTCCAACCTGTATCTAACTTTTGTAAGTTCTTTCCTCTCGTTGTTTTCTTGCAATCTCTGATTTTCTAAAATTCCAAGCCTTTCTTTCATGTTCATGAGCTCATTCACATACAATTCTGAAGACCACAATAGAGGGGTTGAAGTAGGACTGTATAGGTATTTAGGATCCTGGACTACGTCCTCTCGTTCTTCTTTGTATGTTGCGCCTGTCTACATTTTGTTTCACTTTGACTCCTTTTACTATCCTTCGACTCGATTATTTTCCTTCCATTTTATATTCTCTGAAAAGAAGTTCTCTTTGTTGCTTATTGTCTTCTTAGTTTTTGGCTTGCCTACGTCGTAGATCCCCTTGTACTATTTTGCATTCACAAAAACCAACTTTTTAGTTGTACCCGTTGGATGATTTTGAGAGATTTCTAAATTTCCCAAAATTTTGTTTTCTATTGTTGTATGTGTTTCCGAAAAAGTAGATCTCTGTAGTGCCATATTTGGGTTATCTTTGAAACCCTCATGTTTAAGCATGGTTTGCATGCCTTGTTGAAACCAGATTTGACAAATAAATATAAAGAATGGTGTAGCGAATAAGGGGTTTGGTGGGTATACCTAAGAAACTGTTTTATTGTTCTTTCCTAGTGTCGATCTTGTTTGCCCTAGTGAACTAAACGTTGAAAAACCATCCTCTACGAATATTGAAATAATGAAATAAATTTGGTGGGTCTACCTGGCTTGTCGGGTGTGCCCTAGCTCTTAAGCAAAACGCTAAAGCGGGGTCCCACGTTTTTGTCTATTTCAGCGATCCGTTACTATCCTCTACCTTAAACCCATCGCTATTTGTTTTTATCATCCTTGTTCTTGTCCATATTTGTCCTCCTGTTGTTTTCCGCTACCCTCCTGTTCTTTGTTTGTTGTCCTCTGTCTCGTTGCCCTCCCGTTCTTTAGAGCTAAAGAAAGGAAAGGGACAAAGCTAATTGAAATGAAAGATTTTAATGACGTCCACGAGGACTGAAGAAGAGTCTATGAGACCAAATGAAACCGAAACATTAAGTTGTTTTCAAACTCTTTGATATATAAGTGCTTCTATTGTGAATCTTGAGCACTAACTCGGTGATTTTTTGAAGTTTTGTTTCTTCAAATAACTCATTTATGTTGTCCACTTATAATTTGTTTTCATATTGGATATGAATATCATCATATGTTGAACACTCCATAATGAAATGTCATTCCGTTTCAACAACCCCTTTCTTTGTATGTTGTCCACTCAAAATTCCCCACCCTGATAATAGTAAAAATTTCAAAATTTTGAGTTTAAGTGTCTTTTGTCATTTGAGTGGTGGTGTGAAAAGGCCGTGAAATTGAGAAAATGTGTTTTGGGTCATTTTGTAAGTATTTCGAACTGTCGGAAATTTTTGTCCCAACCTGTCCCAAGTCCAAACGGTCTTCTTGTTCTCCGACCGGCCGAAATCCCGAAGTTGTCCCATTTTCGGGCCCGTCGGAAGTTTTTGTCCCAAGTGTCCCAAAACTCAAAGTGCACTCTGTTCCCCGATCGGCCGAACCACCCGAACCGCGTACTTCGGAAGTTTTCGTCCCAACTGTCCCAGAGTCAATTGTGCGAGTTGTTCCATTTTCGGCCGAAACACCCGAATCGGCCAAACCAGCGTACTGGAACTTTTTGTCCCAAATGTCCCAAGTTCAAACGGGCCTTTTGTTCCACTTTGGCCGATCCGCCCGAACCGCGTGCTTCAGCGCTTCCCTATCCCATCGTCCCAAAGCCAAAAGTGCAAGTTGTTCCGATTATCTACCGAAGCACCCGAATCGCGTCCTTCGCATATTTTCGTCCCGAATGTCCCAAAGTCAAATCGGGTAAGTGTCCCATTTTCTACGAAACTCCCGAACGCAGACTTCACACATTTTTGTCCCAAATGTCCCAAAATACATTTATGCATCTTCTCCTTATTTCGTTCGAACCCTGCCGAGCCGCGTGTTTCGCGCATTCGCGTCTCACATGTCCCTAGTGAACCAAAAGCCATTCATACTTGGTTTTTCCCGCTCTACCCGAATATGCTGTTTTTTCAAACTGGTATGAAGATCAAGTTTCAGGAACAGGAACAAATTTCACCGCTCGAGTCTGCCATTGAAGAAGCCAATAATGATTATCATACTCACGTCGAGTTTGATAAAGAGATAGAGGAACGTCTTGGATTTTGGATGTAGCCTTCGGCCGGCAAGTCGCCGACCTCGTGGCGGGGACATACCGAGGTGTTAGAGAGATTCGACAATGTTTTCGAAGTCGGTGGGTCCCTCTCGGATCGGCCACCTGTCTTCTTCTCCTTGTTCTTTTCTCCTCTTCCCTTTCTTTTCCATTTTCTTTGTAATAGGTTGAGGTATTGCGGTTGGCGGTCACTTAACGGTTATTGATTAAAGAAAGCGGTTACGAAGGGTAACTGATTTGTAATCTATATAACGACATTTCTACGCCACAGGTAGGAGGAAGAACTTGGCATATTTTCTGGAAGTGTAAATAGATCAGAGAGAAATCAATACAAAAGGGCTTTCCATTCATTGTCTATCCAATCTCTGTTATCTCTGTGTTTTCTTTTAATTTCGTGAAGATCATTTGTTTCTAGTTCGTTAGTCTCACTGATTGCATATTTTCAAATATTGCGAGTATAGTGATCTTGTATAACCAAGAAGGAACTTTGTGTCCTTGATTAATGAATCTGAAGAAGATTATTTATAGAACTTTGTGTCTGGTAATCTCATCTTGTACAAACGATCTTGTTTTAAATTCACTGCAACTTCGTATACATAAAGGATTATTCTGCTATCTATAATCCTGCATGTTGCTCTTCTGCTCACCCTCGTATTCCCTTTCCTCAGTCCTTTTGTAACTGATGATCCTTGTGGAAAACACTTTCGTAATATCCAAGTTCAACTATAAAATCATGTTTTGTATATTTGTAAATAAGTTCGTTTCTGAATAAGGGAACCTCTCCCATTAAAGAGGAGGGACTTCTTGTCCCCTGACTGTTGCTCTTCTTAAAAGTCCTATTTGACGACCAACAGTTTTTGGCGACTCCGCTGGGGAAAATCACATTCCAGTTCAGTAATTTTTGATCATCTTTTGATCTGGCGACTCCGCGTTTTACTCGAGGGAGAAGGACCCTTGGTATTGAAGACTCTCAGTTTCAACTTTTGGAGCAGCAGGGTTTTCCTTTCCCTTCAACAAGAAATAGAAGGACTCGTTCGACAAGCACACCACCTGTTCAAGAAAGAAGTCCTACGGGTGGTATTCCTTCAAAGCCTGCTAGTCCCAATCTACGAGCTTTGATCCTCGCTGGTGTTAAAGTTCCTCTCCAAGCCGTTTTTCCAAGAATGGCGGCACCATTGCCATGGGGTCAGCGTGTCGGGCCCCTGGCCCTTACTCAGCCTCTACATGAGTTACCCAGAGGTAACCGGAAGAACTTCCCAAAATTCAAAGGTGATGGCAAGGTACATCCTGATGAACATATTGCAGCCTTCATAGTTGCATGTGGGGTTTTGGGAGTCGAACATGAAGACGTCTCCGTAAGACTGTTCGTGGAGACTTTGCAAGAAAATGTTGCTGATTGGTTCTTTCACCTTCCGGTTGGTGCTATAACCGACTGGGACACCATGAGAACCCAGTTCGAGAATCGTTTCAAGCCGGCAGAAGATGTGCATGCTTTGCTTGCCCAAATTTCTCAGATAAAGAAAGATTCGCAAGAACCCATGAGAGAGTTTGTGGCTCGGTTCAACAGGTTGGTAAATAAAATTCCAGCAAACACCCGACCTATTGATCGGATTCAAAAATGTTTCTTTCTAAATGCCCAATCACCTAAAGTTAGTTATGCACTAAGAAGGGCTAATCTCATAACGTTAGCTCTGGACCAAGAATTGGCTGTTAGTGTCGAGGACGACTTGATCATGTCGGGAAGTTGAGAAGAGACACTTCCAAATCTAAGTCTGCTGCTTCTTCCTCCTCCACTCCTGGACCTAACACTGATCCATTAGTTCGAAACTTGCAAATGATCTTATTGCTATAAATAAACAAGCTGCTCGGCTCAAAGACGCTCCTTATGCGAGGCGTTCGAGGAGAAATTTCCGGCCGGGGAATCGTTTGCCTACTTCTCAAACAAGATTAGCACTTGAAGGACCTCCCTGTTAGAGTCCTGTCGCCAACGCGACTGCGAGGTGGAAGAACCAGATGATGATGAAGATAACGAAGCTTGCGAAGAGTTTGCGAGAGAATTTGATGATGAGGCAGAGGAACTTGAGGGATCTCGAGTGAATTTCTTTACCACTGAGGGCATTGATGATTATGATGAAGTGGTAGCAGACATGAGCAGCAATGAATCTTTCTTTGTCATGACTCGAGAATCAGACAAAGCAGAGGGAGAAGGTGACCCAGCCACCTAAGAAATCCAAGGAGCAGTCGGCAACTATCCCTGTAATTGCAAGAAGAGGATCTCCTATCCCTACTTCGTCTACACAGAAGGTGAGTCCTATCAATCCAGTTACCAAAGTTGCTTCTTCTTTTTCTCCTAAAGTTGATAAGCCTAGAATTCCAAATGATGATGGCCCGTCCACTTCTGGATCCTTTGATATTGTTGATCACCTGAAAAAGACCAAGGTACAAATCTCAGAAGCTGAGTACTATCAAACCCATCCCAAAGCCTTTGCCAAAATGATCCACTTTGTTAATTCCAACTCTAAGACCACTTCTAAAGGCCTTCTACCTACTCCTCCCTCTGCGCCACAGCCCAGTCTGGTAGCTGCTGTCACCTCACCTGGTGACAAAATTAAACCATTTTATGTAACACTTCTCATAGCTGGCCATAGACTCAGTAATTGTGTCATAGATTCAGGAGCCTCGGACAATGTCATGCCAGCTAAAGTAGCTCATGCTTTAGGCTTAACCCTCACTCGTACTTATGGATCTTGCTACTCTATGGAGAGTAAAGAAGTGCCTCTGGTTGGAAGGATTAAAGATGCACAAGTGGCTTTTGCTGCCTTGCCTGAAAAGAAAGTGTTGGCTACCATCCTAGTAGCAGATATCCCTCCTTCATACGGGATGTTGCTAAGTAGGAACTTCTGCAAAGATGTGGGTGGGGAAATCCAGATGGACTAGTCGCATGCACTCGTGCCTGTCAATGGACAAATGAAGAAGTTGTTGCACGAAAAGCGATCCCGAGTATATTGTGCGAGAAAAGAGATGATCCTAGAGCACAAATACTCTATGAGGATATGGGTCATGACAACTACATGATTATGTCCCCTGACGAAATCCCACCCCCCAAAGTGTCTCCTAGAGATCCTAATGGGGTTTGGATTTTAGAATTTGATGGAAGTTGTTCCTCGGCTAGTTACGGAGTGGTGTTTCTCTGGTGTCACCGGAAGGTGTCCTTCATCCTTTTTCATTTAAGTTAGGTTTGAGAACACTAATAACACAGCAGAATACGAAGCTCTCATTCTCGGATTGCAGGTGGCCAAAGAACAAGGTATAAAGAATCTTCTGGCTCGTGGTGACGCAGAGTTGATTGTAAAGCAGGTCAGAAACCTTTTTCAAGTAAAAAATGGAAGGTTAAGGCATTACCGGAATCAGGTTTGGGATTCTATTGAGTTCCTTGATGCTTTCTCTATTGAAGCAGTACCTAGGGAAAAGAATAGCAGGGCTGATTCGTTGGCAGTCTCAGGATCACTACTGATTCCTCATCCTGACTTTTCTCAGGATAAGTTCACCATTGAGATGGTCCATTGGCCTAGTGTACCTGATAATGCCGATAACTGGCAAGTCTTCAATAATGATCAACATTTGCTTTCCTTCCTGGAACTCAAGGGCAATTTCGAACAACTGTATTTTGAGGGAAGTGACAACCTGCCTCGCGAGAGTGTGCCCTTTGACCAAACAGTCACCCATGCAGAAGAAACAGATCAAGATGGATGCATCAATCTCAAAGGAAACAAGATTCCTAAAGGGTTGGTGAGTTTGGAGGAACTATTTGATAAGCATGACAGGTATGTGAAATCTAGAGCTTCTTCTGGGCCTCAGCAATCAGCTGAGTACGATAAGATTGACATTGGGAGTCCTACTGACCCTAAGCTAGTGAACATTGGGAAATGTTGCACAGCAAATGAGAGGAGAAAAGCAATTGATCTTCTAAAAAGGTATAAAGATGTTCTCGCTTACTCTTATGAAGATTTGAAAGCTTTCAAACCAAAAGATATGCAACACTCTATTCCCCTCAAGCCTGGAATTAAGCCTTTCAAGCAGAAACAGAGACAATACAACCCCAAAGTAGCTGACACCATCTTTCAGGAGATACAGAAGTTGTTGAAAGCTAAAATTATCTTTCCTATCCACCATTCAACATGGATTGCAAATATTGTGCCTGTTAGAAAGAAGAATGGTGAGATCCGCATCTGTGTTGATTTCAGGAACCTAAATCAGGCTTCTCTGAAAGATAATTATCCTTTGCCCATGATGGATCAAATATTGCAAGCAGTAACAGGCTCTGAAATGTTATCTATGCTTGATGGATTTTCTCGGATACAATCGGGTAGAGGTTGATCTTGTAGATCAACATAAAAAGCAGCTTTCACTACTCCTTGGGGCACCTTTGCTTACAAGAGAATGCCTTTTGGGCTTATTAATCTTTGGTGCCACTTTCCAGAGAGCTATGGATCTCGGCCTTTGGGAGTTTGAAGGGAAATGTATTGTCATATATCTTGATGACACGAGTGTTTTCAAAGACAAGAGAGGATCATTTTGATCACCTGTAAAGCGATTGTTGAGATGCGAGAGAGCATGGGATCTCTCTCGAACCCTAAAAATCTGTCTTTTGTGTCACCGAGGAAAGTTATTAGGACACATCGTTTCAGGATGGTATTAAGATTGATCCCGAACGAGTTCAAGCCATCCAAAGAAATTCCTCTTCCAACCAAAGTAAAAAAGGCGTGCACTCCTTCTTCGGTAAGATCAATTTCTTGAGAAGATTCATCCCTGATTTTGCAGAATTAACTTTGAATATTTCTCAGATGATGAAAGGAAACAAACATTTGGTTGGTCTTCTGAAGGAAAGGAATCCTTTGAAGGTATCAAGAGAGCTATCGCTAAAACTCCTGTTTTAGCCTGTCCTGATTTCAATAGAGATTTCATCATCTATTGCTATGCTACAGATAATACCTTGGCTGCCGTGTTAACTCAAGAAGACTCTAATGAGCATGAGCTACCAATCGCATTCATGAGCTATATTCTGAAAGATCATGAGCTGAAATATACTATGATGGAGAAACATGCTTTTGCGGTGGTTAAAGCTGTCAAGCAATTTCGCTTTTACATCCTCAACTCCCATTCCATAGTGCTGGTTCCAGATACCACTGTTAAGTCAATTCTCACACAACAAGAATTTGGATCCAAGAGAGGGAATTGGGTTGCTAAGGTTCAAGAGTATGACATTGACATCAAGCCGACCAAGCTGGTTCGTGGAAAAGGTCTTTGTGAGCTCATTGCTGAAGGAGCTAAGCATGAACTACTGGAGAAAGTTGACCTTCCTACTGTTCTGTTCCTTAGTTCAGTTGACGAATGGTATGCTGACATCGCCCATTTTCTCACCTATGGGGAATGCCCCTCTCATTTAACTGCCAAAGAAAAGAGGACTGTTAAATTGAGGTCAGCACAATATGTATTATGGGAAAATGCTTTGTTTAAACGTGGCTTGGATGGGAGATTTCTAAAGTGTGTGGACAAAGAACAGCAGAGAAAGTTGCTCTCAGCTTTTCACGATCAGGCATGTGGAGGGCACTATTCATTCAACTCAGCATTACTGACTCATAAGATACTCCGGGGAGGATACTACTGGCCTTCTTTGTTCAGAGATGCATCCAAGTGGGTGGATAAATGTGAGGCCTGCCAGACCTTTGTGGGAAGACCTAAATTGGCTTCTTTGCCTCTCAAGCCAGTTGTGATTGAGGAGCCATTTCAACAGTGGGGTTTGGACTTCATTGGTACACTCAATCCTGCTTCTAGTGCTGGTCACACTCATGTACTTACTGCCACTGACTACTTCACCAAATGGGTGGAAGCTATTCCAGGTCAAGAGCACTACTTCTGAAGTGGTATGCAGCTTCATCAAAGAGAACATCTTGGTAAGGTATGGTGTGCCTAACAAGATTGTAACAGATAATGCCTCGAATTTTTCTTCAGCTGAGATAGTGGACTTGCACGGGTATGGTATTTCTTTAGCTCACTCTTCAGATTACTACCCTCAAGGAAATGGACAGAGTTGAATCTACTAACAAAAATCTGGTGACTATCATAAGGAAGTTAGTCAATGAGTCTCAGTGAAACTGGCACAAGAAGCTCTATGATGCTCTTTGGGCAGACAGGATTACACCAAAGAGAGCTATTGGAATGTCTCCTTTTCAAGTGGTATATGGAGTAGAAGCTCAATTGCCAGTGACAGTGGAACTGCCGGCCTTGCATCTAATGAAGGCCATCGAGGATACTAGTTTCAGAGATGCCCTGGACAAGAGAATTATGTACCTGCAAGCTGAATGAAGACATATTGGTGGTCATTGATAGGATATCTGCTCACCAGTAGAAGGTAAAGGTCTGTTTGACAAGAAAGCTAGGTTCGAGAGATTTCCAAGTTGGAGACACGTGTGTTCTTTATGGGATAAAAGACATGAACCTCGTGGCAGCCATGGAAAGTTTGATTCCCTTTGGCTCGGGCCTTTCAAGATCAGGCACTTTGCTGGTAAGAATTCTTTCTATCTTGATTACATGGATGGTTCCCCCCTCCCACTTCCTTATAGTGGGCAGTACCTCAAGTTGTTCAAGTCCTAGGTGATTAGGGAGTCCCTTGTATATTCTGTACAGTGTTTTTGCTTCTCTGCTTTTGGTGTGTTTTCCTTTTGTTGTTCTGGTGTGTTGCCCTCTGTATTGGTGTTCTTTTTGACTCGTGGCCCAATGGATAAGGCACTGGTCTACTTTCACCGAGTTTGTCTAAGTTCTTGCCTTGTCTCATTCCTTGAATTTATACCAAGTCATCCCCAGAAGGAGCCAGCTGTTGTCCACTCAAAATTCCCCGCCCTGATAATAGTAAAAATTTCAAAATTTTGAGTTTAAGTGTCTTTTTCTGTCAAGCTGGTGGTGTGAAAAGGCCGTGAAATTGAGAAAATCTGTGTTTTGGGTCATTTTGTAAGTATTTCGGGCCTGTCGGAACTTTTTGTCCCAACTGTCCCAAGTCCAAACGGGTCTTCTGTTCTCCGACCGGCCGAAATCCCCGAAGTTGTCCCATTTTCGGGCCCGTCGGAAGTTTTTGTCCCAAGTGTCCCAAAACTCAAAGTGCACTCTGTTCCCCGATCGGCCGAACCACCCGAACCGCGTACTTCGGAAGTTTTCGTCCCAACTGTCCCAGAGTCAATTGTGCGAGTTGTTCCATTTTCGGCCGAAACACCCGAACCGCGTACTTCGCTCTTGCATGTCCCAAATAGCCCAAGTCAAAAAAGTGCGAGTCGTTCCATTTTCGCCCGAACCGGCCGAACCGCGTACTCCGGAACTTTTTGTCCCAAATGTCCCAAGTTCAAACGGGCCTTTTGTTCCACTTTCGGCCGATCCACCCGAACCGCGTACTTCGCGCTTTCCTGTCCCATCTGTCCCGAAGCCAAAAGTGCAAGTTGTTCCAATTATCGGCCGAAGCACCCGAATCGCGTCCTTCGCATATTTTCGTCCCGAATGTCCCAAAGTCAAATCGGGCAAGCTGTCCCATTTTCAGTGAAACTCCCGAATGCGTACTTCGCACATTTACGTCCCCAAATGTCCCAAAATACATTTGTGCGTCTTCTCCTTATTTCGTCCGAACCGGCCGAGCCGCGTGTTTCGCGCATTCGCGTCTCACATGTCCCTAGTGAACCAAAAGCCATTCATACTTGGTTTTTCCCGCTCTACCCGAATATGTTGTTTTTTCAAACTGGTATGAAGATCAAGTTTCAGGAACAGGAACAAATTTCGCCGCTCGAGTCTGCCATTGAAGAAGCCAATAATGATTATCATACTCACGTCGAGTTTGATAAAGAGATAGAGGAACGTCTTGGATTTTGGACGCAGCCTTTTCGCCAAAGACGTCGGACCTCGTGGCGAGGGGACATAGGCCGAGGTGTTAGAGAGATTCTGACAGCGGTTTCTGAAGTCAGTGGGTCCCTCTCAGCGACTGGCCACCTGTCTTCTTCTCCTTGTTCTTTTCTCCTCTTCCCTTTCTTTTCCGTTTTCTTTGTAATAGGTTGAGGTATTGCGGTTGGCAGTCCTTAACGGTTCTTGATTAAAGAAAGCGGTTACGAAAGTAATAGCGATTTGTAATCTATATAACGGCATTTCTACGCCATAGGTAGGAGGAAGAACTTGGCATATTTTCTGGAAGTGTAAATAGATCAGAGAGAAATCAATACAAAAGGGCTTTCCATTCATTGTCTATCCAATCTCTGTTATCTCTGTGTTTTCTTTTAATTTCGTGAAGATCATTTGTTTCTAGTTCGTTAGTCTCACTGATTGCATATTTTCAAATATTGCGAGTATAGTGATCTTGTATAACCAAGAAGGAACTTTGTGTCCTTGATTAATGAATCTAAAGAAGATTATTTACAGAACTTTGTGTCTGGTAATCTCATCTTGTACAAACGATCTTGTTTTAAATTCACTGCAACTTCGTATACATAAAGGATTATTCTGCTATCTATAATCCTGCATGTTGCTCTTCTGCTCACCCTCGTATTCCCTTTCCTCAGTCCTTTTGTAACTGATGATCCTTGTGGAAAACACTTTCGTAATATCCAAGTTCAACTATAAAATCATGTTTTGTATATTTGTAAATAAGTTCGTTTCTGAATAAGGGAACCTCTCCCATTAAAGAGGAGGGACTTCTTGTCCCCTGACTGTTGCTCTTCTTAAAAGTCCTATTTGACGACCAACAACTCTGTAAATAAGACAAATTCTCCTTTCCCAATCCTCTTTGGGAATAGTCCATCTACCGGTTTCACAATGAAGATGATGTGATCCGGTCCTTAACCGAGCCACTAAAATCCTTGCCTTACCTTTGATAACTGCCCCTAGATAATATTTTTCATCATGCTCCCAAGTGGGGTTGAATTTTTTGATATATTGTGCTTTCTTACGACCCATTTTTTATGTCCACATGACATTCCTAAACTTCTCCATCACATAATTTTTATTTCCCTTGTAGTTTTAGGACACTCTTGACAATTGATGCCCCAATTGTTCATCCATTTGTTGTTATGTTTTATCCAGGTTTTCTTTCTGCACTCTAGATTATCCTATATAACCATTTTGGGCCAGCGAAGATTGTATATGCTTTCAACTTTTTTCAAATAGCTTATCAACCGAGTTATTGTTGATGCTTCCATCGGGAAGGTACCCGCTTCAACTAACAAGATCTCATAAGGAATTGTTGATTTAACTTTAAGAGTGCTTGTGATTAGATGTTTCTAGATTCTTTCTAATTGTTGTCATCCATGCTTTGACACACTACTTCCCCAAACCTCGCAACCGTAAAGAGCAACCGGGTAACCAACAAACCAAAGAGGGTTTTCTTAGTTTTCCAGTCCCAAAGCTCAGCTTTCCTACACCTATTTTGAAGTAGGTAAGATGCTTTCCAACCTCCCTGTATCCTTTTTGCTCTGCATGTCTCCCAGCTCATCTTGTTGTGGAAATCAATCCCAAGATATTTATATTCTGTAACAATTTCCAATGGACTCCCCTAAAAAAGAAAGTTAATTTGCCTCTCTTTTCTTTTTAGAGAAAAAATCATGATTTTTGTTTTGTTAATGTTCACTTGCATCCCGACTTCCTAGCAAAAGAATTCTAAAGCTTTTAGATGTTCCCTCAAACCTTGAGTTGTTGTTGAAATTAAGATAAGATCATCAACATATAAGAGTAACTTCACCACATACCCGACCAATTGTATACCCCCTCCTTCGGTTTTACATAACCATTCTTCAAGCTTGTCAATGTATAAACCAAACAAAGTAGGAGAAAGAGGGCAGCCTTATTTGACCTCAATGTCACTACCAAGACATTTAGACATATCTTCTTTGGTTTTGATTTTAGCTCTGACCTGCTCATAAAGTCTATGAACTGCTACTCTAAGCTCATCTGGAATCTCAAGTTCCTCCATCATGTTCCAAAGTTTGTCTCTAGGAACCGTGTCAAAGGCTTTCTTAAAATCAACAAAACAACAAAAAGCTTCATCCCCTTGGGTATCCCATACCTTTTCAATCAAGTGCCTAAGAGTGATGCAATGATCAATGGTTGAATGTTTAGATCGGAAACCTACTTGTCCTTTTGCTCTTTTGCCCTCTCTTTCTACCCAACTGTTGATTCTACGCTCTATCATGCCCCCAAATAACTTACCAAAAAGAGGATTGATCATAATAGTGTGATAGTTAAAAGGATTATTGATATCCCGCTTTTACAAAGAGGAATCACAACACTAGTCATCCACTCTAGTGGGAACCCAACTGAGTTACATCATCGAAGATTTTTACGATATGCGAGTGAGCACCTCAACCCCCACTTTAAAAATTTATCCTCCAACCCATCAACATCTTGAGCTTTACCATTTGCTAGATTCTTTATGCCATGCTTGATGTCTTCCTCGAGCAAAGTTTGATCAAAGTATGAATGATGGGAGGAATATCCTTCTTTTGAGACTGACTTGTAGAGAACCTTCGCATATTCTAACCAATGAGCTTTTGTGATATTATTTTCTATGTGTGTTTTCTTTTGTTGTAGCTCCTTCCAGAATCCTTGGGATTGTGTTTTCCAAGAGAAATTAATTCAGAACTTCTAACCTTTATTTTTTTGTTGCACCAATCTATCGTATTTCTTTTTTTTTTCTTTGTTCACGTCACTTTCCCTCATAGCTCTCTTGGCATCCTCGATCTTCGTCATATCACAAATTTGTTGGGAAAGTATTTGTAGCCCCCTTCCTAGGCTTAGGTCTTTTGCGAAGCACTTAATGCCTTATGAATTAAAGGTATCAACGAATTACTACAAACATAACCCCTTGCCCCCTTGTTTGTATTACTCTCGATATCATTTCTTTCCATCTAAAATTGTTGTTCAAGAGAAACCACAAAAATTTCTTGATTTTCTTTATACAAAATGATTTTGCCTTATTTTGGAGATGTCTCTTGCATGTGGTGGACTTATTTTCTTGTTTCGATTTGAAATGATATCAAGCTTGACCAAGAGAGGATTATGATTAGATTTGAACTCAATAGGACAATCTCCGATTTCAAAGTCGAGCAACCTACAAATAGAGCTTTGAGTGCATATTACATAGTCCACTACGCTTTGTCCATTATAAGTTTTACAAGTGATATTGCCAGATTTGGGCCAAGCCTTCATGCCATTACAAATAACCATGTCGTATAAGCTACATAGACCTAGAAGCTCAACCCCGAAATGAGTCACCCCTCCATTACCATCTTGAGATAGTCTTTCCCAAAACTTTTCCTCTGCTTCATTAAGCTAAAGCGGATTGTCATCTCCACCTTTGTCATTGCCCAACTGAAGAGATTGATTATTTGCAGTCCTTGCATTAAAGTCCCCCATCAAAATAATTTCCCCATATGCACTAAACACAGAAATGTCTTTTTTTAACGAAGCATATGGGTCTTCCATATCCAAATTTCTTTTCTTATATGTCTTTGAGCCTTTCATTTGCAAAGTGGCAAGCAACCAATATGATTTTTACCTTGTTATATGATATTTTTACCCAAATGTATTGCTTATTTGTGTCTTCCTTTTCCACTTTGATGATATCTAACCATGCTTCTTTGATTACCATTGTAATTCCCCGTGTCCTTTCCCTGTTACACTCCCTTCGTTCCAACTGAAATTTTCTTGTACTCCTTAAAATATAGGACGTTGCAACCATCATGCTCATGAGTTTTCGTAAGAATAATAATATCTTTCACGTCTCTTTATGGGACCCAAATCGGGTCCTCTTCTCCATGGACACCTCCTGCAATTCCAACTTACTATGTGCGTAGGATCCCGCAGGTCCATGATTCCTATTTCTTGTTTGACCAATGATCACTGATTTGGGCCTTTCCATTCCTTAATTTTGTCCATTTTCCTACATCTCTTACTTTTTTCACTTTCTCCCATTCCTTCTTTCGGTCTTCTTGTTGAGCAAATGTTAAATCCTCGTCTAGATATATATGTGTCTCGAAGAAGACCCCTTCTTTTAGGATAACTTGCTTGTCTTCTCAGGTTCTCATGATAACTCGCACATGTGAATCATTTCCTCCCTCTATTCTCCTACCAATCCTATTAGCTTGTTGTATATGCCCTATCCATTTCAACTTGTCTCTAAGGAAGTCCCTTGCCAATATGTCAATTCTCTCCTTTTCACCAAAATCTCTTTATGTTTTTATGAATTTTCTCTATCATGTAGTGTGGAATACTAAACATTTAAGGTACACATCATCATTTTTTTAACATGTAATTATATACATATACCAAACTTGTCTTCTCTTATGTTTTTAACCTTTTTACATCCTTCCATTCTCATTCACATTTATCGAACCACATCATAGGAATAAACAAATTACAATGTGTGTTTGTATCTCTTGAATGTATATGTTGGGAGACATGCAAGTTTATTAATGAACACGAGATGATATAAATTTGTTCACATTTACTATTCCCTCCAAGTTAAGAATGTATTTTTTAGAATTAAATATGATAATTCAATAGGAGCATCCTTGTTGGGAAGAGCCCACGTTCATCCGAGGGATCTCCTAGAATTCATTAATTTATGTTATTTTAATGTTCTACCTTTACGCATCTTTGTAATTATGTTCTTATCAAAACCATTTACCATGTTATGCAAAATTTAAAATATATTCATTTAAGTGGGATTTTGAATTTCAAAATATATATTTACTTGATGTTGTCCTTCCAATTACCTTTGAAAAAAACTTTTAGTAAAAGGGAAGAGTGAACATCTTACAAAAGTCATGGCTTTGAAAAAAGTGGCGATTTCAGTATGAGAAAGAATATTAGAGTTGTAGAAGATGAGGGTAATGTCAATATTTCTAGTAGGTATATGTCTTTTATTTGTTGCAAGCCAATTATGTTCTATTATTTCAAAGTACACAAATAATATGGATCTACTTCTAAATTTTAAATTATGGGTCAGAAAAGTGGTGAAAGACACTATAAAGTTAGTAGTAAATGATGTCAATGAGTATGCCCAAATCCTCAATGAACATCGCTTTGTTGTTTACTTACATGAAGCCCACTTAGTGCTTGAGGGCGTTATCATTGATTATATAAAATTAAAAATAACTTTCTTACTTCCAAATTGATTTCATGTTATTTGTAATCCATGTTTGAAGCTACATTTTGGGGGTAAATATTGCACTTATTACTCCTTTAGAAAAAGCAATGGTGGCAATGGTCCTACAATTTCAACACAATTAATATGGGTGTGATTATGGATTCTGAATCATGGGTCAAAAAAGTAATGAAGATTGTTATAAAGTTAGTAGTTGACGATGTTAACATGCATGCCCAACTCCTCAACGATACTCACTTGGTGGTTCACTTACATTACTTGCAATTAGTTCATAAGGGCATTAAAATTGATAATTTAAAATAATTGTTTAGCTTTCAAATTAATTTCATGTTATTTACAATCTAGGTTTCAAGTTGTGTTTTGTGGGAAAGTATTACAATTGTAAATATTTTGGAAAGATAAGTTGACAAAACTTGGGCCATGAATTTTTAAGGTTCACAAGTTTTGTTACATTTCAAAGATGCGTTAAAATTAGTAAGTGTATCCTTATTGACACCAAGTCCCATGCTTTACGGCGAGTTAATGGAGGGTGTTATCTATAGCCAAATGTTTGTATTGGTTGTAACACACAAGACCCATTGTTTGCATCATTTCATTGATTCTTGTTTGAAGTTCTACATGGAAGATTCAGTGAGGGTCTAAGGGAGAAGCACATAGCCATCCTTGAACAGAAGTGCATTTGTTCTCTATTTGTAGCCAATATAAAAAATAAGGAGCAAGACACATATCATTATTCTGAATTTGATGTATTTAAATTTAAAAAATCTAAAATTTATATTAAAATAGTACTATTTTATTTCTTCATCGGGTCTCAAGAGCACCCATACTAGATATCTATAAATGTGAGTCCTCGTCCCTAAGAATTATCCCTATACTTGTCTCACAATGATTATGATTTTATCCCACGAAATTTGCTAGAGTTCCAAAAATACAAGTGATAGTCTTAACCCCGACAACTTTAACCCTTCAAACACATAAGAGTTGTACCAATAAAAAAGTTCTCTAAAATAGGGGTAAAAAAGTTATGAGAAGGTCACCTTAAATAGTTATGCTCAAGAAATCCCAACAAAACTAACCTAATTTACAAATTATAACACAAAAAAAAAAATCAAGCATTGACATTAGAACACATGATTCAAGTTCCAACATACTGAGGCTTTACCTTACCTCCGATCAACATGAACAATACCCCAAATCGAGACACCCACTACAAGAAAGAGATTATCACATCAATTCTTAATTTGGCTTTCATTGTAGTTGTTCAACTTTTCCAAATAGCATGACTAAAATGAGGAAAGATTTCCGATGAGCATAGGAATCATACCAAATCCACCTAGATTATTTGTCTAGTAATGATTTTTAAGAAATAATGAAATCAAACTTATTGGGTTATGTGTGTGTGTATCTAATTTTATGAAGTCAACAACATGGTCTAAATCTCCAAATGCCTAGAGTTTTTTTATAGAAATGAGAAATAAAACCTTGTGCCTTATTTATCAATGGAGTTTTGATACAATATACCTTGATATAGTGCGAACTATGTTTAAAAATTGCTTCATGAGAACATCGCCAATAATCTCTAGAAGAAATTGACCTTTTTTAAAATGATGAAACTGATTTTCTTCTCTCACAACAATTTATCTTTGCAAAAATCTTAGAGATAAACTTGGTTGTAGTGTGGTAATCAACACATACTTGAAGGTTTTGACGATTCCAAATATTATTTTTATAAAAAAATGGGCATATCCTGTAATCATGGAATTCCACATTAGATCCACATCTCTTTAAGGCATTTTTTCCAACAATTGACATGTCTTGTGTATGCTTCCATATTTTCTTACATGTCTACATCGACATATATACGATAAAAAAATATGATTCCATTACGCTTGTTGGGTTTATCAATCCACTTTTGTTTGCCCTTACCACCCTTATATGAATTCTCTATTCATTTCATACATCTTCTAAACAAAATATTCAACCATACGCATCACAAGTTTAACACTTCTATAAGTTGGGTTCTTTCAATTTTGTTATGATTTTCGTGGTTCTCGAGGTGGCTGATTAGATTGGACACTTGTTGGTTGTATTTTATTAATATTATATTGATAATGTTGTTTGGCACAATTTAAAGGGTGGTACTGAAAAGTTATCGTCCCATATTTTTTTGAGAGCCACATGGCCATGAAATTTAAAGTCTTTGTATTTTTGTTTGTTGAAACAATGTTTAAAACATAATTTTTTAATTTAAACACCATTATTATTTAAAAGTGCAACCACATTGAAGTGAAAACATGTGAAAGGCCTTTCCACCTATATTTGTTTATGTCAAACTCTAAAGTGTCAACAATTTAATAACTTTAGAAATGCATTGTCCCATAGTGGGTGATATGCAAAGTGAACACATGGGTACATCTATATCCATACACTTATATTGTCCAAACTGTATGCCTAGATTTGGATCACCTGCAAGATGAATTAATCAAATAATAACAACGAAATCAATTCTACTAAAAATAGAATGGGCTTATGATGCCATCATTAAGAGAAGGACAATTATGGTTTCTTTCATTGAATAAAGTGGGTAAAACTCTCCAGATCTGAATCTAAACTTTCACAGAAGCACACTTGAAAAATATTAGTTATTTTTTGTGGTTAGGGGACCTACCTCGGTCATATCCCTAACCCTTTTAAGGAGATAAAAGACATTTTATTGATGTAAAATGATAAAACAATAAATGAAATGACAATTATACCTGACTTAGATTGGAGGGCAATCGTGATTACATTTTGTCAAGAATCACATGGAACTCGTAAGCCAAATAGCAGTTGTGATTCTTGCCTATGTTAAAATGTCACTCGAACAGTGTTGCAACAAGTTAGATCTATCCTTTGTGTTTCATCTTTCCTTCTTCAAAACCTACAAAACCAAGATATGTGAGAAATAGAGCAAGAAAACTCAAGTATAGTCTTTGTGCACTAAGATCTAGTCGGTTGGAATGAGGGGGTAAGGGTGCTTTTATAGATTTGGAGTGCATATGGGAGTGAGACACACATGGGTGTAATGATAGGGTCCATAGTGCATTGGGGATGCACATGGGTAGGTGGGGTGGACAAAATTAAATGTGAGTGGGTGAGGGTTAGTAAATAGGTGGTGAGGTGTCTCTTATTCCAATTTGTGGGGTTTTATGATTTTTTTGTCTTTTTGTGTTTTATAATGTTTTTATGTTTTTGAATAAGGGACCTTATGCATAAGGTGCATTTTCTAGTGTCTACATTTTCCCCCTTTTTGGGCTACATGTTTGGCAAGCAAAGATGCGATCAAAAAATGAAGACGAGATGGTGGTCGTTTAACCCTATGATGAAGGTTGTCACATTCACGTGTTTAGATGGTTATTTGGATAGGAAAGAACCTGAAAATGTAATCGATGGGCCACTTCAGCTAGAGTATTTGAAGGGATCGATAGGTTGATTTTGTGAGGAAAAGACTATAGAGTTAGTTGATTGATGAATGTTGATTGGTTGTCATAGAATCGGATGAGAAGGGTTGTGTGTGATTCCCCCTGCAGTGACCGTTTTGAACCGCGAGTTGTGCCAACATAATGCAAGATGAAAAGTGGTGATTGAAGATGAGAGAAATTGATCCTTGGCACAAGTGCGATGAGTAAAAAATATGCAGGGTTACTCCAGTCATGTGTATGTGATAAAGTGATGATGGATATGTACAAAAGTGCATGAAAGTATGACAAGTCATGGGGTGGATAGATAAAATTGATTGATGAATGATTGACGAAAAATGAGCTTGTGGTTGAGTCGATGATGATGTGCGAGGGATGAGGTGGTGAGTTGGGTGAGTTAGAGGCAAGCTATACGGAGTGAGGATGTTGGAATGTCGATTTGGACAAGTTGTAGAAAGGTGGGGTAAGCGGGGCAAGGTGGCGGGTGAGCTAACTCGGTGATATGGTGGGGGAGTTGGCCAAGCTAGTTGGGGGGAGCTGCCGAGTTAGGTTAGCTAGCCAAGATGGTTGGGGAGTTGGCCTAGTTGGGACATTATGGGTGAGTTGAGGCATATGTAGAAGCAAGTTAGGTGGATGAGCGAGTGGGACGGGGTGAGCTTGGCGGTAACCGACTCACCAAGTTAGCTAGAGGTGGGTCTCTATTATGACTTGGTTAGGGGATTCTCATGATGATTTGGGTAGAGTAATGATTGGTTGAGTAGTGGAGGTGAGGCGACAACTACTTGGGGGTAGGAACTCAAATTCGTATACCACAACTAGGCGCGGATTGAATTAGAGGCGGTAGTGGTGAAGGAATAGGCGAGTCACATATGTGACTCGTTGAGTTCAATATGGGAGAGTGGAGAGTTGGCTAGGTCATGGGAAAGGTGTGGTGAGTTGTGAGGGGATGTAACTCGGCGTGGAGAGGTGGGTGGGTAGAGAGACAAGTAAGTCGTATATGTGACTCATCGGGTTAAATGCGGGAGAGCAACAATAGGGTGAGAAGGTGAGGGGTGAGGTTGGGAAACTCGAAGTGAGGGGAAGGTGAGGGCTTGGAAGAGATGTTAACAACCTTGGCAAGTTGAGGATGGTTGGGTTAGCCCATTCATTGTCATGGACCGAGTTGGGTAGGATGAAGTGGGAGAAGGTGAGGCGTGATGGTTGGGGTGCGAGGTGAGTAAGGGCAAGGTGCGAGATGGAGGAGGGGATAAGATGGAGAGGCCGGGTGGGGCGAGTTGGGGAGGGTAGGGTAAGGTGAGGAGTAATATGGGTATACATGTCGGGGCATGTGATGAGTCACGCAAGAACTTACTAGGGTGAGTTGAGCGATGAGGAGTTAGGACAGTGGGGAATCGAGAGCAAGCTCGGTCATCAAGGACCAAGATGGGGATGGTAGGTCACGGTTGCGATGAAGGTGGGGTTAACATTAGGTGGGTGTTGTTAGGTTTGTGTCTTGCATTAGATTGGATTCAAATCATTATCACTCTTTGGGAGGTGATGCGGCTGGGAGGATCTTGGACGGGTAGCTCACGAGGTGATTTCGGGTTGGAGAGGCGTGAAGTGTGGGCAAGGCATGGTGGAAGGATATGTCATAAGTGAGCTCGATTCTTATTACAATTGAGATAAGGATGAAGAAAGGTAGGGTGAAGGAGTTAGGTTCGAGTCATTATAGAGACTTCCGAGACAAGAGTTGGGTAGTTAGGTTGGCATGGGTAGAGGCTTTCCGATTTGGGGTTGGGGTGAGGTGGGATGGGGGTAGGGTTGTTGGGTAGGTCATGGGATGAGATGGTTATAGGGAATTAGGGTAGGCTGGCAATGAGTCACAAGGGTAACTCGTCATGGTATGGTTATACGCGGGGAGCTGGGATCAAAGCGAGTCAACTCGAAGGGTGAGTAAGGAGCGAGGGGCTCGGGAGTGGAGGAATTAGCGAGTCATCGGGGTGATTCACCGAGGTGAGATGGGAGGTAAGCGGTAGGGGTGGGGTTATGGTTTTTTTGAATTTTTTGAATTGTGATGAGTTTTGAGGAAAATGGTGGAAGTGTGAGAAGTGAAAAATATGAGTGTAATATTGGGAGGAAATTCAATGATGAGGTAAAGCAAAAAATGTGCAGAAGGAAAGCAGATTCCCGGGAATGATCATTCTAAGTGAAGTGGAGCATAAATATGTAAATGTATTATTCGCGATGATGAAGAGAAAGAAATGTGGTTGTGCCAAAAGAGTGTGGGTGATTGTTTGATGATCTTGAAGACATGAGACATGAGACAAAAAATGCACTAAAACGAAAGCTTGACCAAGGTATAAAATTAACAAGGTGACATACTATCCGTGTGACTCATCGAGATCTTGCTTGTGCGCATGAGAGTGAATTGAACTGCTTGAAATGAAGTCCCGTGTGACAATGAGTGAAAACACAAGCCAACGTGTAGGTGTGAATAAAACAGACAATTGGTGAGTAGTTAAATGGAGGGTAATTCTAAGTCATGCATTTTCAGCTACCATCCAGGCATCCATAGCCCTGATGGAGATATATTTTATTTTAGTCGCAACATTGCTCTACTACCATCCAAGCATATATAGCCTCGTAAGAGATACTGGAAAGACCCCTGAGAGAGAGTGTTTGATATTTCTCTTGTTTCTCTTTACTTTTGAATTTTTGAGTTTTTGTTTGATTTTTATTTGTTTTTCACATGATATTCATCTCTTTTGTTTTTCAAGGGGTTTAGAACCTAAGTGGATTGATGAAGGGAATAAAAGTGATTGCGGAGACGACATTGGTAAGCATCGACAAATAATTCCCTATGGTCTTTAAGACAAGTTGTTAAGTGTGTAATTGTGCATGGATCTCTAAGAGGACAATCATTCTTAATTTACCAAGCAAGGGGAGACCAAGTTGAAGCAAGTGTAGTAAATACTATTAACTCACAAAACGTGACAACAAGATGATCAAAGTGTACACCAAAAGCTATGAAACAAAACAAAAATGGAATGTGAATGAAGCGTAAATGAAATATGGTATGCAATATGAATGAATAGAGCAAATGGGGAAGAACACCCATGAGCAAGCACGATTTATTGCAATTTTCTGGAATATATGGATTTTTGTGGAGTTTTGAAAGCTATTTAGTTGTGTGGAGACGTGTCAATGATGATAGAACAAGATGTGTGGAGAATAAGGTTAGGTTTTGAATCTAGGCCGGATGAAGAGAACCAAAATATAAGGAGCTTACAAAATGCAAATTTGACAAAAATGAAAGTCCCCCCAATCCACATAGGGACTAGATGAAGAAGGGACATGATGTATAGAAGCAAACGATAGATGAGGTAAATAATTTGAGTGGCGGGGATAACATTGACGAGAAGTGAAGAAAGAATGTCGAATAGAATCCACAAAATGGTGATAGGTGAAGGACATGAGTATGGGGATGAAACCGATTAAGCAAATATTGGAATAAATAGATGCCTAATCTTAATTATGTAACAATTTTGAATATATGCAATGAAGTACATAAATTGACCCAAATAAAATAAGCTGAAAAGTATGAAACCCTAGTTACAAAAAGGAGATACAAGAACTTAGTTGATTTGAAAATAATGGTGGGTTGTCCTGAAGTGAAGAAATGATAAATAGAAGGAGAGAAGTGTCTCACCAAACCTCAGAAAATTATACGACCATAAGATCTTCCTAGACTGGGCACTGGAATGGATTAAGGGCACTTGTGGGTGCTACATATCCGCTCTAGGCACTGTGACTACTCAAAATATTAGAAAACCTCCTTCGAGAGGGTCGCATGAGATATTTGTTGTCCTTCATTGCTTGCCACTACTAATATGTCATATCAAATTTGTCGATATTGCATGCAACTGTAATGAATAAATGACCTGTAAAACCCTCAAAAGCACATTAAATCTCAAATAGAAAATAATGCAAAAGAGGGGTCAGACTTTTATCAAATGTCAAATAAGTGAACTTATAACTAAGCATTGGACTACATCTTAGACACAATGTATTTATATGTGTGTGTGTAGAAATTATGCCATAGGGGGCTCTTGTGCGTGTCACACTTGATAACGAGCAATAACTAGATGTAAATAGATGTGTGCACGGAAAAATGAACTTCCCCTCCTATGAAGTGTATGCAGAATAATTGACCCACGTCCCTTGAGTGAAGCTAGATGGATGCAATGATTCTCTTTAGATGTTTGTGAATGCAACCTTAGGTGGTGATAGTAGATGTTTAGATCTTGGTCCTTTATTATGATCACATAACTTTATATTTATATGATTCCCTTGCTTGAATTTCATAATCAACCCCGAAAAAGGTTGACTACAAAAATAAAAGATGCCCAAATGGATAAAAAGGATCCAAAAGATGTGAGCAAAGTCAAAGAGGTCGGGGGGGTGCCCATAGGGGATAGGGGCACTTGATGCTAGTGTTTTGGTAGGTGCTTTCTTATGTAGGGTGAGGAATGTTGGAGTGTGAAAAGATAGAGTGGGCTAGGAGTGTAAGATAGACGGAGGCGATAGATAGAAATAAAATATGGACAAAGACATGGGTTGATTAATACTTTTCTTTCTTAAGAATCATATGAATAGTAGTATGTGATTAAGACTAAATAGATAACCAAAGTGCATGATTTAGTGTCTACATTTACCCCCACTTTATGTTGTTTAGTGAAATATTGATAACATAAACTAGATAGAGATGCGTTCACTGATAACCATGTAGATGGATGACAAAGAGTGTGCGAGACGAGAAAAAGTGTAGAGTGATAAAAAGTGAAGCGTGGAAGCTAAAGACGAGGAAGTAAAAATAGTGATGATGATGATGACCCTAGGGCAAGAGTGTATGTGTAGATGTCGGGGTTGTACTTGTTGTTAATGTCACTTGATGTTGTGATGGTGTGTATTGATGTGACTGTATGGATGAAAATTGACACGTGACCTTTAACCGCACTCGACTCCACGAGGTCAAGCGAGTAGGCTGATGTGGAAATGTTGCGAGATGACTGGCTATATGAGAAGAAATGACTAAGACATGGTAGTGTGATTTCCTAGTAGCTAAACCGACAAAGGGGAGATTTAGAAGCTATGAATGGGTAGTGTAAATTCCCTATGGTTTGATCTACTTGATTGAATCTAAGTGCTAAACTAGTTTGAAGCATCCATTTAAACAAAGATGAAATTAACGATCTAATCTAATAGTAAAAGGAAACTAATCTAAACAAATCACAAACTGAAATATTATAATCACAGACAACAAATTACTTCTATTCTAAATAATTAAAATATTTCTACACTAAAACTAAACAAGCAAGATAACCCAGTGTGGTTATTCACCTGTGTTGAGTGTATTCTAATTAATACTAACATAAAACAAGAAATTTTCCAACTACTCAATGATGTATAGACCACTTCCTATAGATATTCTCTCCTTCAGATCCACATGGATGGGAAGATAGGAGCTCTTATTAATGATTTAAAACTTATTGGAAATTAACTAATTACTTGCAAATGAAAGAACATTGGTTTTCTACTCTATTTGATGTGATATAATAGTAATAAATTGCAGAAATGAAGGAAATCAAACAACAACTCCAACGTGGAATTCATAGAGCAGAGGTAAATCCAGTTGTGTAGTAATTTGTCACCTTAGTTTATCCTTTCATTCTCTATGTGTCTAAGGAATTTGGGAATGTTGAGGGAACAACATGAGAAAGTGTTTGAGCAATGGTAGCTTGAAGGTAGTATGGTTGCAATGCAAGTAGAAGAGAGATAACACAAGATATCTTAACTTGGCTATGCAATTTCTAGCGGGATTGTGGCAACAATACTATACAAGATACACAAAAATTCTCAGGCCATTTTCTTGAATACAAGCATTGTATTTATAGGAATTTGGCAAGGCGATGGTTGAAGCCACTTGGCAGCCAAATGGTGACATAACAATAATGAAGGGGGAGTAAAAACTATTAACAACCATTTTAAAATAGAAGAGGAGTGAATACCATTCAATCAATCCTAAATTTAGCCAATTCGGTTCCAAACGCGCCTTGCAGTGAAGTTAATCGAAGTCACCCATGTCTAATTTACGCATGAAGGATTCGGAAAATTCACACATAACCACTACCCCGCGGGGTGACAAGCACATAACATTGCCTAGACTAGGGTGGCGGTTACAAATGCCGCTCGGCGGGCGGCGATTACAAAGCCGCCGCTAGGCATGGCTGCAGTTTTGACACTAAAGGTCAAAAAATGCATAAAAAGAGGTAGAAAGCTAGAGGAAAGCATGTAAAGGCTTAGTAGGGATGTCTATTCTATACATATATACTGCCAAATGGGTTTAGGAACTCGAACAACCACGAAAGGACATGAATCATCATTGGGGACCTTTTGTAACTATTTTTCGACAATGTAGCACGTGTAATTTTGGGTGCATACGGTGAATATTGCTTCCCATAAGGACGAACCTGCAAAAGAGAAGAATAAAAAAGTAGTCAAATAGGAAAAGATATGATGAAAATGTGTAAAAAGTGTGTAAAAGTATACAAGAAAAAGAAAAAAGGAATATGTGCACTTGATTCGTGATGAGTGAAAGATATAGAAATGATCCGAAGATGATGTAGAAGAATGAGTTTTTAGGGAAATTTTATGCCGATTGCATTATTGCGAGTTTTTGGGTGATCTCATTCCAAGAACAAAAGAAGTGTAGGAAGAAAATCCAGGTGTCATCATCCAACCTTTAACTATTTCCCACAATGTAGAACACCACTACAGATGGTGTGTAAAAATTTGATCTGTTTCGAATAATTTTGATCCAATGCAAAAGTAGAAAAAAAGTGTAGTGCATACATGTCAAGTGCTAAAGGATTGTGTGTACTATAAAATATAGTGTGTGAACTACCGAGAAGCTGTGTTGAACTAAAAAATATTAAGTAACTGCCTCCTGGTCACAAACATCCGGGAAGGATCGGGAGGTATCCAGCACTACTATCAGGGTCTCGGCGCGGTGGTGAGTTGTGTTTCTTTGAGAACCCAAGTCGGGATCAGGTCGTTCTTAAGACCGAAGATTGTGTTGACCGTGTGTTGAACTATAGTGAAGCTGTGTGTGATAGACTACCGATTGGGGTGGTGATTCACCCAATAGATTCCCCCTCGTTTGGGGTGTATGCGATGTTGTTGAGGAGTATGCGACCTAAAGGAGGACCGACTGTTGAACTAAAGCGATGTCTGCGAGGTGGAGGGAATGTGCTTGGTAGAAACAAAGGCACACACAAACAAAGTGGCTAAAAACAAGTGTTAGTGCAAACAAGAAAAACACGCGTGTAAAATACAAGATGTAAGCTAGTAGATAAAAAGATAATGTGTAAGCTAATACACAAGACTACAATATGCAAGAAGAAAATGAAGATCACAAAAAGTGGGTGGAAAACATGGGACGTCACTCACAATGCCGCAAGACACGCAAGGCTGATATAGCCAAAAGTAGACAATGTGCACACAAGACAAAGGGAAAAGCCCATAAACAATGGTAGGCAATGGAATACAAGAGCAAACAATATCAAGCAATGTATCGGACAACCATGGAAGTAAAAAGACCTGCAAGGCAAATTTTGCACATGAAGCACCCGTTAGCATGTTAGAAAGATAGAAAGTATGTCAAAATGTGTATAATCCAATATAGCAAAGTGTGCTTTATAAAAATTGAAACAATAGAATGTAACGAGTAAATGCAAGCAATACTAAATGCGACTAAGATATGCACTATATTGTGGATGAGATGGAATGAAATGTAATGTGAGTGTGATGGGAGTCATGTGCCACCTGAGCGAATGTGGATGAGTATGCATTTGATGAGGTTCATTTATAAATTCCCCTTTAACAGTCAAGAATGAACCATAGAACAAGAGTACTTCATCAGAAATGATTCAAATTATGTGCGCTAGAAAGATGTGATCGTCAAAGTGTAAAGTGTGAAGAGTGCGTATGTATGTGAGTGTGGTGAGGTTCATTTTAGATTGAAACCCTCAACATTTGAGTATGAACTACAAAACTAGAGTGCATCATAGGGTAATGAGCACAACGTGTAAAAGTATATACAAGAAATATATATCGTGAATGTGTTGAGTGTGAAATGTGTACTGTGCATGATGTGTAACATAAGTTGTGAGTAAGAGATGTGATGAATGTGTGATATGTGAAGTGTGTAGTGTGTGAGGTTCATGTTTATAGTATGCCCTCAACAGTCAAGTGCAAATTAAAGCGCGAGAATGCATCATCGGGTAACGAAAATACAAGAGTGTATCAAGATGAGCACGATGCGTGTGAAAGACTATACACAAAGGGTGAGACACCTAAGAATGGTAAGAGGGGGGAAAGAAGAAGCATGATTCCCCCAAGTGCATGACTATGGACAATTTCATGTAATAGCATCTAGGAGGTCATTGTTGTCACGGTCAAAGCTAAATGGAGAAGCGTCGAGACTTGATAAGCAATAATATCTAGTTGATCACATAAGGAGCCATTAGAGCGAAGGTTGTACATGCCCATTACATATTCTTCATCAGTGAAAGGAGGTAGTGGACAACCATGTGCATACCAACATGTAAGATTTTGTGAATAGTCAAGAAATTAATCATTATAAATGAAGACACGACCAAAGGGCATAAGAAATGAGATGTCAATATGATCAGGATCTAAGGTGCCCCTAATATAGTCAAGACAATACTTTCCAAGTGTAAGTGGAGAAACACGAGGAACTTGTGCAAGAAATATTGTGAGATGAAAGACGTGAAGACCATAAGCAACAATAATGCGAATGAATCCATGATAAAGATGAGGATCATAAGGTGGAGGGAAAATATCATCTACTGTAATTTTGAGTCAATTTAAGCCATCATGCGTACATATAGTATTGGAGCAAGTAGGATCAAATGGAATGTGTTCCCAATAAGAGTCATTCATGAAAAGTGTACATGTGAAAGAAGGACGTGCTAATGGTGGTTGCTCGTGAGAAAGTGAAGTAGGTGGAACAACGTCCAATGTTTGGACAGGCCCCGATAAAGTACCATAGCATTTGTATAAGCATGAGGGGGAAATGATGTAGATGGGACAATGTCTAACATGCAAATAACACCTTTGCGGTGACAAGTGAGTCGAGAGAATCCATAGGCTATGGGTCATTAGTAGTAATTGATGTTGGAGTAGGGAGTGTAGTGGTTGAATCACGGTTGCAATATTTGAATGGTTCATGATCACCGGGGACTATATATTCTACACCCTCATGTAAGAATTTAACACATCAATGTACTATAGAAGGTACTACTTGCATGGCATGAAGCCATGGCCTACCAAGTAAACAATTGTATTGAACTAGGAAGTCAATGACAAAGAAAATTGTAGGAAGGGTTTTTGGCCCGACAGTGATAGGTAAAGTGATATGGCCTATGCATGGATGAATGGAACCATCATACGTACGAAGAGAAATGGATGAAGGAATAACATTAAGTAGAAAGGCCAATAGCTTCAATGAATGATAAAGGGAACAAATTAAGCGCAGATCCATTATCGATAAGTTTTAGACCCACATTGTTGATGTGAATCATGATGTATAAAGGTGGATCATTGTCAAAAACAACATGATTAACAAGAGGATTAGATGGAAAAGCAATGTGTTGGGAAAATGCATCTACGAATGTGTTATAGACTACATCTGGATGAATATCAGAAGGAACATGAGTAGTAGCCAAGATAGTAAGCTCTTAATTGAGGCGGATGAGTAAGAAATCATGAATAGAAATATCCATGATGAGAGGATCCTAGAAGAATGAGAAAAATAGAAGTATGAGGACCCTAGGAATGTTTGAGCGATAGGTTCACCAAATGATTAAGCAAATATTGGAATAAATAGATGCCTAATACTAATTATGTAACAACATTGAATATATGTAATGAAGTACATAAATTGACCCAAGAAAAATAAGATGAAAGTATGAAACCCTAGTTGCAAAGAGGAGATAAGAGAACTTAGTTGATTTGAAAATAATGGTGGGTTGTGTCAAAGTGAAGAAATGATAAATAGAAGGAGAGAAGTCTCACAGAACTTCGAGAAAATTGTGTGACCGCAAGATCCTCCTGGACTAGGGCTCTGGAATGGGTTAAGGGTGCTTACGGGTGCTACTGAGACTGCTCTAGGCACCTATGACTACTTAGAACCTCAGAAAACCTCCTTCGGAGGGTCACAAAATATTCCCCTGTCCTTCACTACTTTTCACTAGTATGTCGCATCAAGTTTGTCGATATCACATGTAACCTGCAATGAATAAATGACCTACAAAACCCTTAGAAGTGCATCAAATCCTAAAAAAAAATGCAAATGGGGGTCGGACTTTCCTTGATTTTCAAACAAGTGAACTTACGGAGCACTGCACTACATCTCAGACCCAATGTATTTCTATGTGTGTGTGTCAAGAAATTGTGCCCTAGGTGGCTCTTGTGTGTGTCACACTTGATAACGAGCAATAACTATATGTAAAAGATGTAAATAGATGTGTGCATGGAAAAATGAACTTCCCCTCCTATGAAGTGTATGCATAATAACCAACCCTTGTCCCTTGAGTGAAGCTATATGGATGCAATGATGCTCTTTAGATGCTTGTGAATGCAACCTTAGGTGGTGATAGTAGATGCTTAGAGCTTGGTTCTTTATTATGATCACACAACTTTATATTTATATGATTCCTTTGCTTGAATTTCATAATTAACCCTGAAAAGGTTGACTACCAAAAAGATAAGATGCCCAAACGGATAGAAAGGACCCAAAAGATGTGAGCAAAGTACAAAGAGGTTAGGGGCACCTAGAGGGGACGGGGCGCACGATCTTTGGCATTTTGGTTGGGCGTTGTTGTCAGGGTGAGAAATATCGAAGTGTGAAAAGATAGACTAGGCTAAAAGGAGTGTAAGATTGACAGAGGCAATAGAAAACAAACAAAGATGGGCAAAGACATGGGTTAATTTTTACTTTTCTTGCTTAGGAATCATATGAATAATAATATGTGATCGGGACTAAATAGATACCAAAGTGCGTTTAGAACCATTGCCCAAGGATTACGGGATGGTCGTTAAATGTTGGGCTAGTGTTGGGTTGGCCACCTACGGAGTGATTGTAAATAAAATTGGAGATGAAATAAATTAAACATTAGAGATAATAAAATAATAAGGTTAATGTTGAAGTTGTCCTTTCGTGGACTAACCCTTTTAAACCCATGGTGTGTCTTTGTGTCTCCATCTTGTGCGGTGATGTTGTTCTTCTTGCGATCCATCCAACTTGGGATCATTTTCGATGCTTAAAGTTTAATACTTATAGTTGTTTTAACGTTAACATTGAGCTATCCAATTGGATTACTGAGATAGAAATGAAGGTTATCCACGTAATTTTCAAAAGAAGATAATTTAGTGATAAAGTGAGTGCCTTGAAGCTGTTGAGGTTTGGGGAAAAGCAAATTGTAAAATAATAAAATAAATCATGAAATTAACATAATAGAAGAGTTTTCATTTAAATATAAATAATTCATTAATATTCTTAAATCTCTCCAAATTTTTGGAGCTCGAAGTCAACCCCTTCTCAAGGAAAAAATTAATGAAATTATTTTTGGGTATTGTGAATTGGTTTCTCCGAGAAGATTTTGGGAATGATTCTTGGGCATTATGAGTTATTTTCCGTGAGAGGAGGTCTGTTTGGAAATTCCTTAGTTTTGTTTTGGAGCTTCTTGGTGTGAGGGAAAAAAATTGTTTCTTTTACAAGTCTTACACAATTTATTTTTTTGTTAAAAGGACTCTCTGTTAGTTCCTTGTTGAGTGTGTGAAGTTGAAGCCTTAGAGCAAGTTTAAGCGCCTATAGAAGGTTGCATTGGTTGCAAGATCTAGGTGTTTTTAACCATTTAGAATTTTTTTTTTTTGTTTTTTATTGTGTTGCAGCGTATAGATCTTTGGCTATTTGATAGATGCTTTGAAATGTGTGGTCATGCCCCCATACTGCAAACCTTCACAAAACGTCTTTGTTGAATAAGGGTTTAGAAATTCCAATCAAACATAAATTGACATGTGTAAAGCCAAAATATAATCTCTTTCCCTTGTTTCCCTACTTGTGCCATAACACGAGCTTTAAAAATGGGTATACACGTGTGCCAAACATGTGAAGAGGAGAGAGTTTTGGCATATGTGTTCAATTCAAGTGCAATGGTAGACATGTTTGCAAATGTGGAAGCACTTTGTGGGCATGGGTGGTGCCATACATGTGAATTGTTTATTAAAATGCCTTGAAGGATGGTGGTCTTTTGGATGGTTGGAAAAAAATGGAATGATGTAGAGAAGATTATCATGCCTCTTTATGTCGCATATGAACTATTCATTAAAATACCTCAAAAAGGGTGGTCACGTGGGTTGTGTTGATTGTTGGGTATGCCTTTGAATGGGTTCATTAAATAGGGTTTGGAAACTTAAAGCATTGAAAAATTGTTAGGGGTAAAGCTAGGTGTTGCATCCTTGCCAACATCTATTGGCTTGCTCCAAGATGAGATCTTTTGGACTGTTTTTGTCCATCAAAACATAATAGAATTTCTTTTTTGTTTTGTCCCATATAATCAGACCAACGCCTCTTACAACCGGTCCTCTCTTCTTAATGTTGTGAAATTTAGTCTGAGATTGACGGTGGAGGGCATTTACATTACATGATTATTGTCGTGGCGCTGGAAAGGTGTCTTGTTTATTTATTCCTCCCAACTCATGTTGTGTCCTCATTTCTTGCAAGACAAGAGCTTTATAACAATATGGAGATTTATCAACAAATAATGGAAAGTTATTTTTTTTCGATATTGCGTTAGCAAGTGAGTCAGTAACTAGGTATGTAAATGTGAAGGCTTGTGAATTGTTTGAAAAATGTCTTAAAGGGATGAAATTTATGAAATGGGTGTTTTAAGCCACGAAAAATGAATGCATGCCTAATGATGAGTAGTTTCCCAACCTAACTATCTCGCCCTTGTCACTTACTCTCATCCTGTGGAAAAATAAGACCTTTGGAGTTGATGTAAATGAAGTATGGGGTAGTTTTTTAATGCATGTAAATTGTTTGACAAAATTCCTCGAAGAAAACATGGTATCTTTGGATATAGTGATTGCTCGAGATACTCAAAATGGGGGCTTTAGATTAGTCTATGGGCATCCATCAACAATGTTGAAAATGAAATTTTGGGTCAATGTAAAAGTGTGGAATCTTAGACAAGGCACATGAACTGTTTGACGAAAATCCTCTTCAATTGCATGGTCTCACGAATCGTGAATGTCGACCGCTTGGAGTCCCTCATGCCGCTTCAATTCTCGAATAGACATGGTCATCTTACTTTATCCTTGCATGATTGTAATGTTCTAGTTTTCCTATTTTTAATGAAGTTGAAATCAACTAAAGGAGAATAATTTGTTTAGGTGAACTAAACGTAACATGTTACTCAATAACATAGTGCACCTCTATTTTTTTGTATGTAACAAGACCATTAACCATGAATGTAAATACTACTCTCTTTTACCTCATAAGATGGATGAGAAAACTACGAGATTAGTTTTGGTTACAAAATCCACGTGGTTGACAAATTTTAACTTGAATGTTAGTAAAAACTACTCCTTGGTGACCTTCTAAAATCTAAATAAAACATGTTTTCAATGAGGCACAAAACATCCCTATAAACCTCGATTTGAGAAAATTAAGCTTGGATTGTGTTCCTTGTCACATGGAGTGTTTAAATGAACCCTGAATTGTCCCTCGGATGTTCATTTGACCTTATATCGTCACACATTTAGGAGCTCGACGGGCTAGTTTGTAACTTTAGACAAGCGCTGAAAATTAAAAATGAAGTTTGGTTTTGACTTGTCGTTTTGGCCCTAGGTGTAGAAATGGATTTTGGATTCCGTATACCTCTATTTTTTCTCCATGTCAATCCCTACCAACCCTCAAATTAGAGAAAAACTTCCCGCAAGTTAGTTTTCCAAATAGGTTTTAGAGGCCTCTGGTCATTGGGCAATGAGGTTGTTTGGGTGCATTTACGATCGGTGGATCCGAAAAGATGAGCGCTAATTAAACACAGTTCACCAGTTTTGTGTTATATCAGCTCCGAGTGTTTCCCTGTATATAGGGGAGTAGGTAGGGATTGGTTTCCTTGTGCATTTGAGTATCAGAGTTTGTTTTTGAACTCTGACTTTTTAGTGTACTTGCCTAAACTTTACGTTTTGGAAACTTGCATCTAAATGGAGAAAACTGTCATATGACCTTATCCAAGCAAAATAACGATAGAGAAACCTTGTAAACATGAATACATGACTGTAGGAAACTTTATTTTGATACTTTCTTGAAAATAAATTGATTGTGGAAAAATGGTGTTTTCTCTCTCCTCTCTCTATCTCTCTCATTGGCTTTGGAAATGAAATGAAATGGCATTGCATTTCTTACTCTCCTTTGAAGTATGTTAAATATAGTTTCATTATTGTTAGAAAAATATGAAATCATATACCATTCTTATTTATAGTTTGACATCATGTAACTAGTTGGGCTGATCATGCGGTGGTTGTAGGTACGTGGGACAAGAAGAAAATGGTAGCGTTGCTTGTGCTTTTGTAATATGGAATATCGTTGAAATATACATGTAATATTAAGTATATGTATCAACATTATTGTTATGAACATGAATGTTATTTATTGATTTTTTTGGTGAGTAAGAAATTGTGTTATATTGGTGTATTGGGAAAATAGGCATTCTATTTGGGTATGATCTTGATTATGAGTTTGTATGTTGTTCTATGGTTTAGATGTTTTGAAAAAGTTTTATAATGTTAATTATTATTTTCTCCTTAATACTTATGTTGATGGTAGAAACTTTATATTCCTAAACTATCAAAAGGAACCGTGCTCTTAACCCTTACTATGTATCTCTCTCTTAAATGAGTCTTGTATAGTTTTACAATACCCCTATCACTTTAGAAAAGACTTAAACCTATCTCATGTCGTTTCTTTCCTTTCACCTTTGAATGATCTCATTGTGAGATCTAAGTGTCATGAGTGAAGTCAGTACTTGTTTACCTTTGCATTAAATCCTCATGTTTGACTCCATTAACCCCTCTCGCATCTAATTGATCTATGGGAGGTTGAATTTCTCTAATGTTATCTTGTATCAAGTTGTAGATTCCTTTAGCATTGTGTTTACTCGTGTGTCATTCATTGTAAAGGGTTTCTTGTGCTCATGGAAGTATGCATGTTATTATAGTTAAGGGTGCAATGTCACTTTGTGACATGATTGATGTAATGTTTAACAACATTTTTAGATGGTGGTATTTTATGTTAAGTCTCTCTGGAAGGGATAATCAATTTATGTGTATGGGATCATAAGGAAATTAAGGAAGGAAATTATTTATTCCTTGTAATGTGATCAAGAAAACTTTGGTAAACCGCAAAGAGTGGTGGCTCCCTCATGTTGTTAATTACCTCAAATAGAATCCGACTCTTGTGAAATGTGAATGATATAAGACTGACACATAAGTGAAACTTGGAGTTATTGTATAACTTAGTTAGGCCTTCTTTTGTTGTTGAAATTACCTATAGGTTCTTTATGAGTGAGTTCAAACATTCGAGAAACATAGTCTCTTATCTTGAAAATGAAACTTATGATGTATAACTATTAAAAATAACTCTAACCAATTATTGAAATATAATAATTACCAAAAGGGAACTAAATGTGCTCTAGCTAGTGGAAGAAAACAAAAGAAAATAACTTGAATTTTACCCCCTTTTCAATCATAAGATTTCTCCCCTTGACCTCATGTTAGTTTCCCCTTACGTAATGAAAGCAAGGCAAGATGTCAAGTAATCTTATTTTTGGAAACAAATCCTTGGCATAAGATGAGCATCGGGGGACTCGTATGTGTTTGAAATGCTTCAAAAACTAACAATTGAGTTGAAAACTATTGTAATGGAGAAAGGAACCAAATTAAGTGTATTTATTATGAATTGAATCTGAAATGAAATAAATAATATGTAGCGTGGTGAATAAGAAAGTATGCTTCATGATAAATGATTTTGAGACCTATAAGGTTAAATAAGGGACTTAAATGGTAGTTAAGACAGGACCATCTTAAGTTAAGTGTTAAACGAAATAAAAGCAATGCAACCTAGAAAAAGGAAAATGTATGTTTTCATGTTATGTGCTCTTCAAACCTTTAAGGCTAAAATTGGAATATGAATATGACAAATATTTAACCATGAAAATGTGATATTGTGGAAGGTGCCAATTCATGATGTTCATGTCATGGTTGTGTTGTGGTTTCATACTTGCTCATTTATCTAAGTGTGACGTTGGTTACATCTTGTGTCATCTTGATATTTGTATGTTCTTCATGTTGGTGTAAACTTTGCATGTGGTGTTGTGCAATCTCTTATGGGTCCTTATGTTGTCGAATAGTTGTATCAAGTAAAATGAATGAAAGTAAAAAAATCCTGGTATATTTAGTCTTGTGTTTGGGTCCAACATGGGTGGGGGCACTACAAGTTTGGGAGGGAGAGTGATGAGATCGACATCAAACAAATTTTGGAGAATAGAGGAAAGTGGCTCGATCAATGGGGTGAATTTGTGAGGGGGTTGGATGCAGCTAAAAGCCTTAGTGGCACGTAATGAATGCGTAGATGTGGGTGCAGAAGGCGATGAAGTGTTAGGAGGATCCAATTGGATGACATCGTGAAGATGGGAGTGTAATGATGTTGTATATGGTGGAGGAATGGAAACATGCGGTAAGGAAGGAGGATGAATAAGGTGGACGGCCTCGAGGCATTGTGCCATGTGTACAACCTCATCAAATGTGTGTAATGGATGGATTTCTAAGTGGTGGGAGATATGAGGGACACAAATTTTGGAAAAGAGGTCAATGAGTTCAGCTTGTGGGAGGGGAAATGAAAGGTGGTGAACAAGAGCACACCCAACATGTGACAAAGTCAATGATGGACTCGTTATGGGATTTCCAAAGCATGTGAAGGTCAACAAGCATGGCTTTGGGTATAATGTTGATGGAGAAGTGTGATAAAAAGTGTTTGTAAGCTATGTAAAAATGTAAAGGATATGTTGTGGGAGGCGTGAGTACCAATCAAGTGCATGACCAACGATTAAAAGTGGGAAAGTACATAGGAGGAGAGCATCATCATGTTGGATAAGGTGGCATGCATAGAATAATAAATGTAAGTGATGTTGAGTGTCTTTGGTTCCGTTTAATTTGTCAAATACGGGAAATTCAAAGTGTGGTGGATAGGGATGGTGAGATACCATGGGGTGAATAGGCTCTTTGCAAAAGTTATTGTAGGTCAATACTGGTGGAAGTCCCCCAAACTTTTGGGACTCAATGTAGACACTAATTTTTGGTATTGCTAGTCCTTCACCCCTGCATTCGCTCCTTGTCATCATCACCTTCATACATACATACCTCTCTTCCCATTCAACGCCCCTTTTGCCTCCTAAATTCAATTTATCCCTTTAATAATTATTTCCCACCTCAATCTCACCCTAATTATATCCTTAATTCATCATCTCTAATCATCATTAATGAATCCCAAATCATCATCTAATATGTTTTTCTTCCCTAAAAAAATCCATTTACCATTTATAGGTCTTCATTTAATGTTTTTATCTCCCCTTTACCTTTATTTAATAATTTCCACCTCCCACCTACCCATTTATCCATCTTAAACAACCCTAGCTCGTCTTTGTCATCTAAAACCCTAATCCCGCCGCATATGGGCTCATTTCCTCGAGCTCATCACTCTTCCACCGCCCAAATGGACGGATCTTCGTAGTTGGCGGTGACCCATCCAAGTCATCATCGACCCTATAAATGCGACCATACCCCTCCTTTTCTTAGGATGCAACTTTGGAGACTTTGATCTTTCTTGCAAATTTGGCTTCGTTTTTGTTACTGTCTTTCTGACTACTATCATCATCTAGGAGTTATTTTTTGGAGATCTTGTTTTACTCTTTGTAGATTTGAAGTCTTCTTCCTCCCTTGCATGCCCTGGATCGACGATTCTTGCTATTTCATCACTTTTTCTCGTTAGCCTTTTTTAGGTTCATTAGTTACTCACGAGCTTAGCCTCTACATTATCCTAGTTTCATCATCATTTGTAGATCGTCGTTCCTATTCATCTTTTCCATCGACCCTAGATCAGATTCAATCATCGTTACCTAGTTTCCCTTTGCTCGTGCAATCTGTCATCCACGTTGTCCCTTCTTTATTTTTACGAGTCTACGATCCTTGGATCCTCAATCTTTTCATTACGCACACACTGTAGCTTTAGATCCCAACTTCATCGAGATCCGGTTGTTGTTGATCATGACCGATACCACCGTCGACCTTGTCGAGACAATTCTCGTTTCTTCATATTTTTGCATCCTTTTTGTCATATCCAGATCTGGATCCCTTTTTTGATGTTATGTTTTCATCTTTGCATCATTCTAATTTAGAACAACTTCAAATCTAACTTGAGGGAATCCCTATAGGTCTATTTTTACTTTTTCTTCTCATCATGTCCCGAGTTGTCTTCGATTGTGTTATGCGGTCTCGGGTCATCATCGATCCATCTAGGTTTGATTTAGTTTACATATATTTAGACCAGATTTACATCTTTACTCTATCTAGCACATTTTAGGTTTTTGTTTCAATTCAATTATCTGCTACATCTAATTTATTAATCATTATTTTATTTATCTTTTATCAAAATGTGGGTTGACATCCATCTTAGGAAGTTTTCACTTCTCGAGACCTGAAGCTGTTAAACAACCCACTCATCTATCTACTAATCCATTTTTTGTTGAGTTTTCTTTGTTGTGCTAGCCATCAACTTTACGAGGAAGATTTCTTCTTTTACGCCGTATCCATCATCATCCCATTCAGAGGTACCTTAAACCCTCTCATACTTGGAGTTACTCATTTTCTTTATTACGATTTCACTAATCTAAAACAAGTACGAGAAAATATGTTCAACACTTAAGCTTAACAATGCGGTCAAGAAGGTATTGATGAAGCAAATTAGGGTGTGAATGGACATGAAAATGAATATAAGCCATGAAGAATGACAATGACTAGGACTTGGTAACATGAGTGGAATAAATCAGCAAGATGGTATGACCGAGAAAATCGTAGGTCGATTGCGGTTGTGATTGAGTCTAGGATAAATAAGGAATCGAGAACAAAATCTTTGAATAAAGGATTTGAAGGTGACATGTTAGTCATAATTTACAATTGGATTTGGGAAAAATATGGGATGGGAAAATCACAAAGACTGATCGCGATTACTGACTAAGCCTAAGAAAATCAAAACTCAGAATGGATGACGAGAAACAAATATGGAAATATGAGAAGTGTACGTGAAGAACATAAATATCTGTAGGTGTGACTCATAAATAATATTGTTTGTTTATCTCTAGGTGGAATGATTGGGCTTTTGTTGGATTCCTATAAAATGTTCTCTCCCTAAATACCAAGAGTTACTCAAATGAGCGCGGTACACTAGAAAAATTATAGTCGGCTGGCTTTACTTTACTCCTTGATTAACCAAGATGGATTTTACTCGCTTAATCAATCAAATAGGGGATGCCATTAAGGATAATATTGGCTCGACCTCACAAGTGAACTATTCGGGTAGGTGGGGGTACCTATTTCATTGGCTAGTTCCCTCGATGTTCTAAGCTGATTTAACAAAAATAAGATTTTGTATAAACCTTAATTGTAAAGTAACTTATTGAAATAAAATGTTGAAATACAAAAGTGACATAAGCAATAAGCTAGATAAATACGAAACCCTAAGTGTAAGAGAGGGAAAGAATGACTTAGCTAATTAACACTTCCCTAAAGGTGATCTAGACTACAACAAGTGATGAACAAGAAGGGTAGACTGTCACAATTGTGCTCAATTTTTTTGGGCTGTCAGACAAGCTTGGACTAGGGCGCACGGGACGAGGCGAGGTGCCTAGCCACTAGAGACCTCTATTGGGAACCTATGATTGAGCTTGGGCTCAAAAATTAGATTTTATATTGTCACAAGTTAGTCATTGATAGTTGCTATTAGTCACTTGTATGTCATGCTATGATTGCAGAAGTTGTTTGTAACTGCGCAAAGAGCTATTAACCTATAAAACCCTCAAACTACATCAAATCCCAAAAAGAAAAGATGTAATATGGGGAGTCAGACTGACCCGGTGGTCACTCGACTAAGTGAACTTACGATTGAGCACTACACTACATATCAAACTCCATGTAGTTCTTATATGTGTGTGAAATAATTATGCCCTAGGAATCCCTTGTGCAAGTGCACTTGATAATGGGTGATAACTAGATGTACCAATGTAAATAGATGTGTGGATGGAAAAATGAACTTCCCCTTCCTATGAAGTGTATGCAGAAAATATAGTCCCTTGTCCCTTGAATGGATGCTAGATGGATGCCTTTGATGCTTTTAGATGCCTTTGGATGCAAGCTTAGGTGATGATAATAGATGCTTAGAGCTTGGTCCTTTATTTTGGTCACATAGCTTTATATTTATATGATTCCCTTGGTTGAATTTTGTAATTGACAACTGGAATCGTTGAACCATAAGAAAATAAAATGCCCAAAAGATAGAATAATCCCAAAAGAGGCAAGTAATATATAAAGAGGTTGGGGGCACACAGGCCTTTGGTGTCAGAGTCATAAAAGATAAAATAGTAATGTCCGACTAGGTCTGTAGGGTGTGAAAGACCAGAAAGAAGACAATAAACAAAGCAAAGAGGCCAAAGATAACTATTAATTACTATTTTTCTCACTTAGGAATCATGTAAATGCAAGTATGTTGTTAGGACCTAGAAACGTACCCAAGTGCGTGATTTTCTATATACACCAACTACTTTGGGGTTCCTGTGGTACTCATCACAATGAGTTTTTGAGATTATGCCCAAGCACTTCCCACGATTATGCATACAAGTGTTTACCCTTATTCAAACCTATAATAAAATGTGTAGTTCATTCTCGATTCATTCCTTAAAGAAAAACAAATATGTTTTTAAGTTTTAGAGAAATGAAGTTCAAAAAAGTCGCGATTGCGACTTCCCTACAACTAGATTTTAAGATTTTTGTTAGGAATTACAACCTTGATCCACAATTGGGACTGACATGTAACCCAATTTTTTATATTTTTCGATTTTCGGCAGACCTACAAAAACCGGATGTTAGATCTGCAAAAATATTATTAAAATAAAATAAAAAGAGTACAAAACCCTAAGGAAAACTATGTTAGATTCGAGAAAATGAAAAGAGATACCTGACCAAAATGGTCCCACCGTGGTCACCAAAATATACGCCTAGATTTGGATCACTGCAAGATAGATTATTCAAATAATAGTAACCAAATAAATTCTACTAAAAATAGAATGGGGTTATGATGCCATCGTCAATAAAGGGACAATTGTGGTTTCTTTAATTGAATAAAGTGGGTAAAACTCTTCAAATATGAATCTAAACCTGCACACAAACACACTTGAAAAATGTTAGTTATTTTTGGTGGTTAGGGGACTTGCCTTAGTTAGATCCCTAACCCTTTTAAGGAGATAAAATACATTTTATTGATGTAAAATGAAAAAACAATAAATGAAATGATAATTATAATCGACTCGAGATCGGAGGACAATTGCGAGTTACATTTCATGAGAATCACACGGAGCTTGCGCAAGCCAACTGCAGTTGTGATTACCACCTATTTTGAAATGTTTCTAAAATAATGTTGCATCTAGTTAGATCTATAGACACCCCAAAATTACACACATGTTTCCACCTATTCCTAGTGCTATCCTAATACACCCTGTTATTCACCCATTTGTGATTAATTGATTAAATTGATTAATTCATACACATTGTACCCTTTGGATTAATTAAATTAATCTCATGTACCCCTAGTACCCCTTTGTGCTAAGTTAATTATCATTAATTAATTAATTAATTAAGTGTGTGCACATCCTAGTCAACTGCCACTTGGTCAACATCCACTTAGACTCCACTTGGACTCCATATCCTCATCCTAGTTAATTGCACTTCTAGAATCCTAGAAAGGTGGGGGCAATTGAATTGCATGTACAACCACCTTCCTGGATGCAACTTCTGTAATTAATTCATTTATTGCCCCTAAATGCCCCAACACTACTGTAACCTCCTCCAATGCTATTTTTAGCATGTGCATTCAACCATGTTTAACTAATTTTTAACTACTTATGCCTCTATAAATTATAAGCTTACTCTCTTACAAATTCTCTTGAATCTTAACTCTGATAACTCGAGTTAAATTTCCAAGCCAAAGTATTTGTGTTTGTAGTATTTGCACTCATAGTTGGAGAACATTCAAGAGCACCCACATCCATTTGCAAGGTTCCACAGAGACAAAGTCTCTACAACCTTATTGAGGTTTGCACTGAAGGATTACATGGAGGTTTTCATTGTATTTTGTTTGTCTTCCATTCTTAGGTAGTTTTTCATTGTTTACAAGATCTATCCTTTGTGATTCATCTTTCCTTCTTCAAAACCTGCAAAACCGAGATATGCAAGCAATAGACTAAGAAAACTCATGTATAGTCTTTGTGCACTAAGAGCCAATCGGTTGGAATGAGGGGGGTGAGGGTGCTTTTATATGGGAGTGGGACACACATGAATTAAATGATAGGGTCAATAGGCATTGAGGATGCACATGGGTAAGTGGGGTGGACAAAATTAAATGTGAGTGGGTAAGGGTTAGTAAATAGGTGCTAAAGTGTCTTTTAGTTCCATTCTGTGGGGTTTTATGATTTTTTTGGTCTTTTGTGATTTATAATGTTTTTGTGTTTTTGAATAAGGGACCTTATGCACAAGGTGCATTTTCTAGTGTCTATAATGATATACCTTGTAAGTGTTAAAAATCATTTGTAATGAAATGACATAACCAAAATTTGATTAGGATTTTGAGTTATTACTATTTTGTTACTCAAATTAATATGGATTTTTTTTACCATTTGACGTTTTTATAGTCATGGAAGAAAATTCAAGGTACACCAAAGAGGCACATTTAACTTCAGGTAGTAAGGCATGTATGTAGAGGAAATTTTATGGAGTTTTTTTGAACTCAAAAGTGGGAAGGAAGGCCAATCAAGTAATCATACACATTTGTAACCAATCAACTATTACGTTAGTAAGGGGCCACTTCCATTGTGACAACACTTGCTATTGATATAGGTATCATGATATAATTAGGGTTATATGTTAGCACATAGGATAAAGGACATCACCGAAACTTTAATTGGAATAGATCAAATGAATTTAAGGTAATCTCTATTATGAGCTAAGATGAGGTCTACAAACAAAAGTTATAAGATGTTTGGTGATAAGGGTTATTTATAAATATAATCTAGCCCAAACATTTACGATCTTTGATAGAGTTTAAGGATATTAAGAAATATCCTTTCTTACAAGAAGTGTATTTGTGTACAAGGAAAACTGAAACAATGAAAGAAACAAGCAATACAAACAAACTTGATCCTTCTTTATGTTCTCTTGCAACCTCATATGAGATGGCTAAAGTGTGGAATGAAGTACTACACTTGTTAAATCTCCTTGATGAATGGTTTGTGGATGCTCCAAATTAACATCAAATGGAAGATAGATGTGCTACGAGCAATGGATGGATTGGTTGATCAAATTGGCAGCCTCACGACGTGCAAATTCTAATGGAAAATTGGTAGAGTAATGTTGCAAATGCCTTAAGATTCCAAGATACTATTTGTGAAGGAATGAACCTCTTATTTATAGTTGAAGGAGAGGCCATGGATTGTGGATCAAGTTTTGAATGAGTTACACGCTAATGGATTATTTTTCCTAATTTAGCAAGTTGATTTGGTTTGTGCAGTTAACTGGTTTGAATAAGAATTTAAGGGGAAATGAATTTGAATAGGTGGCTCTTGAATTCTTCAATTGTACGTGTGCTTTTACTTCCTCCTTTATAAGGTTCCAAAACTTGAGTGGAGTGAACTAGTGAAGTGGAGTCAAGTGGAAGGTGAGTCGATAAATAGTTTTTATTTTATTTAAATAGCTAATTAAATTAGCTAAGGAGTATAAGTGTATGGTTTATGCATGATAGAGTTAATTAAATTAATTCTAGTGAGATGTGGGTGAATTTTATTGGGATGTGGGAGGATAGTGGTCTAAGATGTGATCTATAACTTGATTTGACACATTATGTAGAGGATATGGATGATTAGGAATAGGTATATCTTTTTAGGGTGTCTACATTTGTCCCTCTTTAAAGTGTTATTATGAAGTAATAACATTTAAAAGATAATAGACACATGAAGATAAATGAGCGGATGAAAGGGAAGTGGTGGACCTGTTTGATTTTCCCCGATGAAGCATTTAGATACCCCAATGAGTATGAATGCTTAATTTTCCTGATGAAGCATTTAGATTCCCCAGTGAGTATGGATTATGTTAAGGGAGTGACCCTTCAAGTAGATGGGTGATGTGATAAAGTGGTGGAAAGGCACTTGAGATGATACATATAAATCAAGAGTAATGAGAAGGATGATGCGAGTGATTTTTCTCATAGCTTGAGCTTCCATTCAGATATTATATTTTAGAGAAACCTTATTTTGTTATTACATAATAGAGTTAGCACCATGATTATGAAAGAAGCATGATGTTTAACCTATTATGTGTGTAAAAAAACACACAAATAGAAAACAATTTAAAACAAACCCAATATACACAGTAGATGCATACATCATGGCTATAAATGAACCAAGATGACAATGTAATACTTGTAGTTGGTCCAAGGAAAACAAAAGAAAAAAACGAGTAAACCCAATATACACAGTAAAAGTATGTACCACGACTATAATTAAACCAAGATGATAATGCAATACTTGTAATTGGTCATGAAAGAATAATAACAATGTAACAAAATTGTAAATAAAGACAATTAATGATGCCCTTTATGTGTTCGACAATGATGATTAAGTAGATTTGGATGCCCCAAGTAAGGTTATATGCAAGGGGATTGGATCAAGTTGAAGAGTGGGGTCAAGTGATACCCTTGTTAGATTCACATTAAAGAATTAATAAGAGATTGAATGGGTCATTGACCCAAGCAAGGATGCATGTAAGTGAGAGAATGAGATCCGATGTCGCCCCAAACAAGGATACATGCGAGGGACATGATTGATTGGGATTGCCCCAAGCAGGATATATGTGAGGGTGGGATTGATTGGAATTTCTCCCCAGAAAGGATACATGTGAGGGTTAAGATGATTTATTTTGATAGTTTTTGGATGGTTGGAATAATCATTGGGATAGAAGTTAAATTTTTTATTTTGTTACGTTGTGTTGCTTTTTTTTCTAATTTTTTGATTTTGTAATTTTTTTGGATTTTGTGATTATTTGAATGTTTTTGGATTTTGATTATTTGATGTTTTGGATGGTTTTGTGGTTTTGCGTTGGTTTTAGAGACTTTATAAAGAGTGAACGGTTTGAACTCATGTTCAATTTTTTTTAAAGATTTCATTCTAGTGGGAGAATGTATTGTAGATGATAGAGTGATGAGATATCCTACTCCATTCTTGACTCCACACAACTAGTAAGATACAAGGGCTCATCACCGAGAGCCAAGAGGGACGTGAGACATATGAGATAGTGATATGAAAATGAAGATGATGGATGCAAATACACAAGGTTGATAATGGTCCATTTGGGAAAATGTAACTCATCTCTATTCGAGATTATCTGATTGATATCAAGATGATTTCACTTTATAGGTTTTGACTAGACTTATATCCATTGATGGCCTACTGATTGACAAGATCCAATTGAAGAAATTTTTGGTTCTCTTAACATGATAAACTAAATTTTTTCTTTGGATTTTGTGTGATTAAGCACGTCTGATTTATATTTTCTGAAGGCTTTCTTTTATTTTACTTTATTTGAAATGAATCCCTACATTTTGCCTTATGCCACTGGTAAGATGTAAGGGCTCAACACCAAAGACAAAAATAGGTGAGTAAGGATTCCTTCCTCCTTTCCCTATCTCACACTACTAGTAAAAAGTGTCAGATCAATACTAAAGACTATGAAGGATAAAAGGTGTAATGATTTGTAACGTTGTTTTTGTATTTTTGATTGATTTTTCCTTGTTTGTTTGTATTTTTCTTTTTGGGAAGGAAATTTTTACCCCAAATCTCAACCTCATGCGACTAGTAGGATGCAAGGGTTCAACACCTTAGACTAAGATGGAAAATTAAAAGATCCAGGTAAAGAAGTTTAGTGCTTTTTGTTAAAGAGAGAGCTTGTTTGGAAGGAGGATTTTCCATTAGTAAGCTTCTAGACAAGACCATAGGTAAAAATATATGAAATGGTAGAAACCATAATAGGGATGAGATACATAATACCTAATAAGAACAATATTAACTTGTGTCTTATAGGTGAAGAGTGTGAAGATATGATGATGTTATGATTGAGATATCTACCAATGGATGAAAAGTTTAAAAATATTTTTTAGATGAGTTGATGGTACAAGTGACATCCCTAATGTGGAGAGTACCTGTGGATAAGTGATTTTTACTTATATGTTTTTATTTTCATATATCACTCGATAAAGTGTTGGCGATGGAAGATCTTTTTTTTTCTTTTTACGCTTTTTGATTATTATTTTTTCGCAAATTAGAGTGGGCAATGGACTCATCATTTTAGAAGAGGTCCATGGTTATGTGTATCAAATGGTCTCGATTTATGAGACTTGGGTGGATGATGTCCAAGTCAATGGTGTGAATAGAAAGATTTTCAATGAATCTATGATTTGATTGGTCCTAATTTATGAGACTTGGGTGGACGAGGTCCAAGTCAATAGAGTAGATAGAAATATTTTCAATGAATATATGATTTGATTGGTCCCACTTTACAAGACTTGGGTGGACGAGGTACAAGTCAAGGGAGTAGATAAAAAGTGTTGGATTTATAATATTAGGTGGGAAACTAATTATTTATGAAACCCGCCAAAGATTGTATGTTTTTGGTTTATAGCTTATATTTAAAATATAAGCATGTTGGACCCAAACATGTCAACTTTTAAGAGTGGATCATGACCACCCACCTTGTATATAACAAGGTGATCTCATTAGAGATTGGTTACATAGGTTGTAACATGTATGTGAGCTATATGTGCAAGATGATTATAGATACATGATGCGAATGAGGTGAAAATCATGAGCAAATGTATGAGGCGGTTTATAATCCATTTTTGAAGGTGTAACTACATGTGGAAATAGTGGGAGTGCTAGGTGAAAGTTTATTCTCAATAAAGATAAGTGATTTTTAGTGGGTTTTTTACCTTCCAAGGTTTTCCCACTTATATCTTATGTCATTGTGTTCATTTAATTTTTGTTCATGTTGTTTACATTCTATAATCTGCATTATAAACATCTAAATCTATGTTTTTAATTATTGTACTTCATAAACTATAATCTTCAGCAATTTACATTGTGGAGTTATAATTTGTAACTTTATTAATCCCTTAAATTTCCCAATATGGTATCAAATTTGGTGTTTATGCATGTACAAGATAGATTTGGATGTTTTTATTTATAGGTGTGAAGAAACTTGAAGTTTTTAAAATCTGCAAATCCCTAGCTTTCTTCATGGCTTACTTCAAGTTTATCACATTCAAAAATCCAATTCCCACCAAAATAATTTGAATTTGGATGATCTGAAAAATATTGATTAGTTTAGTAAGATTAGATCTTGCTTGGGCATGTTTTTAGCCTCCATCTGACCATTTATGTACATATATATATATATTTGTGTTTTTCACCATCCTGACCTTTTTAAAGTTTATTATACCTTTGCAAAATTTTTATGTCCTCGCAGCTTTTCCAGTCTTCTACTGACTTATTTAAATGATCCACGTCTTTTATAGCCCTTGGGTGAATTATTTGAATATTTCATGTCTTTTAGTCATCTGCATTCTTCCGCGGCTTCTCCAAGTCTTCTATAGATTTTTAACTTATGTGGCCTTCTTTAAGTCTTTTACGACTTGTCTTTTCCGTGTTATGGTGGACCCCTTTGTTTTCGCAAACTTTTTTTTTTTTTGTCTTACGTGGACCCCTCTGTTCTGCAAACTTTTTTTTTGTCTTACATGGACCCTTGTGTTCTACACCCTTTTTTTGTGATACACATTCCTTTTCTTTATTATCGCATGAATTTCTTTGATTATGGGCTTGCCTTTATTATGTGAGATTCTCCCTTTGTTTTGTATTTGATGTTGGCCTAAGTATTCCATGGAACACTAAGATTTCAAGAATCTATAGAACACTATTTCTTTGTTAATGGCTTTCAAAATTTGAAACTTTTATTCCTTTTTATCTATTGCATCACGGCCTTCCAAGGCTAGTTTTTTGTGTTTTGTGGCCTTCCTCCTTGGTTCTAATACCTTGTTTGAGTGTTTTTCATCAAGTTCAAAATATTGTATTTAAGTATTAATCCATTGTATTCTGCTCTTTGTACTGACAATTTTTTGTAACTTCGAAAAACCCGCCTAACACTCTGTTTTCCAAATTTTGCTAAGTTTTCCTTAAAATGGCTAGTTCTTCTAGTTTTTCCATGGATAAATCACAACTTTTAAATGAATATAATTACAAATATCTGGAGAATTAGGATTAAGGCTATCCTTATGGCTAGAAAGCTATGGGATTTAGTTAGTGGTGTTGAGAAGAAACCCACTAGGAGACAAGCTACTCCTAAGAACTTAAGTGTTTTCTCTCAAAAATCCCAAGAGGCTATGTCCATCTTATTGCAAAGTATCAAAGATGAGTTCTTGTTGTCATATTGGACATATGAAATCTCTAGCTGATGCATGGGATCAATTGCAAACTATGCATGAGGGTATCCACCTATCTAAGATAATTAAGTTAATCATGGAATTATTTACAACCCCTATGAAAATGATGAAAAGGTTGTTAATTATCTAGTTAAGATTAATGATATTAAATCTCAATTATATGGATGTAATTGTGAATTGTTTCATGATAAGTTACTTTACTTCATTATTCAAATTAACATTCATGAAAAGTTTAGAAACTTCATCTCTATTTTGAATTCTAAATATCAAAATGAAGATGATTTAATTTAGACACATTGTCTTCTCTCCTTATTCAAGAAGAAAGTGTCATGAAGAACTTTGACTCAAAAAATAATGTATCTCAGACATTGTTCTCTAAAAGTCAAAAGTCTTCTAAAAATTGGTATATCAATAATTCAAATCAATAATCAAACTTTAGATCCAAGTTTAAACACAATAGGAATAATCAGAAGTTTAAAGTAAAGTTTGATGGCACTTGTAACAATTATGGTAAATTTGGTCATAAAGCAATTGATTGTCATGCTCACTTGTCTCATAAAAATCCTAAGAATAAGAACAACAACAATAAAAGGAAGAAGAAAAATAAAAATCAGTCATACTAATAACCAAGCCAATAATGTTGAGCATTTTATTGCTCTTTATATTACCCTTTCAACCTCCATGACAATGAATGGATCCTAGATAGTGGTGCATCTAGACACATGACATATATGCATGATATCCTTCATGATATTGTTGAGTTTCATGAAAACATTTATCTAGGAGATAACTCTGTCATCAAGTTTGAATGTTGTGGCAATATTAAGTTTGGAAATGGAATCATTAAGGATATGTTATTTGTTCCTAACTTAAAGAAGAACCTTTTATCTTGTTCTCAATTAACTAAAGTTGAATGTAAAGTTGTGTTATTATAAGATAAATGGTATGTTAAAAATAATCTTGGTAAAGTAATTGTTATTGGTTTACAAAAGAATGGACTATACTTTTTGATGGATTTGTTGTTGAATCTTGTCTTTCCACTTCTTCTTGTAATGTTGTTCAATTATGGCATGAAAGGCTTGGGCATGTAAACTTTAAAAGTTTGTATGAGATGTCCTACCTTAACCTTGTTATAGGTCTTCCTAAGATAAAATCAGACCATGAATCTTGTGAAAGTTGCTTGCGTGGTAAGCAACATGTACAACCATTTAATTCGAGTCTCTTTCTTACTTTTGAGTTAATTCATAGTGATGTTAGAGGTCCTTTAGAAGTACCTTTTCTTGGTAGTGCTTTTATATGTTGTTAGTTTTATTGATGATTTCTCAAGAATGACTTGGTCTTATTACATTAGGAAAAAGTATGATGTCTTATCTAAGTTTCAAGAGTTTAAAGCCCTTGTTGAAAACATGGCTAATATGAAAATTAAAAAAATAAAATTGATAATGGAGGTGAGTATGTTAATAATAATTTTGATGAGTTTTGTGTATCTTATGGAATTCAAAGGGAATTAACAACTCCCTATTCTCCTCAAAGCAAAATGACATAGCTAAAAGAAAGAATAAAATAATATTAGAAATGGCCTATGATATGCTTTATGCTTCTAATGTACCTAAGTTTTTATGGGCTGAAGCAATGAACACTATTGTTCATATCCTTAATAGAATTCCTACAAAATATTTACATCAAACCACACCTCATGAAGTATGGACTAAGAAAAAACACTGATATCTCTTATTTAAAGATATTTGGTAGCCATGCTTCTCTTCTTATTCCTAAAGTTAAAAGACAAAATCTTGATCCTACCTCTTACTCTTGCATTTTTGTTGGGTATGGGTAAAAAACAAAAGGATTAAGAGTTTATGATCCTAGTTAAGCATGTGATTGTAGAAAATAGGAATGTGCATGTTCTTGAGAAATCTTTTTGTAAATATGTCTCTTCTTCCCTTTTTTAAGCTTCCTAAGTTCGAGACTAATTTTCTAAATGATAATCCTTGCTTAGACAATATGGAAACTGATTTGTAAGAGACTAATCATCCTTCTTATGATATGATGGATGTAGACATTGAGGGGGAGTATTCTCAATCCTTGTCTCAATCTAGGATTCCTAAATGGGCCAAAAATCTGGTTTCAAACTCTCAACCTAATGATTTGAGAAAGATGACCCGTAGTCAAGCATTCTTATCATGCCTTGTCAACTGTTTATGAGGTTGAACCTCAATATTTTAAAGAAGCCAACCTAGATGAAAGATGGGTTGTACTATGGAAGTTGAATACAATGCTCTAATCAAGAATCAAACTTGGGAATTAGTCCCTCTTCCTCTCTAAAAAATCATTGTAGGCTCTAGATGGTTGTATAAAATCAAATATAACTTTGTTGGTAAGATTGATAAATTCAAGGAAATATTAGTTGCTAGAGGGTTTACTCAAAAACCTGGTTTGGATTATGTTGAAACCTTTTCTCTGTTGCCAAAATGAGCACTATTAGAATTCTTCTAGCTTTAGCTGCTCAACATGGTTGGAGAGATTCACCAAATGGATGTTAAAAATGTGTTTTTAAATGGTGACTTGAAAAAAGAAATTTATATGCATCAACCTAAAGGTTTTGAAGAACTGAGAAAAGAATTTTGTGTGTAAACTTAAGAAATCTTTTGTATGGTCTTAAACAAGCTCTAGAGCTTGGTATGCTAAGATAAATAGTTTCTTTCATGAGCTTGGTTTTTCTAACTATTTTGTTGATAATGATTTATTTTCAAGTATGAAAACAATCATGTTATCATTATTGTCTTATATGTTGATGATATCTTGATTACTAGTAGTGATAAGAATCTAATTCTTAGAATCAAAGAGAAGTTAAGACAACATTTTGAAATGACTTATTTAGGATTGTTAAATCATTTTCTAGGCATGGTTATTTGTCAAAATCACAAATCTATTATTACATCTCAATCATAATATGTTGTTAATCTTCTTAAAATATTTAATATGATTGATTATAAGCTTGTCTCTATTCCTATGGAAGTTGGTGTTAAATTAGATCAAAACCTTCTTGTGATAAATTTAATCCTACTTTTATATAGACAACTGGTTGGTAGTTTGATTTATTTAACTATCATTAGGCCTGATATTTCCTATGTAGTTGGAATTGTTTCTAGATTCATGTAGGATCCTTATGAGGACCATTGGAAAATGGAAAAAATGATTTTAAGGTATATCAAAGGTACAATCAATTATATTTTGTGTTATTCTTCTTGTGATAATACAATTCTATTTGGTTATTGTGATTTTGACCATGTTAGTGATATTTTGGATAGAAGATCTACTTCTGGATATGTTTTCAAGTTGGTGCAAGTGCAATAACTTGGAGAAACAAGAAGTAACCAATATCTATCTCTTCTACTGAAGCATAGTATAGAAGTGTTATGGAAGCAACAAAAGAAGCCATGTGGCTCAAAAGACTATTGGAAGAACTTCATATGGGCATCAAAGGAAGCACTCCACTTCTATGTGACAACCAAAGTTATATTACTCTTGCAAATAATCCATATAACATCAAATAACCAAACATATTGATATTCATATGCACTTCATATGGGAAAGAGTTCTCAATGGTGATATAGATCTCAAGTTTTGTTCCACTAATGAGCAGGTTGCAAACATTTTTACTAAGCCCTTGGTTGTTGTAAAGTTTCTACAAGTTTCGTGCTATGTTGGGCATTTCAGATATTAGCTCTTGTGATCATGTGGATGATGTTGATCTCCACCTCTAAATCAATGAGCATATGTTGTTTGGATCTTATGATCATGTGAATGATGTTGATATTCACCTTTGAATCATATGATTTTTGCCTTTCAGAGCTTCCCTTGAGGGGGAAATAAGAAATGGGCATGTTACATGTTTTTTTCCTTTGCAATTCCATCTCTTAACGACTTGAATGTGTCAAAGTGGATACTCCCAAGACTATTTCTATGTTGTTTAAGTAAATTGTCATGTATGTGAAGTTTACTTGTAATCCCCAGTGAAGCATTATATATGAAGAGTTTATTAACTCCATAGTCTGATGTAAGTCTTCATCCTTAATCACTTTATCTTGAGAATTTGTAATGTTCCTTTGTATTATGGTTTTTATGGAATCATGGAACACTTTGCTTTGAACCACGGTAAAACAATGTTTCATGGATCTAAAACCTGCAATGCATTTATAGTTATTCATAACTTGTATAAATCCACAAGACAACTGCAATAGTGTACCATGAAGTTGAAAAACATGTAGGACTTTGCTATAGTGCACTGCAAAACTGCAAAACCCATAGAACAAGTGTTTTTTGGATGTTAGCCTAAATCACATGTTGATTTATGGATTGTAATTCCTTTTGTACTAAAAGGTGACTTGGCATAAGGAAAAAACTTTGACATGTTTTTACATGTTTCCCTACTTAACATTAAGGGGGAGTGTTGGGTTTATAATATTAAGTGGGAAACTACTTATTTATGAAACCCGCCAAAGATTGTATGTTTTTGGTTTATATCTTATATTTAAAATATAAGCATGTTGGAACCAAACGGGTTTTAAAGTTTAAGAGTGGATCATGACCACCCACCTTATATATAACAAGGTGATCTCATTAGAGATCGATTACATAGGATATGTAAAATATCAAGTGTAACATAAGTGATATGTGTGAGTTAATTATAGATACATGATGCAAATTAAAACTCATGAGTGAATGTATGAGGTGGTTTGTAATCCCTTTTTGAAGGTATAATTGCATGTGGAAATAGTGGGAGTGTTAGGTGAAAGTTTATTCTCAATAAAGATAAGTGATTTTCAAGTGGGTTTTTTACCTTCTAAGGTTTTCCCACTTATATCTTGTGTCACTATGTTCATTTACTTTATGTTCATGTTATTTACATTATGTAATCTGCATTATAAACATCTAAATCTATGTTCTTAATTATTGCACTTCATAAAATATAATCTTTGGCAATTTATATTGTGGATTTATAATTTGTAACATTATTCATCCCTTAAATTTCCTAATGAGAAAGATTACGAATGTAGAAGGAATTATTATTCATGATGTTTGGTTTTAAAAGGTCACGAGGACTAAATGAGAGGATTGTATTATTTGATGAAAGATTTGCGATTAAATCTTTAAATTGGTTTATGTTGACACCCTTATAAACATGTGCATCCTGGAGTTCATGAGTAAGGATATTTTGAAACATAGGTGATGTTGTGGTCAAATCCATGAGAGGGATTTGTGGATATGTCTTCTCTAATTGTTTGATAATGTCATTGGCATTAGATGAAGATTTTGCATTTGATGATTGTTGTGGAACAACAATAGAGTTAGGATTGGACGTTTGAGGTGTCATGGATAGTGTCCAAACCTGTTTTTGTAGTGTGGCTATAACATGGATAGGGGTTTCAATTTTGATGGTAGCCATAGTGTGAGGCATAGGATCTAGCGATGAAATTATAGGATCAAGCTCAACCTTGTTTGATGATTGGCCTTTATCATTAGATTTTTCATTTGTACCATGAGTTGAAAAGGATTCATTCGAATCACTTCTAATTCTTCATTTGGTGTGGTTTTATTAGAAGTTTCTTTGAATTCAATGTCTCCATTATCAAGTAAATCTTGGATGTAGTGATGAATTTTTAAACAACAATCCGTAGGATGGCCTTTCGATCGATGGTATTCACAATACTTCAATTTGTTATACCATGTAGGTTTTGGTTCCCATTTTGCAAAGGGTTTTATGAGTGGATAGGTTACCATTTTAGATTCTTCTAATTGATGGAGGAAACTTGAAAGGATTTCTCCAAGAGGTGTAAATTTTCATCTTTTGATTTCACATGGAGTAATTTCTTGACTAGGGAGTATGATTGTTTGTTTACTTGATTCACTTGATTGATGATTTGAAGGATTTGTGATGAGGCCTTTTGCAATAAGGGCTCTCTCAATTTGAGTTCCCTTTTTAATTACTTCTTCAAATTTGTTTAGACAATGCATTTTCATTTGGAATGAGAGTTCCGAATGAATATTTTTTATGAAAATGCCTATCAACCATTTTTTGGGTATGAAGCAATGAAATCAGTTTGCGATCCCTTGCCATCGTTGAAGGAAGGATGTGAATGTTTCATTGTTCCTTTGCTTTGCGTTGCAAAGGTCTGTCATGGTGAGTTTTGTTGACATCTCATGAAGTTTGTCTAGAAAATATTCATTTGATGCGTTGCATATGGTTGCCATTGTTTAGTGAAACCAGTGTTTGATTTGATCAAAGGTTAAATTGTGTTTTAGATCAAATCGATGGATATTTTATATTGATTTGATTGGGGATTTGATTTTAAAGTTTACTAGGAAATATTTGATGACCGATTTTCTTAAATTTGGATAAAGTGAATATCTAAAGGATAAGACTCTTGATTTGATTTGGATTACTTAATACATGAATAAAGTGAATATTCAACGTATAAGGTTTTGGATTTGATTCTTGATTCAATTGTTTATGAATTGCCTCAAATTGAATAAAGTGAATATTCAATATATAAGACCCTTAATTGAGTTCGATTTGATTTAGTTTAATATGTGAATAAATATAATATTCAACATATAAAGGGTTTGATTTAATCGGATGTGCTTAAACAATGGATAAAGTGAATATCCAATGAAAAAGGCTTAAATTGTGATTTGATTGGATTTTTCTTAAATCTAGGATTTTTGGTGAAATCAAAGACTAAGACTAAGAATGGTTTCATTTGATTTTGCTAAATTTGTGGAATAAGATGGAATTATTTGGCCCCCGATTTGTTAAGCTTCCTGGGGTTAGGAGATTCTCTCACTAATGTTTTCTAAGCAGTACACATACCGGAAAATTTATCGTTACAAAATTTACCCTCAATCAATAAGAATGGGGTTATTCTTGTTATCCAAATAAATCTCCTAGTTATCTAGACAACTTATGCTTTCATTACGATAGTGATGTTTCACATTTTAGGTTGCATGCACTCAAGCTTGCTCCTTGGCATAATTTGCTTAGTCAGTTCTTCCGCGCACCGTGCACATTGCTTCCTTGCTTCTATTCCCATTCTCTCTGCATTCTACTATCTCCTTTTCATTTCCCCTTTGCACCTTCCTCCTACGTACCCACTTTATTTCCTATCTTGTCATGCAATCCTTGCGCATACCTCTATAGACATGCATTCCAAATCAGCTAAGTCCCTCGCATGCCTTCATGCTTGTGCACCTTGCACTTCCTCTTTTCCTTACACTCCTTCATGCTCCCCTTCCCCATACTTTTCCCTTGCAAGTATTCTCCTATTCCTCCCTGTGTGCACATTTATGTGCTTTCCTTCCCTCTATTTCCCCTTCGCTCGTCTACCTTTTTCTTTACGTGCCTTGTGCTTCTTCTTACGTGCCAATCACTATGCCACGTCATCTTCTCGAAAAACTTGAGTGTGATGCACGCATGACCTATTAAAGCACGCCAACAAGGTGTCAAATTTGGACAACCAACTGGTACATGACACGTGGTAGAAAAGACAACACAAATGAATAGTTGGTGAATCCTTTAGTCATTCGGTCGTGCCACGTGTCATTGCGTGTTAAAGAGACATGTAGACTTCTAACAACCATAACCTGCTGCGGTGCTCGATTCCCACGCACCCAGTATCATTTAAAAGTTGCTAAAATCAGCTACAAGTTGGACTTTTCAAAATAAGATTTAGGTAGGATTTGGTAGGCAGAAAATAGGGAAATGTCTTCCTAATCATCATTGCACACATCTAATCGACCTCAACCACCAAATTTCATCAGATCTTGCCTTCTTTATTCTTCTACACACCAAACAGACATGTGGAAGTGCATCTAACAACCTTACGGGTGGATTTACGAGGCATTTATCATTGGCTATTGGTGGTTGAATACTTGAATCCAAGTTTCCCTCTCTTTCTCCTTCTCTTCTCTCCTTGTTCTTCTATAAATAGTAGAGTTCTGCTTTGCAAAAAAGGATCCCTCTCTGTTGTAACGACACCATACAAAAATGGTGGCCAACTTCCCACGGGTCTTAGACCTTGGTGTAGTCTCTATAATGTATTCTCACCTCTTACCATAAGTGTAAATGATTATGTGTCCCTTCAATAATAAAATCATGTTTTATGGAACTCTTGTCTTCCCTTTCTCATTTTCATTGCATCTCGCCTCTCTGTTTGTGTTTTTACGGCTTCTTTGTGCATGTTCCCACTTGCAATCTCCATGTTCATGTGTTACACACTAGAAGGTTGAGCCCGCGTGTTGATCGTGGCATGCGCCATCCACCCTCTTCTCCCAAGCCCTCTCTATTTCCTTCACCTTGCTTGTGGAGAGAGATCGACCCCTTCCTTGGTGCTTTATCACTTTCCTTAGCTTAGGATTTTCCCTTTACGCACATCCTTCTATCCTGGTCCTTGGCATGTTTAATCTAGGATTTGCATTCAACATTAGGAGTAATAGTAACGTTAGAGGTAGGTGGAGGAACCAGCCTTCTCCGAAGATACGTTCCCAAGCACACAAGGTCCAACAACTTGGGGACAGTTCCATTATTGTCACAAATGACTCAGCTCTTCCTGATCTGAGACACGGGTGCAAGTTTGATGACCAACAGTATTTTGAGATCCAACCTTTGGAGGCATCTTTCAATCCATCTGACAACTCCACTAATCAAAACACACCCATTATTTCATTCGCAGACTAGTCTCCCCTCCTTCTTTCATTCTTTTTCCCCTCTTCCATCATTCCACCTTCCTCTTTTGAAGTCATACAATCATGAATTATTTCCCTTCATGGAATTATCATTTATAGCAGTAGAGTTATTTTTCTCCATCCCCACAGTTTCAAAATCCTCCTCTAAATCAGTTTTATAAGCCCCATTATCCTGAAAATGCATACAACCCACTTTTTTCTAACCAAAATGTTTATGAAGAATAGGTTTATGCAGATGATGGTGGAAACTCCATAGTAGAAGCTGATTTTGAGAGGTAGGTGCAAAAGATGGAGATGGACATGATGCATCTCAGAGTCAAGTGCTCCATAAAGGCAGCTAAAGTTGGCTACAAGGTCCCTTTTCCATGGGTCGGCCCTGTACTGGCTAGTTTAACACCCAGCAGAAGCTGCACTTTATCACTGAGATGCTGCCCTAGATTACAGAGTGGGTAGAAGAAATGGAGGCTCAAAAATATAGCGCATGCAACAACCTTGTTAATGGGGAAACCTTGCACTACCATCTTACAACCCTCACATTACTTCGCACCAACTTACATCATCTTATCCGTTGAGCGTGTTCCTAACTTCTTGTGCGCTACCCCCATCAAAAATTCCCCTCCTCCATCCTCTCATCTTCATTTCTCTACCATCCCCCCTCCTGTGTATGCTTCGATCCTCTTACGCGAGTACCTTCCACACATTTTGTACCTATCCTCCCATTTCCTTCCAAGTCCCCTCTGCCTAGCTGTACCATAAACCAACAACCCCTTGCCAACACACCTTTCCTTACTAACATCATCATGTTCGAAGCGACTCGAGCAGTTGAAGAATGACATGATTGATGTAAATCTAACTAGGAAGAGGAAATCATATGGACGCTTGTTTCAGAAGAAAGTCAATTAGTTCTAGAGGGTGCAATTATTAAGGAGACTGGGTTGCTTGTAGAGGCATAACCACGCACACCCTAACTCTATGCGACCCAACCTACAAATAGCCACCTTCGAAGGAGAGGTGCAAGAAAATCCCATATGTGGGATTGAGCTTTAAAGTAATGGGCAAATCACAAAGATCAGATTGTGCCCAATCAAATACCTGGTTAGTCTAGAGCCAAAAATAGAGTTGCCACCGGTCATGCTCATTTCAGAGAATGAGGTAGAGCTTCAGTGCGCCAAAGGCCAACAACAGTGCCTCTTGAATTCAAGCATAGAACAACTTCATGAGGTATATATTCTATTTGTTGATACTTTGAGGAGGGTGAAACACCATCTACAAGTTGGTTTTTCACTCTTGTTCAGACCATGTCCAACACCAAATCAATTACATGGTCACAATTTTTGAGGAAGGAAAGCTACTTCTCCCTGCTTGTTGTAGGTTTTACTTGAGTGCCCTTTACCTCTAGTTAGAGTAGGCTAGTTTAGGTTTACTTTCAGTAACACAAGTGCTTGTGCACACTCTGGGACATGTATGATTTTCAATTTTGTACATAGTGTTGTGCTTCTATTTTGACATGCTCCCTCTGGCATCTTTCCTTTCCTGTTACGCCCACGTGCCCCTTTGATGCTTCTAGGGATGAGTCTAGTTTTCGAAAGTAGAAGTTGTTCCAATAATCAGTACATAACTTTTAGTCTCATCAATCTAATTCATAATGTCTTCATATGAGAACAAAAACTAAGTTCAAAGTTTAGATAGTCTTTGTAGGTGACTTGAGGATGTTCTTGAGTTGTAGATCAAATCTTCAAGTTTAGCGCTTGACTCCATGCCCAATGGACTTCTAAGGCTACTAGTCTCTTCGTCCTAGCAGAAGATGCTCCCTAAAAGTCACCAAAAATGTTATCCAAATAACTCTCCTAGTTATCTGGATAGCTTATGCTTTCATTCTAACTCTGATGTTTCACATTTTAGGTTGTGCACACTCAAGCTTGCTCCCTTGGCACAATTTTCTTTGCTGTAGTTCTTTCAAGCACCCCATGTGCCTTGCTTCCTTATTTATGTTCCCCTTCTCTCTACATTCTGCTATCTCGTTTTCATTTCCCCTTTGCACCTTCCTCCTACTTGCCCACTTTCTTTCCTATCCTGTCGTGCGCTCCTTACATGTGCCTTTGTAGACTTGCCTCACAAACCGGCTAAGTCACTCGCATGCCTTCGCACTTGTGTGCCTTATACTTCCTCTTTTTCCTTGTGCTCCTTCGCATGCCCCTTATTTCTTCTATCGTCGTGCACCCTTCCTCATTTGAATTCTCGCGTGCCTTCCCCATACTTGTCCCTTGCAAGAATTCTCCTATTCCTTCTACATGTGCACCTACCTGCGCCTTCCCTTTGTTTCCCTTTCATGCGCTTGCATTTTGCTTCTGCACCTTGCGCCTTCTTCTGTGCCGTGTCATTATGCCATGCCATTTTATGACAAATTTGAGTGTGATGCACATAACCTATCAAACCACGCGATAGGGTGCCGATCTGACAACCAACCAAGTACATGCCACGGGGTAGAAAAGAAAAAAAATGAACAATTGGTCGACTCCTTGATCAATCATCACTTGCAACATGTCATTGTGTGTTAGAGCGACACTGAGACTTATGAGAACCATTACTTCCGTTGTAATGCTTAGATTTCTGCGTGCCCATTCTCATTTGAAAGTCTTGACATCAATTGCATGTTGGAATTTTCAAAATAAGATTTAGGTGGGATTTGGTAGGCATGAAATAGGGAAATGTCTTCTTGATCATCAATGAACACATCTAATTGACCTCAACCACCAAATTTCATCAGATCTTGCCTTCTTCCTTTTTCTACATGCCAAACAGACATGGGGAAGCATATCTAACAACCTTGTAGGTGGATTTGCAGGAATTTATCATTGGCTATTAGTGGTTGAATATTTGAGTCTTATTTTCCCTCTCTTTCTCCTTCTCTTCTCTCCTCCTATAAATAATAGAGTTCTACTTTGTAAAAAGGATCCCTCTCTGTTGTAATGACACCATGCCAAAATGGTGGCTAACTTCCCATGAGTCTCAGACCTTGGCATGGTCTCTGCAATGTATTCTCACCTCCTACTATGAGTGTAAATGACTGTGCATCCCTTAAGTAATAAAATCATGTTTTGTGGAACTCTTTTCTTCCCTTTTTCATTTTCATTACATCTCGCCTCTCTGTTTGCCTTTTCGCAAGGATTTATGTGTTCCCGCTTATAGTCCCTGTGTTCATGTGTCATGCACGCTGGAAGGCCGAGCCCACGTGTTGATCTGTGGGTGCGTGTCATACACCCTCTTCTCCGTGCCCTCTCTATTTCCTTCGTCTCTCATGAGAGAGATCGACCCTTTTTCTCGGCGCTATCTCCTTCCTTAGCTTAGGATTTTCCCTTTATGCACATCCTTCTATCCCTGGTCCCTTGACATGTTTAACTGGGATTTGCATTCAACATTAGGATTAGCGGTAACATTAGAGGTAGGTAGAGGAACATTAGGAGTAGCGAGAACATTTTGCGTGCAAGGTCCCACAACTCGGGACAGTTCCATTGTTGTCACAAATGACTCGATTCTTCCCGATCCAAGACACGGGTGCAAGTTTGACGACCAAGAGTTACCACAGACAACATTTGGTTCTCCTCATGGGTGATACTAGTCAAGTAGGATAGGGTGCTACCCATTTTTTTAGATGGTCCTCTCTATGTGCCAACTACTTTGGGGTTCATGTTGTACTCCTCATAATGATTTTTACAGATTATGCCCAAGTACTTCCCATGGTTAAAGGGATGGGTTTTACCCTTATCCAAACCTATCATGATAATGTGTTGTTTATTTTAATTACCAAACTTTGATTTGTCTTTGACCAAGGAAACCCGCATGCAAATTTGTCGTAGTTTGTTGTTTTATATTATTAACAAAAATTTTCTAATTTCATAATGGTCCTACATAAAAATGATTAGTAATTTTCCTACAACCACAATATGAGAAGAAAACAACAACAAATGATCGTGGTCATTTCGATTCTCAAGATCACTCAAGAGCATGAGAGAAGAGCATATGTGGCTTAGATCAAACAAAAATGAATGGATATGAATGAAAAATTCAAATGTTAGCACTATTATCTTGTAAATCAAAGCTATAAATGTATATAAAACAATAGGAAAATGAAAAAGAAGATGCTAAAATTTTGAGAAAATAAGGTGAAATTTACCATAGAATGCTAGCGCACCTATTGTGACGCTAACACACTTTATGATGATGATAACACACTTTCTATAACACCAATGTATCCACAAGAAAAATAACACAATAAAATGAATGGTATCACAAGCAATAACATGCTAGTGCAATCAAACAAATGGTAGCATAAGCAAATGAATGGTAACGCAAACAACAACATGCTAGCACAAACGAATGAATGGTAACATAAAAAAACACGCTAGCACAAAAAAACATGGTAGCACACTTTATAGGCTATGTAGACACATCCAAAGCCATGGAGACACATGGAACTTGTAGGTGCACACAAAAAAGTGACTAGTTTTTTGAGAACTACTCATAAGAGAGCTCACCAATGGACCTGAAAATTTATTAGTATGTTGTAACCACTTCAAACAATATTTGTACGAAGTTAAAATGATAAAAAAGTAAGGAAGTAAAGTTGTGGGTTTCTCCTTTGGGCATGCCAAAATGTGTACAAGGAAAACCAAAACAATAAAAGAAACAATCAATATAAAAAAATTGATCTTTCTTCATGTTCTCTTACAACCTCGGATGAGATGGATGAAGTGTGGAATGAAGTACCAAAATTTTAAATCTCCTTCGATGAATGGTTTTTGGTGCTCCAAATTAACTCCAAATAGAAGAAAGATGTGCTATGAGCAATGGATGGATTGGTTGATCAAATGGGTAGCCTCATGGTGTGAAAATTCTAATGGAAAATTCATAGAGTAATGTTGCAAATTCATTAAGCTTCCAAGAGATGATTTGTGAAGGAATGAGCCTCTTATTTATAGTTGAAGGAGAGGTCATGGATTGTGGATCAAGATTTGAATGAGTTATAGGTTAATGAATGCATTTTCCTAATTTAACAAGTTGATTTGGTCTGTGTAGTTGGCGGTTTGAATAAAAATTTAAGGGGCAATGAATTTGAATAGTTGGCTCTTGAATTATTCAATTGTACATGTAATTTTGCTTCCTCCTTTGTAGGGTTCTAGAACTTGAGTGGAGTGAGCTAGTGAAGTGGAGTTGAGTGGATAAATAGTTTTTAATTTTATTTAAATAGCTAATTAAATTAGCTAAGGAGTGTAAGTGTATGGTTTATGCATGATATAATTAATTAAATTAATTTTAGTGAGATGTGGGTGAATTCTAATGGGATGTGGGAGGATAGTGGTCTAGGATGTGTTATAAAACTTGATTTGGCACATTATGCAGAGGACATGGATGATTAGGGATATGTATGTATTTTTAGGGTGTCTAAAATATTAACTCTTCACTCACACAAAGGATATAATGCATAATTCATACAAAATAACACATCATGTAAGTAGTCCATCACTACAACTACTGACAAAAAAATCCACTCATTATCGTTCACGAAACACAATAAATGTAATTTATTTAGTGGTCATTGAATAACCTTCTAGATGGCTAGTTGTAATAATGAAATGGACCAAGGAAGTTGTAAAATTATTCCCTAACGTCTCCATGGGGAATAATACAACCACATATTGGAGCGTCCACCCTAGGCATGTGAATTTGAAAAGGAATCCCTGGTAGTATTTACATGCTCACTACCCCCATTGTTATTATTGACATCCCTTTGAGAGGACAAATGGAAATGATTGTAGTCACCACGATTTTCTTTAAATAACTATGAGTAAAATTCCCTATCTTTAGATGACGGTGGAATGCCAATGTTTTCAACATGTCAATAAAAGGGTTCACTAATCGGATATACAATTACATATGTATACAATATCAATGAAGCAAAAATATAGCAATTAGGAAATCTAAAATATTATTATTTTTTAATTCCATTTCTAGAAACTTAGGGATTAAATTTTGAACCATAACAACACTATAATGCTAGATATGTGGAGATAAAATATATCAACCAAGGTATTTATAAAACCAAACATACTGAACCTATTGTAATTTTCCATAACAGTGACCTAAATATGTAAAAAAAATCCAAATGGATTCTCATATGTGGTTAAGCCAAAAACCAAAGCAGAAATAACTTTCCAAAATGCCATGGTGATGTATGTTTGTGGCAGACTTGATGTATCTATATTAAACTACAAATCCAATGCATTACCTTATGTGTTTTTGAATACTATTGGGTTGGATTATAAATATTATTTATGGAAGTGGGGATGCGTATGATGATTGAAGAAATAAATGTAATCAATTGAATAATTTAATGTGGAGGTGGCCATAATAGGTTGTCGAGGATGGTGGAGATAAAGCTACAAATGTGTATTATGAAAATTAGTTGCCAAAAATACATCCAAGATAGAAAAATGGTTTACAATTTATTTCACCCACGTGACAACATGTGAGGAGTCCCATAGAATACAAGGCACTATAATAGTAGAAGTTGTACTATTTCCATATTTAGGAATTAAATGTTCCAACAATAGAAAAAGTGTTGTTGAAAGAGTTTATAGAAGTAAGGCATCGTCCATTGGTGATCTTTTTCTTGCCACCGTCTGTCACTTCCCAAAGCCTCTTCAACGGTGTGTTTTTATTTGACAAGATTTATTTGGTTTAGATGATTCGCAAGTGATAGGAGGATAGTTTTCCAAGAACGTATAAATGGATAAAAAATTGATAGTTAAATTGTTTTAGATTATAACAAATCGGATGAGGATCTTTTTCCTAATCGGATCGCGAGATCATCAACTTCCACGCATGCCTCTAATAGATCTAAAATTGGTATGAATTATTTTTCAATATTTAAAACCATTGGTTTCTTTAAAAATGGTTCATTAATTATGTATTTTGGAATCGTTCAAAAAGGTGTGCATTTTGGAAATGGCCGTAAAGGAGCAAAAAGAGTCTTGTCGGAAATGCTTGACACTTTTCGACAAGTTTTCTCACAAAAGAGACTACGACATAAATATCTTAAAAGAACAAGAGTAAAGTATGATAAATAAATGATTTTTCCTTTTTAAATTAAAATGGGCCTTGGGTTGAACACACGGCTAGATTTTTCAAGGTGTTTACATATTTCTAGTTATTTTAGATGTCAAAATATAGGTACTTTTTAAATATGATGATAATGGTCAATAAGTGAAAAAACACTTACATGTTTTAAAATTTACATGTGTGTGTGCACGGACACGTATACGCGTGCGTGTGTGCGTGTGTGCGTGCGTGTGCGTGTGCGTGTGTGCGTGTGCGTGTGCGCGCGTGCGCGTGCGTGCGGCGTCTGGCGTGCGCGCGCAGCGCTGCGCGCGTGCGCGTGCGTGCGCGTGTGCGTGCGTGTGTGTGTGTGTGTGTGTGTGTGTGTGTGTGTGTGTGTGTGTGTGTGTGTGTGTGTGTGTGTGTGTGTGTGTGTGTGTGTGTGCGTGTGCGCATATGTGTGTGTACATATACACATAAATATATACTTCTAAATTTAATCATAATTAAGTTTAAACTTATTAATAATTTAATGAGAAAATATTACATATTGCGAGTTGTGAGTGGTGATATAAATAAAATATGAATAAAATAAAAAATATTTTTATTAATAAAATAGAAACATCTTATTTCTTATTGATAAAAAAGAAACAATTTTTCAATTTCATTATTAATTGGTTTTTAATTATTATTTCTTTGATTTATTATTAATATAGATTGCATATGATTTGTGAGTGATGACATATGTAATGCCCACTATTTTACCACTCAAAATGTAACTGAAAAATTGACAATTTTTTTGTTGTGAAATCATATGATGCAACACTGAAGAATTTTTGCACTAATCAATAAACACTTAATAACACTTACCTTACGATAAAATAACATACAAAAAATTACAATTGTCACATGTGTAAGCATTGTGTTTTATTACTTCACAAGTGTTACCTTTATAGAAGCACAATTAAATTCACTATTCCTTGCAATGTCATAATATAGGTTAGTTTCATTTAATTCTAAGATCCATTCTAGAGTTAGAATTCTATATTTTTGCTCGCACTACCTATACTAGAACATACATGTAATATTCCGTTCGTAAACACAAAAAGGTTAGGTCCAAAGGGTGCACAATTTTGGTGAGAACCGCAACAAACTATAGCCATCACTCAGGTAGTGAGCTATGCATGAATAAGTTGCTTAAACCATAGAAGGTATTTCTAAACATCATTCATCTAAGGAGTCTAGATCACACATGGCCCATCTATACAAAGGGAAAAGAGTTTAACTCAAACACCTTTCAAGAGGTTTATGCACCTCTCACCAAGGTGTTTTATAGGTACAATAAGTAGGGTCAACACAATTTATCCTTCTCTTAATGTGGTAAGATGAAGATGCTTGATGTAATGCAACAATGTGAACCTAAAATGTCATAAATTTTCCCATATCACTATGACCAAAATCTATCCTCTTTAGAAGGTGTTATTTTAAATCAAAATTTCCACTAAGAACTACACATTTCAGGGTATAAGGTTCTCATTTAAGGTTAACCCATGAACATGGGTTATGAAGAAGATCACTTACCAAACTACTCAAATTCCTATGAAATTTCCTTTCCATGGAAAAAGCTAAGCTTGGCCCAAATATCTCTTCACACATATCTCTAATCCCTCTAATGGCACAATAAGGAAATAAAATCTCAAGTATTAACATATGAACATGATTTCATTTGTTTGATGGGTACAACTACACCATCCTCAAGGTAATTATAGGAAGCTTATCACATAAGGAACTCGAGAGGAGTGACTAAATCCTTTCTTAAGATCATAAAAGTACTTTCCCTTATGTCCTATAGAAGCATTACCTCTAAGGAGGAGTTGAAACATTAAAGACTAACATTGTTTGGTCATTTACTATCAGCAGTGATGAATGAGACTTAAAATAACTTCCATAGGCTACCATGCACTATACACACCATGATGCAGGAGCATCAAGATGGTTAGAGTGTATTAGGGTCACGCAAGTTTGTTGTGTTCATTTGATAACATTAAAAATCATATGGATGAGTGATTTTCTTGATGGAGTCAATGTAAGTGTGAGTGTAAAATTAGAGGTGTTGTAAAAAGTGAAAAGTAAGTGTAAGTAGGGGTAAGAGAGAGTGAAATGGTTGTTATTATGCCTAATCAAGGCTATATGGTTGTGATATGAGTCATAATAGGGATATGGATGAGGTATAGAGTGTGTGAGATGTTTTGTTGATCAAATTTTCCAATATTGGTAGGGTGTTGAGCTCATTTAGGAGCTAGATTTAGAACTAGCTAGACTAGTTAAGAAACTAAGAGGGAGATTCATGGGAGAGTCAGTCATGAAAGAAGATGGAGGACATGTAACAGAGGTTTTCTAATGAATAATAAATGTATTGGAGTGTTGTTACAGGTATTTGTTGATGAATTTGCTTGTTTATGGTGTTCAGTTAGGTTTAGTAGCTTTGGTTGTTGAGACCCTGCTCCGGGAAGCAAAGTGAACAATTACGATTTGCAAATAGAGACACATTTCTTCCTCACTGATAAAGGACAGAGTTGAGGGAAGGCAAGAACAACTATCTCAATTTTTATAGCTCTTGAAACTGTTTAGTATTTCATGTAGACTCAGTTTCCCTCTCTCGGGCCCAATTTAGGGCATCATATATAAAAATTTCTAGCCAACCAAATTTTATAAGACTTTAGGGAAATATCTATCTAGAATATTTGAAGAGGTATGCAAATTCTTAGACTTGATTCACACGTGTGAATGAGTTTCATGCATGTTGGTACTAGCTGACTGGATCTGTGTACAAAATAGAGAAAATGAGGTGCATGCAAGGTAAGAACTTGGAGTCAAGTCATCAAATTCAAGAGGAATCCTATTAAAAACATTTCAGAGGTATTTTGATCATCACGTAGTACAATCACTAAAAGTATCACTGCCTTATCTAGAGCATTAGAATAGGCCTAATTTTACTATGGCAGGGCATTAAAAGTCCAGGTCCATATAAAGAAACCCCTAGTGGAATTGACATATGTTTTATAGCTCAATAAAGAGTATCTAGGTCACCCTTGAGATTATGACACGTTTTAGAGAAAATTGAGATCCATCAACATTTGTATGCCAGGAGGGCTACAAGGCCATAAGGACTAAACTAGAAAACTAGTATGAAGGGAAAGAGTATGACTGAACTAAGGGTCTGAACACCTAAAAATGGGTTAATGGAAGTATCCTAAGCATAAATAAAGTGATCTATGACCTTCTATAAGGGTTTAAGCATTTTTATTCTTTTAGACCTATAGAAGCCATACCTATTGTTTTGATTAAAGAATGCATGGAGAGATAACATGATGGAAGATAGAGATAATGATGATTGAGGAAGGTACATGAGACAAGGGAGAGTGTGAATATGATGATTCAGGAGCAGAAGACCCTTATACAAGTTATACAAATACCCTCTTTCATGTTTCATCCATAGAATGATCTATTGACTTACAATATTTTTAGAGAAAATTTGATAGCTAACCTTATGAGTAAAAGTGTGATAAATGTATAGGGAATGTGTGTCTTGGAGATCCACCAGAGTAGGGGATGGAAATGAAGAAACACTAATAATGGTAGTGCTCAAGCTTAAAGAATGCATGGTAAAGGTAAGTGTCCATAACCATCAAGTGTAGAGGAGTGTTGTATATCATAGAAGAATGTTGAATATCCTTTACATCACACTACTATCAATTCCTTCCCAATCCTACACTCGGGTTAAACCTAGATCCAAAAGAATGGCATTTTTATTCAACACGATAGAAGGGTTCCACCCTACTTCCACTTGTTTCTAAGACCAATCCACGATAGTGCCATTATAACATATTACTAAAATATTTCCCCATGAATAACATTAAATTACATCCCTTTAACTACACTTAAATTGTTATTAAATGAGACCATTACAACATAGTTATCTCATTAGTTGAACTTAAAATCCCACAAACACATATTATGGTAACTAACAACTAAGAGAGAGGAAAGGTTTTGTAAGATTTCATGACATAAGATTGGTTCTTTTAATCCATACATGAATTGCTCATTGACACCTTTACTTGGGTCTATATTGGTTATTAATCTTCTCCTAGGCTCTACTTCACAAGGAAGTTTCATTAACACATCCTTTATAAGCAACATCCTCCCTACATGGGTACGAGTTATTTACTGTTACAGTGGTTCTCAACTCAGATTCGTAAGGCCATATGACACAATGTTCATAAAGGTTACTAGAGTTGTTTTCTCAATTGAGCAAAGATTCATCTACACACTATACATCATCTACCATCTTTGAAGATACACGTTAATACATGACTTAATAATGGTCAAGGCAAGGCTTGTTTCACATAAAAAATTAAATGATATAACATTATCCTTTCACTACATTACATTGTTCTCTTTATTTCAATTATTCATAATTAAAATGTTATTTTCTTATGATCATGATGATGACTCCTTTTACAACCTGTCATGTATAATCTACCAAATCCTTGAGTTAGATGATTATCTTGATTTTAAGACTACTTGTGAGTTCGAAAAGTTTGACACATAAGAAGAGTCACGAAAATATGAGACCACTAAGGACCACATATATTATGATATGACCACTAGCTCTAATCCATACTTGAGACAATATAGTTTACCTCGTGAAGTGAAGGTTTGTCCACGACTATTATATCAAGGAAAACTATTTAAGTGTAATACAAGGTAACCTTTATCAACTATATATCGAGTGGCATAACAACACATATCAATTAAATATTCACCTTCTCATTTACAAATTACTAATGTGAATGTAATGCAAGATGATAAGTGGACTAACTACAATATATTGGAATCATATAATTTATTTAAAAAGTCGGCAAAGGTGCAAATGGATTTTAAAGGGATTGGCACTCATCATACTATCAACAACAAACTTTGTTTCTTTACATGCTTATGACACAATTTTCAAGTTGTAGCTAACTACTAGAAAAATATATAAAATTACAAAAATTTACCAGAGTTAACTAAATACACTATTCTACAATGTAGTTGAATTATAAGGTTACAAAGTGAAATTTTATCATCACTTTATTTAACATGCATACCCTATGAAAAGAGATCTTCTTTCTTTAATAACACAAGTACTATTAGTAAAATAATATACTTTTCTATTTCCATCTTGATTACACATTTTCAGTAATAAACATTAAACTTAGATTTCCATCATCCATTCTAATCCTGCTTACACTACCTACAACTTGTCAAGTTAGTGTAAACATGGTCAGGAATTAAATTCGACATGGAATTCCTCCTATGCATATTTTTTTATTATTGGTAAAAGGTTTTGGTGGGACCTTACCCAAGGTTACAACAAAAGGCTCAACAACCAAGAAAATCAATGTAAAATAGTGTGGTTTTTTATCCGTGGGGTCCACACCCCAACCAAAAGAGGAAAGAACATGAAAAAAACAAAGGCAGGGGCCATCTGCCTACAACGAGCCCAACATGAAACAACAACAAAACTGCACTAGAAAACAACACAAAAACAACTGCACCAAGAACAAGGAGCCAACAACACTACCAATAGATTTACTAAAAACTTTAATAGCCACCCTGAAAGCTTGATAGAGTTTCAGGGCAATGGCGATAGTGGGGTCCCAATTTGAGGCTTTGAAATTTCTTGTAATCTTGCCATTCTTCCAAGTCGTGTCAGGAATTCCACTAGAGTCACAAATTTGGCAGATATGAACTTGCATAAGATCCATAATGGCACTGTGCATAGCCAAGTAATTGTTGTGTTTTTCCTTCGAGCTTTAATCTTAGTATCCAGAGCAACAATTTCTTCTTTGAGGCCAGTGTTAGGGTGAGGCTTGAACTTTAATAGTAGACTTAAGCAGGAAGTCTACATTTTCCTCAAGGGTTTTAACCACATTAGCTTGCATGTTGAATTTATTTATTAAATTGGAACCATCTTCCATGACAAGGAGGACAATGGGAGGGCTATCTTCCACCATAATTTCTTTTCCTGTTGGCCAGAGCCCACAACTTCCTTGCCCTTCCTACTGCTGCAGAGAACCCTTTTTTGGGGTGGCTCGAGATAGAGTCCCAGTACATGGGTTTTTGGATGAATGTGAGTTTTTTTGGGAAGGAGAAACCATAACAGGGTAGGGATTATTGGCAACAACACTAGTCAAGTACTGATTAATGAGATAAATAATGAGATCCCGAACTTCAAGAATAGACTTTTCCATGGACTATAGAATGTAGTAGGAGAGACTCACCTTCACCTCATCTCGAAGTGATTAAGTAGGACCAGGTGATACTGTGGGACTGTGGAGAATCTTCCTTCAAGTGTGACATAACGCACCATCATACGAGCCACCTCATCGTAAGGCGTTGGGATAGAAGAAACCAGAATGCCTTCCTTTTTGATGTCGAGCTTTTCTCCATCATCTAGAAAAATATTTTCTTTAGCTTCCTTATCAATCTTGTTCCTGAAGAATTTATTCCCCTCCATGTTGAGACCGGTGATAAAAGAGATGAATTCCTTAGTGATTTGGAAGTCCCTTTCACCAAAAGAGACATTACGGTCTTTCCAATTTGCCACAAATTGTAAAGAGATATACTGGTCATGCCCTTTTATGTGTTGGATGAATTTGGTGAAGCCCTCCATATTTATGGTCTCCCAAAGCTCAATTTGTTCTTGCCATTGGGGATCAAAGATAGGTTCCACATGACAGGGGCACCACCCATTCTAAAAACCCTCTGAGATTTCTCTTGATCTGAACTAGAGGCTATGGACAATATACTTCCCAACAACCCTTTGACAACATGTATGTCTCATGTGTGTTGCAGGAATAAAATCTGCTTCTTTCTCCCTTAAATGTTTAGTATGAAAAAACACTTAATTTTCACAAGCATGGAAGAATAAATTCGGGCATGCCCAAATTTCCATGGAGATCTAGCTTTGGGATCACACATATGCTGGCACCACCGACTGAGAAGTACTAATGAATGTGTTCATTTCATTTGAAATGATATCTCTAACTTCGGTAGGAGTGTCATTGAAGTCATGCCATTCTTTGTAATCATTAATACAAACTCCAATGTTAAAGCGAATCTGCATATTTGTTCCCTTCTCTATACACATGCTTGAAAATGATGTTAAGACCATTGCATAAATTGTGAGATTCATTAATGAAATCCCTAATGGTCCAACTAGGATTTAGGGATTTAGTAAGAGTATTAACAATATTCATTGAGTCACCTTCGATAATGATGTTTCCCATGTTGAGTTTCTTAGCAATTTTGATCCCTAGAGAGTTGCTAGGGCCTCAAAGTAGTGGTTAGTTTGCTTACCCATGGGACCAACATATGTTGTAATAAGATGACCCTTGTGATTTTTGATTAGACCACCTCCTCCAGCTGGACCAGGGTTGCTTTGGAGGCACCATCAAAGTTCAGCTTATACCAACCTTTAGAAGGGGGAATCCATTGTACAATAGACCTATCAATGCTTTGAATGGGGGTGATACACTACTGTAAATCAATATTCCATGCCTTAAGATATCTGACCTCCTCCTGTGGATATGTGGCTTTTTTAGAAGGTTTGAATTTCAAGATGTTTTCTTTGCAACCACTAGTGATTTCATTGAGAATAATTTTAATGCTCCTGTTGATATCTCTGAAAATGATCAAATTTCGGGCTTTCAGATTCTCCAGATGGTGTGAGGGAATATGATTTTCCACAGCCTATGAAGAAAAGCATGTTTAAAAGGAGGTTTCCATTACAGCTAGGATTGTGTGATATCCTTAGGAAAAGACCAATTGACTTCAAACCTGTTAAAGATGAGCTTCCAAAGAGATCTAGCAATTGGGAAATGAAGAAAAAGATGTTGGATTGTTTCATTATCCATCTTACAATGATAACATCTATTCGACATGGTAGACCCTCTTTTGATGAGGTTGTCTATGGTAAGTATGCCTTTATTGAGAATGAACCAGAGGAATTGATTGATTTTTGGGTAAGCTCTTTGAACCAAATCTTGTTCCAAGGGAAGTTATTGATAGGTTCATTGGCAAACAACTTGATATCCTGATCTCATCAAATAGTTTCCATCGAATGAAGAAACCTAGTTAAACTCATCCTAATTTTGGGTTTGACTAATGGGGATGAGGTTCAATGTGGTTTGAAGTTCACCAAGAAGCTCCTTGTGAACTGATGTAAAGGCCTCAAGGTTTTTCCAATGTAATTTTCCATCAGTGTTTTGAATGTAGTCACAGACTTGTTGTCCCAACGTTGTACAGAAAGGTTGTCTTTTAGCTGCTCCCAGTGTTCATTATTTGAAAGAGTGCTAAAGTCAACCCAGCTATCTTTCCAGAAATGTATGCTCTCACCCATGCCCAAGTGCCCATTTGCATCAGCGGCTAGCTCTTTCCGATCTTGATGATGTTTTTCCAAAAATAGATCCCAACGGGTGGCTAGCATTATTAAAGTAGTCCATAGTACTTCCTTGATTAAGATATTTGGCTTTGATGAGGTTGGTCCAAGGTTGTTCCTCCTTCACCAGTTGTCATCCCATTTTAGAGATGAGAGCAACATTCATGGTGTGAATTTTTTTATGCCTATGCCTCCCACTTTTTTGTTGTTACATGCTTTATCCCAAGCCACCAAGTGCATCCTATTCTTATCTTCAGTACTTATCCAAAGAAAGTTTTTGGATTCTTTCAATTTTTCAACAAACACCATTGGAATAAAGAATAAGGACATGATGTAAATGGCAAGTTTTGAAGCGTGCTCTTAATAAGAAGGAATTTCCTAGCACTTGAAAGGATAGATCCCTTCCAACTAGCAAGATTTCTCTGAAACCTATCCAGCAAGGTATTCCACACACTCATTTGGATCTTGTTTGTGCAAGAGGAAGACCTAGGTAGGTAGTAGGTAAAGAGTTAATTTCACAACCCATGATTTGTGCAATTTCCTATCTTTTTGTAGGAGTATTGAAGAAGTATAAATAGATTTTATCAAAATTGATTTGCTATCCCAAATCTTATTCATATAGCTATAGAATATGTTTCATAGTTCTGGCTTCGAGGATAGAGGCAAGAAGGAGCAAGATAGTGTCATCAAGAAAACTATTGATGTGAGACCATGATGTCAAAGGAAGAGGGTCTGAATCCTTTGAGGTATCCCAAAGAAACAACTCTATTGATTGTATGACTAAGACTATCCGCCATGATGATGAAAAGTATGGGAGAGATAGGGTCACCTTGTTGGATACCACGACTACTTGGGAAGAATCCCACCGGGATGCCATTAACAATCACCGAGAATCTTGGTGATGAAATATAGGTCCATATGATTTTTCTAAACCACCCATCAAAGCCAATTTTTTCAGCACTTGATCAAGAAAAGACCAGGAAACTCTGTCAAAGGCTTTGTTCATGTCAAGTTTTAGCACCATACCTACTTTTTTTCTTTTCTCCATCGAGTGTATGGTTTCATGAACCATAATAACTCCATCTTGGATAAGTCTTCCTTTTACAAATCCTTCCTTTGGCTTGAGATTATATTCAAAGAAGCGGTTGTATCCTTGAGGTGAGGATTTTGGTGAATATTTTATAGAGCACATTAGAGAGGCTTATGGGTCTGAAGTGCTTGAATTCCTTCACCCCAAAATTTTTAGGGATTAGGATGATAAAAGTGTTGTTTATTTCCTTGAGAATTTTACCTGTCCTGAAGAATTCATTTACAACTTTGAGTAGGTCATCCGCACAAATCTCCCAACATTTTTGATAAAAGAAAGTAGAGAACCCATCCGAGCTTGGGGCCTTGTCTCCTTCCATGGAGAAGACTGCTTTCTGAAGTTCCTCTAAAGTAGCAGGTTTAGCAAGAGCACCAAACTCTTGGTCTAACCAAGTTGCTAGGAATAGAGTCTAGCAACTTGTTAGCAACTTCTTGAGACAATGGAGGATTGTCATTCAACATGTTTTTGTAAAATTAACAACTTCTTCTTTGATGGAGTTGGGATTCGATGTCGTAACTCCAACTTGATTTGTAACTTCAGAGATTTTATTGTGTGCCCTATGTTTTAAGGCTGTCATATGAAAGAACTTCATGTTCTTATCTCCATCTTTGAGCCAAATTGCTTTGGATTTAAGCCTCCAGTAGGATTCTTCCCTTACACAAATGGTGTGGAACTCTGCTAAGAGAGTTTTTTCATGAGTGTAATCCTCTTGACTCATGCCATAGGACCAATTTATTTTCCAATTCTTCAATGTCTTCTTTGAGCTTTTTTTTTCTGATTGAAGATATTGCCGAAAACTTATTTGTTCCAGACCCTTACCTTTCTTTTGACATTTTTGAGTTTTTGGACAATTTTGTATTGAGTTGTTCCTTCCACTTGAATCCCCCACCACTCTTTGATTTTTTCTAGAAGATCCGGATGGTCGAACCACATTTTTTGGAATTTAAATGAGGACTGAGTAGGTCTCTCATTATTTACCAATTTCAGGACAATGGGATTGTGGTCAGAGGTGATTCTGGGAAGAGATGAGAGATGAAAGTCTTGACTAAGGAGCCAATCAACGGATATGAGTGCTCTATCAAGCCGTACCTAGATGAGGTTATTACCAATTCTCTTGTTGGACTAGGTGAAGGGATTTCCATTGAGTTCAAGATCTAACAGTTTGGCTTGATCAATGAAATCAACAAGATCATCCATTCTAGTAGTATGTTCCGTGTTCCCCCTCATTTTTTAGCAATGGAGAGAGGGGAGTTGAAGTCTCCCATGAGAAACTAGTTCCAACCAGAGAAGGAATTTTGGAAAGTTAACAAATCCTTCCAAATTTGTCTTCTACCATGGAGAGTGTTAGGCACATAGATCACCGAGAAAATCTAATGACTTTTGTTATCAGTAATATGGAAGGAGAGTGCTAGATGGGAATGAGAGGAGAGGATAAGCTTACCAGTAACCTTGGAAGGGTCCCAGAGAACTACTATACCTCCTGAAGCACCTTTTGAATCAACAACAACCCATTAAACCTTTTTCCAAATTTTCTTACAACAAACTTTTAAGTTCTCAGAACTCATTTTAGTTTCTTGAACAACCATAAAATTTTCATACATACATATATATATATATAAATATATATATATATATATATAATTTTCCATTTACAATAAATTTATACACTTTTATGAAGCAATGGAGGTAAGAACACTAATACAATTTCATTTCGATTTCAAGCTAGAGCAAGATAGAGAGAGGAGAGAGAGAAAAAACAACAAACTTCCCACAAACATTAAATACAAAAAGTGTCATCAACGAGAGCTACAAATTCATGTGATAGTTTTTTTAGGTTTTCTAATAGTTATTCGGTTAGAAGAAGGTTCCACATAATTCTTCTCATTAGTGCAACAAGATTATAAATATGACCAATTTGGCCAAGGTGGCCCAAAAATTGAGTTTGAAATCTATTTTCTCGAGACTTGAACACACCATGTGCGGGTTAAAACCAAAATAAACTTTCCACTTTTAGTAGTTGTCCAATGATGCGAAATAACCAACTAGGATCCTATATGTGTGCCTAAAAAGGGCCAAACAAAAATCTACAAACGTTTTAGAGGTTGATATGACATCCCAGGTGACTAGGGAACACAGTCAAATCATTAATTTTCTACTATGATGTTGGAAACGGTGTTTTGCACGTCATTGAAAATGTGTTTCATTAACTTTTTCTAAGTGTACAATTGGCAAGTAAACACTAAATTTCAAGTTCAAACTAGTCATTTTAGAGGCTTTTCATTATCTTATTTTATCAACTATGTATTCCATTGTTATGAGGCGTGATCTGGGGCAATATTAAGACTCATAATAGTCTTTTCATTTGTGAAACAAAAGACAATTTTAAACTTTTTCACACTACCAAACATTTAAAAATCTAATATAAGAAATAATTTTACTTTGTTTAATTTTTCAAAGCCACAAAGGAGGGAAAAATCAAATGTGAAAGCATGTTAGGAATAAGCAAGAAAACAATGCATGTTGAAATCAAAGTGGGGGTGTAAGGGGTGCTCTAAGTAGCTTCACACAAATTCCAAGAGACATCGCTTTTCTATGGCCTATTGCCAACAAATTCTTATGCCTTTGGTGTGATTTTCCATATTTTAAAAACTAACAAATCTCTGCTTCCCATCACCGCATGAAAAATTTACATAAACTACACAAAAACTCCCATTTTGACATAGGCCCAAAAGATACTCACAAATGTTGTGGGGCTTGGCTCTAAACCTTCCCAATGACATTTAATCAAATGCCCCTATGATTTTTCACAAACCAAATCAGGCATATATTTAAACCAAGACATTCCAAGAGATGACATCTTACATGCATATCTACGGGGTTGTTGCAACAAAGAACTCAAACACCCACAATTACAAAGCAAGACTATGTAAAGCTAGAAGAAATGGTCTTGGTGGAATGGAGGCAAAACCGAGTTGGGCTAGAAAATTCCATGGATTTTGGATTTTAGGCAGCCATATCTTGATTGAGATGCTTCAATGTTCTTCCAAAAGTATTTGTACACATCCCAAAATCATAGCTATCCACTACAAACACCAATAAATAATTCCACATAGCCACCATAGTCTTTAATGGAATTCATATAAAGAAAAAGAGATTTGTTATTTCCTCGAGATAGCCAACGTGGTAAAAAGACCAATAAAAATAGAAAAGAAGGTTACATGGTCGAGCCGCCATGAGACCACACTCTTTTCAAGAATTTTATCGAATCTGTTTACGTGGCATGTTTGTGCCTCCACACTTGGATAAAAGAGTCATGCCAAAAGCACACAAGGTGCAACATTTTTAGACACCTCCAAGCATAAAAACACATCCATGATTCTTCCCCATGTTAACTTGGCACGTGGATGAGGTTAGAGTTTCCCATGGAATTTTGTATTGCCAAGCAAGTCACCACACCACAAAGCCTTAACAAAACCACCACAAGTTTACTTAGCACATTATTGATAAAGTTTAGAGTTTCCTTGAGATTTCTAGTGCACTAGTTCTAATCATCCCTCCTCTCTAACATCTACATGACAACAACATGTTGAATAAAGAAAACAAAATGAAGCTCAAGTGGCCAGGGCATATCCCCTAAGACCACATCTTTAGAAGATATTTTTATATGGTCACTACACATCTTCACACATCCTACAACCTCAACCACTAGTAGAAATCCATTTTGTGCCTAGCATGCAACCACTATATCAGAAAAATCCTCTTTTCTTCATGCTTTGCTACATCCAAACCATGCTCATAGCTCTTATTTTGGTGCAACAAGAAGAACAACCTACAAGTTAGGGGTTTTTCTCTACTCCTACTAAAAGAAATCATTTGAAAACTTTCCGGCCGCTTCTATTGCCCCCAAAAGCAAAGAAACCCTAAAACAAAAAAATATTTCCCTACCTCTTCCAATGGATTTTCCCTATGTTTTGTTTATTTATTATTATTATTATTTTATGTTATTTTTGCATTTTGGACTACATGTCATCAAGAGGTAGGAACCAGAGTGTCTCCTTTATAGAAAAAAGAAACCTCACGCTTCATGATCGACACCACGATAACCAAGAGGAACTACACAAGTGAGTAAATATAGATTTATTTACGTTCGATGACAAGACACCGAAATGATTAAATCAACGAATTTAGACAAAAAGGGTCCATACCACAATACACAAGGCAACCAAGAACTATAGGTGGTGGTTAGATAAATATCCAAAAATTGACTAATATTTGATGATAAAGGTTGATCAAATAATTTACATGGGAACATCAAAAAAATAAACCCATTAAATTCATATGGCTATCGAATTCACTTACAAAAAGGATTAGTGGTGTGAGGCACTACAACATCAATGAAGTATAAATAAAATAAAAACACATTTTTTCTTAATTTTTTTATTAGATACAGTAAAAACAAGGATTGGCTCCCAGGGGCCATTACAAAAGGAGGAACAAAAAAACAAGCAAGAAGGAAATGAAAAAGTCCCAGAAAGGAGTTAAACATGCTTAACTCTTACAATAAAGGACCAGACTTTATAGAAAGGCGGGGAAACTAGAGAGAAGGAGAAACATCTCCAAAACAACAAAACAACAGAAGTTTGCCAAAATTCTGCCAACAATCTTGAACCAAAAGTTAATTTTTAGGGATCCCCCTGTTACCATCGTGGCTATCTTTGTTCACACCACTCTCAACACCTTTTTCATTAATATCATCCTCCAGCTCATCCTCGGAGCTACTGATGTGCAAGTTGAAAATCCTTCTTTTGGTGCCCTCCTCCATCCTTTCCAGACTTATCACTGAGCTTTTTGACCTGGTCCTCCAGCTCAAGAAGTTTATGCCTAGACTTCACATGTGCAGTGACAATTTTCTTGGAAGCATTGATGACATCCATCATTGTTTCCTTTGGCCAACATTGGTTTCTTCCATCGCATGGAGCACCCCTTCTAAGTATTGAACCTTACTGCTCAAATCCTTGAAACCCTTTAAATTTCCATCCCTATCCCATTTTCTTGAAGTGCTCGCTTCCCCATGACCATCCTCACCCATATCTTTACCAGAATCCTCCCTAAAAATTTGCATTTGTCGGCCTTCATCTTAGTGAGGTGTCAATAAGAGTGAGGTCATCCTCATCCACATGATCTTTCAGGGAAGGGGACAGAGCATGTTTCCCATTTTCATACATTTTTATTAATAAAAATAGAAACATCTTCATATTTTATTGATAAAATAAAAACATCTTTTCTTTTTTATTTTAGTTGGCTTTCTCATTTTTATTTCTTTGATTTCTTACATATATAGATTATATAGAGTATTTTAATGTTACACCTTGGGATCCTACAAGAAAGTTGGAACTTGAAAGTTGGATGTTGAAGTTTGGAATTCATTTTCTACATTGTTGAAACTGTGTACTAGTTGGAACTAGGATCTTCTCCTACAAAAGTATAACCATATGTGTTCATTGATCAATTCGGACTTATGGTTGACTACTAAAAATGGTAATAAAATATTTTTTTATATATCTCTTTTTAATTTTTGAATTTCTTTTAGCTTAATATACTTCTTGTAGACATGAAATTATGCACTTAGTATTATTACATCATGCCTCTAGTATGTCATTATATGCATGATTCCTAAGAGAAAAACTAGACATTAACAACACTTGTTTTGCTTTACATTGACATTATTTTATCTTTCCATGCTTTCATCCTTTATTTTTCTGAAATTATCCCTTTACTTTTAGACATTACATAATGTGTTACCCACTTGGTACTTCCTATTTTATCTTCTAATCTATTCAAACATTAGTTCCTAGTAAGGACAAGAGCGCGCCTGTGCTCTACTATCCCCTTTTAGCACTTATATTCCTTTTCCTTGTTTTCTTATGTTTAAAATGCCACATCAATTGTTATCTTTTCTTAAATTTCTACTTATCACTTTGGGTCAACTTTTAGGTTTGTTAATAACAAAATTCAAGCAAAGGAATCACACACACACACACACACACACACACACACACACACACACACACACACACCTTTCCCCAAGTAGTATATACATGACTTACTAACTATTTTAAGGGACAACAAGGAGGACAACTAGACAATTGGGCTATCACTTTCTATCTACTACTTGGGAAAAAGGTGTGTATATATATGTATGTATATATATATATATATATATATATATATGTATGTATGTATGTATGTATGTATGTATGTATGTATGTATGTATGTATGTATGTATGTATGTATGTATGTATGTATATATATATAAACTATATATATATATATATATATATATATATAGTTTATATATATATATATATATATAAACTATATATATATATATATATATATATATATATATATATATAAACTATATATATATATATATATATATATATATAGTTATATATATATACATACATACATACATACATACATACATACATACATACATACATACATACATACATACATATACACATGAATTACTAATTATTCTAAGGAACAATAAGGAGGACAACTAGGAAATTGGGCTATCACTTTCTATCTACTACTTGGGAAAAATGAACACTTGAGGATTGCATTATTCACCGCACAGAAGGGAAAATTATGAATTCCATCACACACATGATCTCGAGGGAAAAGTAGTTGTATCTTGCTATCTTGGTGTGATTGGCATAAGGGAAACCTATCTTCAAGGGACACGATTCTATCACACACACCAAAACTACTGAGTCCGAAATGTAGTACAATGCTCAAAGTGACATTCACATTGGGGTGTTCATCAAGGTTAGTCTAATATGTGCTTGAGCCTTGTGCAGGCAGTAGCTAGGGATTGTTTTATAGGTACACGTGTGATAGTAAAACCCTACAAAAAAGTGGATGTGACATAGAGAGAAGTGAAGGTGAGTTTATAAAACCCTAAAAAACCATATCCACACTCACCTCCAGGACACTAGCACCCAGTATAGACATAAGCATCCAGGGCAGTTTTCCCCTCTTGGGTGCTTCCATCCAACATATCTACAACTCATTTTCTACCAGAAAGAGCATGTGTTGGTGCCCATTTTGATCCTTGTGATCCTTGGCACCATCTTTGTAGAATGCCGTATTATTGCTTAGTGTGACCCTTCTTTTTCCATGATTGTTCCTCATTATGCCTATGGCTTGTAAAATTGTTCATGGGTATGCTAATGTAAACCTTGTTATAACCTTAATTTTGTTCCTAGGTTCCCTAAGGTTCTTGTTACTTTGTTTCAAGAAGATTTGAAGGGACCCCTAAGGTTCATTTATAGATCAAGAGGTTCTAAGAATGATCTTGTAGTTCCATGATGCTCCTTGTTGATTTCTTTCCTTGTTCATGATTTGAGGGGATTTGAGAAGGATGATTAGTAGATTTGGGGATGTTCCAAGCAAGTTTTTCATTGCTCAATAAGTAGGAAGGGTTTTCGGGGCTAAATGTACAAGTTTGATCTTCATCCTAAGTATTTTGTGGAATGATCATATGAGAAGGGGGTACAAAGTTAATTCACAGGGTTTCATAGTGTTTTGACCATCTGATTGAGCTTCAAATTTGTTCCACTCACCTTATCCATTTGTTAACACCTCCAAATAAGTCAAACACTTAGCCATTTTGTATTAAAAAATCTTCTTTGGTCATTTGAATCAACATATTAAGGAAATAATGGAACTATGCTTATGTTCCTTCATTTCATCGCTTCCCGCTTCATTGATTTACCACTCAACACTTAGAAAAATCATCCAACTCCTTTGTTTGGTTATGTCAAGAATTTTAAGAACCTTGGGAACAATTCCAGGTTTATTATTGTTCACCACTTTCCATGTTTCCCCACTTTTCCGAACACTTTTGTAAATTAGACAAGTTGGTGTTTGCAAACCCATGTTGAAATTTTCTTTGCATCCCTTTGTTATCCGCTTCTCCCTATTCTTAAATTTGACGAACCCATGCATTTTTCAATTAAGTCAGGCCAAAAAGGAACTTGAGGAACTATTCCTCAGTTCCCTTTATTCCCTAATTCCCCACCTTTGTCGATTCACCACCCCTTCTGTCAGTTAAATCAGGCCCCAAAGGAACTCAAGGAAATGTTACTTTGTTCCTTCTCTTCCCCAATTACCGAATTCCTCTAACTTTTCACCCCTTATGTTGGTTAAGATGGAGCTCTGAGGAACAATTGGAACCTGTTCCCGTGTTCACCCTATTCCTCGAAAATCCAACCTCCGATTAATTTCTATCATGTCTCTTATCGGTTAAATTGGGCATGTAAGGCACAAAGTGAACTATTCCGTAGTTCTTTCAATTCCATAATTTACCTTTTTTCCCGACCAACCAATAAGAAGGGGACACATGGAATTTTTAAAAAAATTCAAGAGGAAAATGTAGTTGTGAATCCCTTGTTGGGGCCCTAATGCATTTTGACAAATTTGCTCATAAATTTTGATATAGGAATCTAGTTTTAGTAAAACAAATTATGTTAGGATTGTTATGGTGAGGGATTTCCACATAGGTAAAATTTGGGGGAAATTGTGTAATGTTTTTGGATATTATAGTTGTAGAAGTTTGGGCGGGTAAAACATGTTTTTTATGAATGCAATGGAAAGTTTAACAATTGGAAATGCTCTCTTGATCCTATTTTGAAATGAAATATGTCGCTAATGACACCACCAGATGAATAATGGATGATCTATACATTATGGAGTGGACATTTGGCATTGTTCCCCTCTTTCATCTCCCTAATTGCATGCTCCTTTATTGATTTTCCCTCAATTCACATGGATCACCATCTCAACCCTTGATTTATAATCTGTAATGGTTATTCATCTAGGGATGAAATATGAATGTATAAGTATGAGGTTTGTCCTGATATTGAGGGGTTCAAAAATATTTTTTTCTCTCAATGACTAAAAATTGGAGGGTTTAAGCTTTGAGCAAGGTTTTGATTATGTAGTATCTCTATAAACATCTAGACATTTGCAATTATCACATGCATGTTCATGCTAAGGTGGTTTATGATGTATAATCATTAACATGATTTGAGACTCAACTTCTATATGCTTCCCTTGTATTCTATGTAAATAGACATGGAAGGTCAATTTCGCCATGAAAATTATGGTCTTTCTCATTGTAAAAAGATCTTGAAATCAATAAATGGTGGATATCCCTTATAATTCCATGTTTATTGTGCCAAAAATTTAGAAAACCATTATGCATTTAATTTTGTGAATGGGTATTGAAGGTTTGTTGCATTGTAGTGTTACTTTGCACCATTTATTTCAATTATAAATCTCCTTTTTGCATTTTTGTAAATTCATATTTGTCTACCCCTAGGGTTTCCTTTGGCATTAGAAATTTGGTATGGTGAGTGCATGAGGATTCATTCTCGGTGTTTATGTTGAGGTCTCAAGGGTTAATCTACATTTCTTTCCTTATTTGGGTGTCCATGAGGGTAAGTAACCTTTAGAGTGTGATTTTTCTTTGATTCTAGGTGTGAATACATGAGGAATTATCAAGATAACATGGTTAATTCATCTACTTCCTCTCACCAACCCTTCCCCATTTCCATCCAACTTCACTTTCATTTTCATTATATTTTTCCCTACCCCTTGTAGATTTTATCTCCCTTTGAATATCCAACATGATATCTTCATGTAAATCAAATTTATCTTGCATAGTTTGAAGTGTATTTTCCATGAATGGTTAAGATTAACATCTCAAGTATCATTTTACTCAAGGTTGTCAACAAATTCTTTCAAAATTATTCTTGTGATCACATTAAATTTTCCTTTAGTGGCTTGTATTTGATGTATCAAGTGTTTGTAATGGTTGTGTGTTCATTCCTTTGAATGAGTATTACATTTTGTGGTTGTATTTGATCTTATATTGAGGTTCCAACAAGTTTGAGGGCATGAACCATAATATCTCCCTCTCTCCTTCAAGCCAACCTATAAGTTATCTCACCTTGGCCTAGGAAGAGCCATAAAGTAGTAGGTGAACAACCGTACCCTCAGTAAAGTTCCTCCCTATCATCCATACAAGGATTGATCATAAGAAGAAGATAGATCCATCTCTAGTTGCAAATGAAAAATCAATAGGTCTATCTTCCTCCCTTATTATCTCTTCATACAAATAAGCATGTCAACTTTGTTTTGGGAGTGTTATACTGGGAAGCAACACTTAATTTGGCATCATTGTCGGGGAATTTAAGTTAGATTTATTAGTTGCTGGGGTTTAAGAAAGGTTTATCAAGCCATCATCTATTTTATGTCTTTAGAGTATGATTCAGTGCATTTCTAAGTTGATCTATCATGTTTAGAGTGTAATCTCTAGTGGCGAATCATTTTGAGTTTTAGGTTTGACCAATGTTGTATTATTTTCTATATGTTGTTGGTAACTCTACATTTACAAAGCTGGAAGGATTGATATCTTCATTCAAATCAAACCCTGATAGAGAGCTATTTCTTGAGTTTGGTATATTGCAGAGGAAAAGGAGACAAGTCAGAAACTAGTTGCTAATAAAATTCACAAGGTATTAACATACAAACATATGATCAAACTAGTTCTCCTTTGATAGAAGAATATTTGAGTTATCCTGAGAGGTCATAACCTAACATCCCTATTTTCTAACTCCATAGTTTGTTTGAACAAGCTTCTAGGCCTACAATTGTTGGAGGTCCTCATTTGATAAATTTGTAAAATAACAACCCTCCTCCTTTAGTTCATAGACCTATTGTTCACAATATTGTTGATCCTATTATTGAGAATATTGTTAATAAAAATATGGACCATCCTCCTCCATGTGCCCCTTTCATATTTAATGCTTTAGACCCATCGATTTTGGGGATATGCTTGGGTATCCAAATGAGGTGCCTAATGAAATCAAGGAATAGGTTGCCTAAATTTCAAGGAAATAATGCTATTAGTGGTGATCAATATCTTAAGTTGTTCCAAAATATTATTGATGATTATGAAGTAGAATATGAAGATGTTTTCTTGAAGTTATTTGTGCACACTTTAGAAGAAGATGCAAGGGAGTGTTTAATTCCTTAACACAAGGTTCAATTGATTCTTGGGAAGAAATGATGAATGCCTTTAGAATTCAATATGGTGACAAGACTGACCCTAGGTTCCTCTTGTCTGAATTTGAAAACATAAATAAAAATCCCAATGAATGTGTACAAGATTTCAACACAAGGTTCAACAAGACCTTGATGAGATTACTAGCTAATTTGAAACCAAGTGATGAGTTCTATTTGATTAATTATTCTGATGCATTTGACAAAAAAACTTATTATTTGAGAGACAAAGACCCCACGAGTCTGAGACAATCATTCAACATGGCCATTCAAATTAGAAATAACATCAAGGCTATGGGAAAACCTCCAAAAGGGGAAGGGGTGAAACTTGTCAATAAAAAAACATTAAGCAAGTAAGTCTACTTGATCTAGAAGAAGTAGTTAAGAACTTGGCAAAGGCAATTAAATGAATCTCTTACAAGATGAAAAGAGTTGAGAAAGGGTTGTCTTCGGGACCTCAAGCTCAAAATCAAAATCAAAATGAAAAAAATATTTATAGGAGATCATAAATTGGATGAAAAAGGAAAGAGACCTATGGGTCAAAATGATAGCAACAATTCAAAGACAATAAGGTAGTTCCCGATCCATTGGGGGCAATAATTGCAACTATTGAAGAATAAAACATCATTGATTGGTGTGATAAATGTTTATTACCTCATGTTCCTTGTGAACAATCATCCTTGGAGGAGGATGCTACTAGATCATAATTTTATGATGCATGTGTGCTTGATCATCAAGTAAAATTTGAACAAGGTGAAACCTCTACTGATATTCTATATGTTAGAATTGCTGATGATTTTTGGAAAAGTGTAAACAAGGTAGGTTATCTTCCTCTTGAAGTTAATGTTGAAATCGATATGGCTCAATCCTTTTAATTTCCCAATCATGATTTTTGTACTCAATAGATTTGATGATCAAGAAGTATGATGGAGAAGTTCCTTCCAAAGAGGATAGGGAATTGTTGATCAATACAACTATTTCCCAAGAAAAGGAGTACAATTTAAGAAGAAGGTAAGTAAAGAGTCCTACCCAAGCCTTAAAGGAAAAATGTAAATATTGACTAATTTTTGTAAAGGTTCCCCCAAAATGAGTATACCATTTAAAACCCCTGCTATAGAGCCAAATCAAAGTGTTCTTCATTTTGTTTCTATTTTGAAAGAATGTATACCATATGAGAAAGTGATCACTCTCCCCTTACAGATCATCCCTACCCAAGTACAATGTTTGTGATATGGCCCATATCTTAATCCAAATGATGATAACTATACCTTTAGTAGAGTTATTTAGGATTCTTGAGCATATAAACAAGGAATTTGAGTATTTGGGATTCAGTGTGGGTGTTAATGCAAACAAAGATACCCCTCCTCTGGTATCTGAAAATGAGATTGAAGAACATTAAGAGGTCATTGATCCCTCTCCTTAAGTTTATTTGGGCACATCCTTAGTTGAGAGTCAATTGGATGTGGATCCTTTTACATTATGCTAATTGTAAATGGTTGGATCCTACATAAATGTATGTTTGATGTAGGTTCTTCTTATAATATAATGTCATTGGTAGTCATGAATGAACTTGGTATAAAGATAAAAACTACCTATGGAAGATTTTATGCCATGGATTCAAGATAAGTGCTTGTTGTTGGTTGTGTAAAGGGATTGTTTGTGTAGTTGGCAACCCATCTGAGTAAGTACTTGACAATGAATGTTATTTTTGTTGATTTTCCTACCAAATGGGGAATGTTATTTTCAAGAAAGTGGGAAATAAGTGTGGGAGGTAGTGTGAAAATGGACCTTTCTTATGCTACCATTAATTTTAGAAGGAAATTTGGTGAAGCTACATAGAGAAGACAAGTTATTACACTTGATAAAAGACCCTATGAATTCATCATATGAGGTGTTGTATACAATATGGACTTGGGAAACTTTGTTGGTAATGAAAAATTTGAAGACTAGTGCCTTGATCTTGAAACTCAGTTTGAAGAACCCAATGATCTTTGGGCTATGTATTTTGATGGAGCATGTTATAGTCTTGGAAATGGAACAAGTATAATGTTTTTCTCCCTAATCAATGATCCTTTATTTTTTCTTTCAAGTTATTCTTTGAGTGCACAAATAAAATTGCTAAATACGAGGCACTCTTACTTGGTTTTAAGATTTTTTGAGATGTGGAATTAAGAATCTAGCTGTAAAAGGTGCTTTTGAATTGGTTATGAAAATAAAAACTATATGTAACTAAAGGTCAGAGGTTGAAACAATATAGAAATGCAACATGGGATTTGATTGAGATGTTTGACTCCTTCAACATTGAATACCATGAAAGAGTTCAAATGCAACTGGCGACAAGTTAGTAGTGTTGACTTCTCAATATGATAATGAAGTTGTATCCCCATACTACAAGTTTGAAGTTGAGATGCTTGTTAGGCCTTCCATACCTGACAACATTCAACATTAGCAAGTATTTGATGATGACTTCTCACATCATGAAATTCCTAAGTTGAAAAATATGAGTTTGCTAATAAATTGATTGATCTTGAGCCTATGGTAGAGGTGTGTGATGGAAAGGAGACCTTGTTTGGGAAGGAGATGATTCATTTGAAAACTAACAAAATCCCAAGAGGGATAGTCAACCTTGAATTTGATTTTTATGGTGTTAATAGAGTTGTGAACAAGTCAACCTAGACTCTAAGAAATGTAATTGAATGCAACTTAGGAAATTGCCAAGATCTACAAAAATTTTGGTTGGGGAACAACTTGGATTTAGATGAAAAAAATCCTATACCAAATTGTTAAGAAAATATTAGGACATTTTGGCATGGTCCTATTCCAATTTAAAAGCATATAGGGAGGATCTATTTAAGTATATGATACCATTGGAGCCTCACACCAAAACCTTTAAATAAAAAAAAGACCAATCAACCCTATTCTTACAACTAAAATGCAAAAGGATTTTAAGAAACTCAAAGATGGAGGAATCATTCAAAATACAAGATATTCTTCATGGGTTGTTGGTTCGTGAGAAAGAAGAATGGGGGCATCAGATCATGTGTTGACTTCATGAATTGAAACAAGGCTTCATTGAAAGATAACTACCCTTATTTCCGAATATGGATAACCTTTTGCAAAAGGTAATACGGTCGAAGATGTTATCAGAATTGGATGGTTTCTCAAGGTATAATCAAGTGGTGGTCGAGAAACTGAGAAATAAAATACCGACTTCACCACTCCTTAAGGAACTTATGTCTATTTCAGAATATCATTTGGTCTAATGAATGTAGGATCTACTTTTAATAGAGTAATTAATTTTGAATTTTCTAGATTCATCAATGAGTTTATAGTGGGTTATCAAGATGATATAACAATATTTTATAAGAAGAGAGGTGATCACTTAAAGCACCTTGAAAATATTTTGATTAGGTGCAAATAATTTTATATTTCATTGATTCTAGAAATGTCATTTTGGTGTGCAAAAGGCATAGTTTTTTAGGGAACATTATGTCTCAATAAGGAGTTATGATTGACCTTGAAAGGGTGGAGGTAATTGAAAAGTACCCATTCCCTAATCCAAGAAAGGTATACAATATTTCTTTGGTAAAATTAACTTTGTGAGAAGGTTTATATCTAATTTTGTTGAGATTACTTTTCCTATCATAAGTATGTCAAGAAAGATAAAATTATTAAATAGGGGGACGAGGAGGTATAGGTGTTCAAAGGAGTGAAAGATGCATAAAATATTACCCTAAGTTGGCCACTCCAAATTATAAGGAGTTTCAAATTTTTTTCCTTTGCATCTGAATTTACTATTGCCTCAATTTTATTACAAAAGGATCATGAAGGCCGTGAGAAGCTGGTTACATTCTTCAACAAGGCCTTACAATAATTTGAATTAAAGTACACAATCATAGAAAAACATGCTTTTATCTTAGTAAAGGCCACTAAAATTTTCAGACCTTACATATTGAGCTCAAGGGTTATTTCCTATGTGCCACACACCTTGGTCAAAGACATTCTAACATAAATGGAAGTTTCAAGAAAGAGGTGTATATGGGTTAACAAATCCAATAATATGACATGGAAATTCAAACCACCAAGTTGGTAAGAGGCCTTGGTTTGGAAATATTAATGGCAGAAGCAAATCTATAGGTTGTGGAAGTGAACAATGTTGTGGCTGATTTGGATGATCCTCATGAAAATATATGTGCTTCTATTTGGTATAAAGAAATTGTGTATTACCTTAAGAATTTGAATTATCCTTTTGTCCTATATAAGAATCAAAGAAGGACATTGAAGTTGGTGTCCTAAAAATACATCTTGACTGACTTTAGTTTATCTTGGAAGAATCTAGAAGGGGTCTTGTTAAGATGTATATCCAAAGATAAAGTTCCTATGTTGATCAATAAATACCGTGGAGGATTTTTGGTAGCCATTATGATGCTAAAGAAACTACTCATAATATTTTGAGGGCATAGTATTGGTGGCCATCTCTTTTTAAAGATGTTTCTAAAATTGTGAGGAAATGTGAGGGTTGTCAATGTTTATCGGGAAGGTTGAAACTTTTGGGATCCTTTCCCTTACAACCTATTTCAGTTGAAGTTCCTTTTAGAAAATGGGGGTTGGATTTTATTGGTGAAACAAAGAGAGGAAACTAGTGTAGGCCACAAGTAGATTTTGGCTGCTGCATTAGTTCACCAAGTGGGTTGAAGCAATCCCTACTAGGAAGGCTACTCAACAATTAGCCATGAAATTATTTTTGAACAACATAATTTATAGGTTTGGTGTCCCAACCAAGTTATTTTGCTAATGCCATGAGTTTAAGAGCTAAAACTTTAGTGTCATTGTGTAAATATTATGGAACAATTTTGAATTATACCTCCAATTATAACTCCTCAGGAAATGGGTAAGGTGAATCAAGCAATAAGAATTTAATCAAGATACTTAAGAGGACCTTGGGGTTAATAATAAGAAATGGGGTGAAAATTGAAATTTACAATATGGTCTCGACCGAATCATGCCCAAAAGGTCAATTGGAAAAAGGCCATTTGAGATAGTCTATGGCACCCAGCTTCTTCCTCTTCATTTGAAGTTATCAATGTATCAATTCATGTAATAACTTGAAGAGGAAGAAGGAATTGATCCTTATACAACAAGGATCAACCAGATTGTTGAACTTGATGAGATTAGGAGAGAATCTCACCAAAGGAACATAAAGTTCAAGGAAAATTTGAAGAAGATATTTGACAAGAAGGTCTCTCTAAGAAGTTTCCAAATTAGATACTTGGTGTTATTATGGGACAACATGCATGAAGATAAGGAAAACATGGAAAGTTTGAAGCTCTTTGGATGGGACCTTACTCCATAGATGTTAGAATTGGGGAGCATACCTTTTTCTTGAGATATTTGGATGGTGAAATACTTGAGTTTCCTATCAATGGTAGGCATCTCAAACACTTCTTGGATTAGGTGTATCCCAAAATCATTCCCTTTATACAATGTATATTCTTTCATCTTTTTTATGTTCCCTTATTTCTTATGTGTTTCCGTTGTTATTTTTTATTATTCTCGGTAGGTTTTGCAGCTCATGTGATATGAAAATGCAAAAACCAAGTGTTTACCTATTTGACTCCATTGCCCAATAGATAGGCACCTGTCTACTTCACCCATAAGTTTGTCTATGGTTCTTTAGACACCCACAAGGGGTGTCCATCCCCGAGCTAGAGCCAATGTTGGTGCCCATTTTGATCCATGTGTATCCTTGACACCATCTTTGTAGAATTCCCCATTATTTCATGGTTTGACCCTTCTTTTTCTATGATTGTTACTCTTTGTGCCTATATCTTGTAAAAAATTTCATTGGTATGCTAATGTAAACCTTGTTGTAACCTTCATTTTATTTCCGTGTTTCTCGAGGTGCTTGTTACTTTATTTCAAGAAGGATTAAGGGGCTCCCTAAGGTTCATTTATAAATTGAAGAGGTTATAGGAATGATCTTATAGTTTCATGATGCTCCTTGATTTCTTATCTTGTTCATGATTTTAAAGGATTTCGAAGGATAATTTGCAGAGTTGGGGATGTTATTAGTGTGTTTTGCATTGTTAAAGAAGTAGGAAGGGTTTTTAGGGCTAAATCTATAGGTTTGATCTTCATCGTAAGTGTTTTATGGAATGATCATATGAAAAGGGGATGCATAGTTTATTTATAGGGTTTCATAGTGTTTTGACCATTTAATTGAGCTTCAAATTTCTTCCACTCATGTTGTCCATCATTAAACACCTCCACCTAAGCTAGACACTTATCCATTTTGTATTAAAAAACCTTCTTTGGTCGGTTGAATCAACATATTAAGGAAATCATGGAGCCGTGCTTCTATTCCTTCATTACCCAAGCTCCGTACTTCCACATTTTCACCGCTTTACTACATAACACTTTACAAAATCATCCAGCTCCTTTAATCAATTATGTCGGGCATTTTAAGAACATTGGGAATAGTTCCATGTTTCCTCTTTTTCATCGCTTCCCCTATTTCCATGCTTTTCTCGAATACTTTTGTAAATCGACAAATCAATGTCTCTAAGCCCATGTTAAATTGTTCTTTACGTCAATCCATTCCCCACTTCTCCCCATTCTCTTGTTTATCGAGCCCCTACCTTTTAAATTAAGTTGGGCCAAAAATAACTCGAGGAACTAATCCTTGGTTCCCTTTGTTCCCTGATTCCCCACCTTTCTTTGATTAACCACCCCTTTTGTCGGCCTATATCAAGCCTCGAAGGAATTCAAGGAAATGTTCCTGGTTCCTTCTCTTCCTTGATTCCTTGCTTTCTATGACTTTCCACCCCTTCTATTAGTTAATTCAGAGCTTTAAGGAACACTTTGAACTATTCCCATGTTCACCATATCCCCGAAAATCCAACCTCCTTTCAACTTTTTCCATGTATCCTATCGGTTAATTTGAGCTTCTAAGGCACAAAGGGAATTATTCCATAGTTCCTTCAATTCCCAATTTACTCGACCAACCAATAAAAGGTGATATGTGGTAATTTTTGAAGCTTCCATAGGAAAATAATTTTTTCAAAAATACCATTATGTAGTTGTGAATCCATTTTTCGGGCCTGTTGTGTTTTGAAAAATTTTCTCATAATATTTGATATGGCCATCAATTTTTAGTAAAATCAACTGTGTTAAGATCATTATGGTGAGGTATTTCCACAAAGGTCAAATTTGGGGAAATGGAGCAATGTTTTTAGCTATTATAGTTACAAAATTTTGGGCGGGTAAAACATCATTTTCATGAATGCAATGCCAAGTTTAATAATTGGAAATGCTCTCATGATCCTATTTTGACCCTGCATTATTTTAGAAATGAAATATGCCACTCCCGACACCACTAGATGAAGAATGGATGAACCATGCATTGTGGAGTGGACATTTGACAATGTTTCCTGTTTCATATCCCTAATTACATGCTCCTTTATTGATTTTCCTCAATTCACATGGATCACCATATTAACCCTTGATTTGGCATCTACAATGGATATTGGTCTAGGGATGAAATATGAATGTGTAAATATAAGGTTTGTCCTGATATGGAGGGGTTGGAAAACAATTTTTACTCTCAACAGACTAAAAATTGGAGGGTTTAAGATTTGAGCAAGGTTTTTGATTGTGTAGTATCTCTGCAAAGATCTAGGTATTTACAATTGTCATCTGTAGGTTCATGCTAAGGTGGTTTATGATGTACAACCATTAATAGGATTTGAGAGTCATCTTCTATATATTTTCCTTGTCTTCTATGTAAATATACATACAAGGTCAATTCCCATGAATAATTATAGTCTTTCTTATTGTAAACATGTATTTAAATCAATAAATGGTGGATTTCCCTTGTAAATATGTGTTTATTATATTGATTTAATCTAATTTGAATTACATATTATTTCAAAGTAACTTACCATAACAAATGATATTAAGATGATTAAGCACAATAATATGTAATCACTAAGCATTCATAGATGTAATTCCCTAATTAAATGAAGGGAGAAAGATGATTTAGTTGATTATGTGCAACTTGAGAAATGATGGGGAATGTGTATCTCCTATAACAAAGCTAAAAAAGTGTAAAATGGCTTCACGAGGTTTGAAACCCTATGAATGTGCAAGACAAAATCACCCACAGAGGGGTAGGAGTGCCCCAGGCACTAACGACGAAGCTAGGCACTTGTGTCTGCTAAAATGCTACAGTTTTGATCTTTTCTGGGTCAGAAGCCCTTCATTGTTATTTTCTCTTTATCACACTAGTTTCAATGTTAGGTCGTTGATGTAATCGTAACCTGTAAAAAAAATGACTACCTGCACATGCCCACAAACCAAATCAAATCTAATAAAAAAATATGTAGAATGTGGAGTCAGACTGACCCTAATGGTCACATGAAGAGTGAAATTATGACCGAGCACTACACTACATCTCAGAATCCATGTAGTTCTGTGTGTGTGTGTGTGTGTGTGTGTATCTGTGTCCCATGCCCTATGTCACCTTGTGTAAGTTTCACAATGATAACAAGGATCTAAATTATCTGGAATATGCAAAAATGTGTGTGATGGAATAGAATAAAATACCCCTATGCAGTGTATGCAGATCAATGCAACCCTTTTCCCTTGTATCTATGTGTTAGATATGTACTTTTGTGCTCTTGTGACTTTGTACAAACTTAGATGGTGATAGATAATGCCTATGATGTTTGGCCCCTTATTTAGAAGAAATAACTAAGTATATATATGATTCCCTTATTTTGATTTTGTAATTGACAACTAAAAGGCCAACCTAAAGTGTTAAAAGGTAACCAAGAAGAGTAAAGGACCCAAAAGATTAAATAGAAGAAAGAGAGCGACTGAGCACCTAGAGGGATAAGAGTGCCCGGGAACTTTTGTCCTAACTAGGTACTAGTGTCTAAGGCCATTAAAAAGTAAATTAGTTAAAGTGCTAACATGACTATAGGATGTGTGAATCCATTAAAGTGAAAGAGATAAAGCAACCAAAAGGAAAAATGAGTTTTTAACCACTAGTTTTTTTGCTTAGGAATCATGTATAAATTAGTATGATTTAAGACCTAGAAATGTACCCAAGTGCATAGATTTTGTGTTTACATTTTCCCTACTTTATGTTGTTGAGTGAATACTCGATAACATAAAGTAGATAGAAGATGCATACCTTGTAATCTAGAGAGGAGTGTAGTCGATAGCGTGTCGAGTGGACAAGTAGCCATGTGAAGCGTGAAGTGATCATAATGTGAAGCGTGGTAACTAGGAAAGGGAGGTAGACCCTAGGGGTGAATTGTATGTGTAGTAGCATGCTATTGGAGATTTTACTTGTTGATGTGAGATTATTCTTGTTGTTTGTAAGGATAGACCCATAAAAGAAGAGTAAAAGAGTAGTCAAAGTCTCGTATATGAAAAATCAGAGTAACATATGTATAAATAAGTAAAAAGTATGTAGAAAGTAGTAGCTAAGGAAAGAGTGCACTTGATGTATGAGAGAGTATATGATATAAAATTGTCTTGTTTGTCTTAGAGATGTTTTTAGATGGGGTTAGGAGTGATCAATTCCCAACCAAGAAAGTGTTGAGCCACGGATTTGAGTGTCTTATCACCAAGGATGAGGTTTTTGGGTGATCTCATGCCAAGAGTGAGGTTTTTGGGTGATCTCATGCCAAGGATGAGTTTTTAGGTGATCTCACGCCAAGGATGAGTTTTTGTGTGATCTCACACTAAGAGAAGAGTGTTGGGGAGAGAGGTATATTTTTCTCTCCTTCCATGATACTTCTCAAATGATAAGTTCCATAGATTGGCATGTCTTGATTTCAGAATCTGAATTATAACCAAAGTGTAACCAAATTGAATAAATTTTATAACTAAAGACAAGTGTCTGATACTATAGATTCATATTGTAACTTGCTAGAAAATGTACTGAATTTAAAAATGTTTTTTTGCCCCCAAGACACAAGCGCCTAAGTGGGAAATAAGCACCCATTATTCCTGTCTGATATTGAGTGCTAGTGTCTACTCTATGTTTGTGATCCAAATATGATTAGGACCACTCTATAATTGTGTGCCTTTGTCAATTATGTATTGTGTTATTCTATTATGGAGCTATGTGTTGTTGAAAAGGGTGATTTTTTCACCCAATAGTTTCCCCTCATTCGGGGTGTGTGTGACGAATGTAGAAGGATGTGACCCAAACGAGAGGACCAAAGACTGTATGCATATTGTAGATTGGATATCTACAAGGGGTAGGGGATGTGCATGGTAGAAACTAAGGCACATGCAAACAATATAGGATAAAAACAAGTGTTAGTGTAAAAGAGATAACATGCAATAGAATACAATGTATCAAGAAACTATAAAGAAAAGAGGGACTATGAAAAGTAGGTTGCATACATGGGACATCGCTCATAATGTCACAAGACACTAAGGGCTGAAGTGGTGATAAACAAACATTGATTAAGAATCACATAGGGATAGCCCACAAACAATGGAAAACAATAGCAAACAAGAAGTAACATATAACCATGGTTGTTTATTATCCCGCAAGGAAAATGCTATACATGAAACAACCGTTAGCTTATCATGAAGATAAATAGTATGTTAAAGCATGTATATATCAGTGAAAAGTAAGTGATAGTGACAAGAAGTAGTAAATATTGTAACAATAAGACTTGTGATGTGTAGTAGGAGAGTAGCAAAGGTAGATGCCCCAGAGCCTCGGTAGGATTGGTAAAGAACAATGTCAAGCATCATGCATCATGTAATAATCTATAAAGGTCTCTGCATTCACCTCAAGATACCATGTGAATGCACATATGTGTATAGAAAAAGATAATGATATACTAAGTATCCAACTAACATAAGAAACCAAGTGCAACATATAAGTGATACAAGCTAACAAGAGTAAAGACAACCAAGATGTGCAGATGTTGTGTAAAAATGATGGGGAGCTGCTATATGCAAGATATGTAGATAAGGGGAGCCACATTACCCCCCAACGGATGTGTGTGACGTGATGTTCATTTAGGAATTGCACCCTCACCAAAGTAAAGTATGAATCGTAGAACAAGAGTGCATCATCAGGTAGTAAAGGTATTACATGTGAGTGAGATTATATGCTAAGAAATATTTACCGTGAAGCACAGAGCGTGAATTATAACACATAAGCTATGAGTATATGATAGAGACAACCAATAGTTACGGGGAAGTACAATGCCCCCAATTGTGCGAGTGATGGAGATCTATTTGATGATGGTAGAGAGACCATGCCATGGTGGTAGATGTTGAAATGTGTCCCAATCATCGACATAGGCATTATCTAGATCAAAAGGAGGAATTATAAGTTTAATTTTAGGAGGTTGGTGAGGGATCTCAACTTGTGGAGAGGGAATTTGTTGTTCTTCCTTTGATGGTTTGGCCTTAGATGGGGCTTGTGGTGATTCTTACATTACTGGAGAAGGAACATGAGTGACTATTGTGTTATGCTTGCTAGACATAGAGGGATTAGATTGGGAACCCATGGGGTTTCAAAGTAGTTGGAGATGAGCATGTAACAAAATTTTGTGTAGAAAATGAAATAAATCCTTGATGCTCAAGTTTCCTAATTCTTCATTCTAAAGCATAACAATCATTATCATGATGTCCATTAATTCTATGATAATTACAAAATGGGTGACCTTTGTATTTTGTAAGCCGATAAGGAGGGTAGTAATGAGTAGGTGGCAAGGTGATTAACTGGTGATTGAGGAGCTCAGAGAGAATATTGTGTTGCCTAGAATTTTGATCAAACTTGAGAGGTGATTTTTGTGGTAAGACCTTGACCTCACCTATATGAAATCATGTAGTAAACATGGGATCATGAGGTGTAGAAGAATAACTAGCATGGGCATGAGAAGTATCCTTGAGATGTTGGATTTCAGCTATTGGGGATGTAATCGTAGTTTCCATAACTTGAAATTTATCATGAAAAAAGGAGGAAAACTTGAATTGAATCAAAGATGGATTGATTAGTTGTGTTATCAAGACAAATATGGGGTCAAAGATACGATGAAAAATTGCACTTAATTGTGAAGGTGATGTATCGCTAGGGAGGTACATTGTATGTATAGATTTTTTGAGAGAATCTTTGCAAACTGGGTGATTTTGAAGTAATTAATACAAGGAGACTTGTAATTATATGAAAGAAAAGTGATTTGCAAAATAAGAGCCCTAGAAAATGACCTAGAGGATATGACCAAGGATGAAACCCTAGGAATAACTATGTAGATCAGATGTATGATAAAATAGATGGAAATATGAACCCTGATACAACTAGGGTTTGGGGTTAGGGAAAGACAAATTTGATAGAATAGGAAAAATAAGGATCCGAGTGGTCAATCATGAGTTGGGGTTCACCAAATGATTTAATCTAATTTGAATTAAATCTTATTTTAGAGTAACTTACTATAACAAATGATATTTAGATGATTAAGCACAACAATATGCAAGCACTAGACATTCAAAGATGTAATACCCAAGTAAATGAAGCCAAAAATATGACTTAGTATATTCTATACAACCCGAGAATGATCAAGATTGTGTATGTGCTATAACATTACGAAAATAGTGTTAAAATGGATCGATGAGGGTTCATAACCCTAAGAATGTACTGGGACATAAGCTCCCAGAGAAAGGCAAGTGCACCCTAAGCACTAACAACCGACCTAAGTGCTTATGTCGCTAAAACTCTCAAGTTATGATCTTTTCGGGTCGAAGCCTTTCTCTATTATTCACTCTTTATCACTTTGGTTTCAATGTTAGGTCACCATTCATACATGTAACCTACCAAACAAATGACTACCTACACATTCCCAAAACCACATAAAATCTAATAAAAAGATGTAGAATGTGGAGTCGATTGACCTCGATGGTCACCCAAAGAATAAAATTATGACTAAGCACTGCACTACATCTCTGACTCCATGTAGTTCTCCATGTGTGTGTGTATCCATGTCTCGTGCCCTAGGTTTCCCTTGTGCAAGTTACATGATGATAGTGGGATAGATCTAGATTGTCCGAATATGAAAAGATGTGTGTGATGGAATAGAATAAAATCCCCTATGCAGTGTATGCAGATCAATGCATCCCTTTTCCCTTATATGGATGTGCTAGATATGTACTTTGTAGTGCTCTTGTGCCTTTGTACAAGCTTAGGTGGTGATAGATAATGCTTATGATGTTTGGCCCCTTATTTAGAATAAGTAACTAAGTATATATATGATTCCCTTATTTGAATTTTGTAATTGACAACTAAAAGGCCGACCTAAAGTGTTAAAAGGTGACCAAGAAGTAAAAAGGACCCAAAAGAGTAAGAAGAAGAAAGAGAGGGACATGAGCGCCAGAGAGACAGGAGGGCCTAGGCACTACTGCCTTAACTAGGCGTTAGTGTTCAAGGACAGTAAAAATTAAATCAGTCAAGTGCCGAAGAGTTGTAAGATGTGTAAATCCAATAAAGTGCAAGAGATAAAGCAACCAAAAGGCCAAAAGGAGTTGTCAACCACTAGTTTTCTTGCTTAGGAATCATGTATACATTAGTATGATTTAGGACCTATAAATGTACCCAAGTGCATATATTTTGTGTCTACATGCGCCAAATAAATTTAGAAAACCATTCTACATTTAATTATGTGATTTGATATTGAAGGTTTGTTGCATTGTAGTGTTACTTTGCACTATTTGTTTCAATTATAAATCTCCTTTATGTAATTTTTGTAAATGCATATCTGTTTGCCATAGGGTGTCCTTTGGTATTAGAAATTTGGTATAGTGAGTGCATGAGGCTTCATTATCAGGTGTTCATGCTGAGGTATCAAGGGTTAATCTGCATTGTTTGCCTTGTTTAGGTGTCCATGAGGGTAAACAACCTTTGGAGTGTGATTTTTCTTTGATTCCAGGTGTGAATACATGAGGAATTATCAAGACAACATGGTTAATGCATCTACTTCCTCTCACTAGCCCTTCCCCCATTTCCATCCATCTTCACTTTCATTTTCACTATCCTTTTTCCCTATCCCCTATAGATTTTATCTCCCTTTTTATATCCAACATGATATTTACATGTAAATCACATTTACCTTACATACTTTGAGTGTATTTGCCATGAATTGTGAAGATTAACATCTCAAGTATCATTTCAATCAAGGTTGTCAATAGATTCTTTCAAAATGATGCTTGTGATCACATTAAATTTGTCTTTAGTGGCTTGTGTCTGATGAATCAAGTGTTTGTAATGCTTGTGTGACCATTATTTTGAATGAGCATTACATTATGTGGTTGCATTTGATCTCAAATTGAGGTTCCAACAAGTTTGAGGGCTTGAAACATAATATCTCCCTCTCTCTTTCAATCCACCCCATAGGTTCTCTCACCTTGGCCTGTAGATCCATAAAGTAACATGTAAACAACAAAACCCTCAATAAAGTGACTTTTTGTCATCCCTACAAGGCTTGATCACTAGAATAAGATAGATTTATCCCCATTTTTAAATGAAAAATCAATAGGTTTATCTTCCTCCCTTGTTCCCTCTTAATATAAATAAGCATTTCAACTTTATTTTGGGGGTGTTAGATTGGGAACTAAGAACATACATAGTTTAGATTGATCCTATTCAATCATCTTTCTAGTTTAAATCCAGTCCAGATAGTAAGTTATAAGCTAAGTCACTCTTATCCTCTTGTTATTTATATTTATTTTCCATTGCATGCTATATCTTGTATGTTGGCAGAGACTTATGTACACCCTTCCGATTTAGGAAATTATTCAAATCTTTGAAGGTATCTACAATAAAAACGATAATATATATGAGGTGAGGGACCTCTAACCTTGAGATAAACCTCCAGAGATGACTAAATTCCTTCCTTTTAAAACCCTCGACTAACCACTACTCTAATCTAATTAAATATTCTGCAAAGTTGAGGGAAAAAAATTACTGAAAATTGAAAAGAATGGTGATGCACTAGAGTATGAAGGGTTCACTCTCCTAAGATAAATTAAAAGGGTGGAAAACATAACAATTAGGGGACAAAAACATAACAATGGTGATGCACCGTAGTATGAAGGGTTCACTCTCCGTGCCTCTTACTTTCATGCCTTGCTTATTTAGTGCCCAATAAGCGTGCCACATCATCTTTCACAAACTTGAGTGTGATGCACGTAACCTATAAAAGTGTGTCAACAAAGTGCCAAATCTAACAAATAGCCAATGAATGACACATGGTAGAAATTATAAATCGATGAAAATCTGGCCGATTTCCTCAGTCAATCAAGCGTGCGCCACGTGTCATTGTGTGTCAGAGCAACCTATAGACTTATGACAACCATAACTTCGCTGCAAAGTGCTCGATTCCCATGCTCCGGTCTCATTCAAAAGCCGTTGACATCAACTACACGTTGGACTATTCAAATTCAAATATAGGTGGGAATTGATAGGTGGAAAATAGGGAAACCTAATTCGGTCATCAATGCACACATTTAATTAACCTCAACCACTATATTTCAATCAGATCTTGTTTTCTTCCTTCTTCCACACGCCAAACAGACATGGGGAAGCGCATCCGACAACCTTGTAGGTGGATTTTTAGGCATTTATCACTTTTTATTGGTGGTTACAAATTTGAATATGAGTTTGCCTCCTTTTCTCCTTCTTTTCTCTCATTCTTCTTTTATAAATAGTAGAGTTCTGATTTGTAAAAACGATCCCTCTTTGTTGTAATGATACCATGCCAAAATGGTGGTCAAATTTCGACGAGTTTCAGACCTTGGCATGGTCTCGTAATGTATTCTCACCTCATGTCATGAATGTAAATTATTGTGCGTCCGTTAAGCAATAAAATATTGTTTTGTGGAACTCGTTGTCTTCCCTTTTTCGTTTTCATTGCATCTTGCCTCTCTGTTTGCATTTTCGGCATGCTATATGTATTCCCTCTTACAATCCCCTGTGTTCATGTGTGTGCACATTGGAAGGCTAAGCTCGCGTGTTGATTTGTGGCATGCACCGTCCACCCTCTTCTCCCATGCCCTCTCTGTTTCCTTCACCACTCATGGAGAGAGATTGACCCTTTCCCTGACATTATCACCTTCCTTAGCTTATGATTTCCCCTTTCTACACATCCTTCTATCCTTGGTCCCTTGGTGTGTCTAGTCTAGGATTTTCTTTCAGCATTAGGAGTAATAATAACATTAGAGGTAGGTAAAGGAACCAACCTTCTCTGGAGATCCATATCAAGTGTGCAAGGTCCCACAACTTGGAGACGGTTCCATTTTTGTCTCAAACAACTCGGTTCTCCCAGATCCGAGATGCGGGTGCAAGTTTGACAACCAACCATTTTGGCATGCTTGGTGGGACAAGAGTGAAGAGATTTACATCTTCATCTCAGTAAGTTTGATGTGTTTTGCTGAGATCCAGCCTTTGGAGGCATATTTCAACACATCTGATGACTCCACTGATCCAAACACACCCATTATTTCATTCGCAGACCAATCTCCCCTTCTTTCATTCATTTCTCCCTTTTTCCATTGTTCTACCTTCTTCTTTTAAAGTTGTGCAATCATGACTTCTTTCCCTTCATGGAATTATCATTTGCAACAAAAAATCTATTTCCCTCCATCACCACAATTTCAAAATCCTCCTCCAAATCAATTTTATAAGCCCCATTATCTTGAAAATGCATATAACCCACTTTTTTCTAACCATGATGTTTATGAAGAACAAGTTTATGCAGATGATGGCGGAAATTCCATGGTAGATGCTGATTTTGAGAGGGAGGTGCAAAAGATGGAGATGGAAATGATGCAACTAAGGATAAAAAGTTCATTGAACGTAGCTAGAGTTGGCTTCAAGGTCCCTTGTCCATGGGTCGGCCTTGTTCCAGGTTGGTTTAATGCCCAATAGAAGCTACATTTTCTCACTGAGATGTTGCCCTAGATTAAAGAGTGGGTGGAGTTAATGGAGGCTTATATATCTAACATGCGAAACCCCGTTAATGGGGCAACCTTGTACTACAATTTTACAACTCTTCCATTCCTCTACGCCAACTTCCTTCATCTCAGCCCGTTGCACATGTTCCCAACTTCTTGCGCACTACCCCCATTAAGAATTCCCCTCCTATATCCTCTCACCTTTATTTTTCTACCATCATGCATCCTATGCATGCTTACAATCCTCTTACACACATGTTTTCCATGCCTTCTGCGCTTATCCTCCCATTTCCTTGTAAGTCCCCTCTATCTAACTATACCATAAATGAATAACCCCTACTAACATGCCTTTCCTAACCAATGTCATCATGTTTGATGACTACAAAATAGTTGAAGAATGGCATGACTCATGTGACTCTAACTGGGAAGAGGAAATCATATGGGTGCTTGTTTAAGAAGAAAAGTAGTTAGTCTTAGAGGGTGTGCTCCCAAAGGAGACTAAGTTGCTTGTAGAGGCGTAACCTCGTGCACCCCAACTTGTGAGTGATCCCCTTGTGTGGATAGTACGCATGATAATCCCATCCATGGGATTGAAATTCAAAGCAACAGGAAAATCACAAGAATATGACCATGCCCAATCAGATATCTGGCTAGTTTAGAGCCAAAAATAGAGTTGCCATTGGTCATGTTCACTCTAGAACATGAGGTTGAGCTTCAGCGTGCCAAAGGTCAGTAGTAGTGCCTCCTAGATCTAAGCATAGAACAACTTCAGGAGGTATATATTCTATTTGTTGATACTTTAAGGAGGGTGAAAGATAATCTGCAAGATAGTTTTTCACTCTTGTTTCGACCATGTTCAATGCCAAATCAATTACATGGTCACAATTTGTGAGGAAGGGAAGTTACTTCTCCTGCATGTTACAGGTTTTACTTGAGCACCCTTTGCCTTTGGTTATTTTAGGTTAGTGAAATTTGTTTTGTAACACAAGTACTTATGCACACTCTACATGTTCCCTTGGGACATGTATGATTTTCAACTCTTGTACATAGTGTTGTGATTTTGTTTTGGTGCGATCCCTTTGGCACCTTTCTTTTCCTATTGCACTCACATGCCCTTTTTGTTACTTCCTGGGATGACATTTCAATTTTCAAAAGAGGCAATTCCAATAGTTCGCGCACAAATTTTCACTCTCATGAATCCAAGTAAGAATATCTTCATGAGAGTAGCGGTTCAATTCAGAGTTCAGGCATGCTTCAGGTGACTTCAAGGGCATCCTTCAAATTAAAAATCAGATTATGTTCAACGCTCAGACTCCATGCCCAATGGATACTTCTAAGGCTACTGGTCTCCTCATCTAATAGGTAGATGGCCCCAAAATTCACCAAAATGTTGTCCCAAATAACTCCCCTAGTTATTTTGACAACTTATATTTTATTTTGACTCTGATGTTTCACATTACAAGTTGTGCGCACTCAAGTTTATTTCTTTGGCACATTTTATGTGACTGGATATTCTGCGTGGCTTGTGTGCCTTGATTCCTTATTCCTTCTCTTTGTCTTTTCCCTTCATTATGCTGCCTGCTTCCATTTCCCCCTTTTTTGTGCCTTCCTCTATGCACCCATTTTCACCCCCACTTTCATTCTATCTTCCGCACACTCCTTACACGCACTTCTGAGACTTGTCTACCAAATTGACTAAGTCCCTTGCCATGCACTCCTTATTTTCCTTGCATGCCTCATGTATGCCTTTTTCCTTGCTACCGCACCTTCCTTATTTGAATACTCGTGCCCCTCTTGCATAGTTGTTTACTTACTGCAGCCTATGCACCTTACTTCCACGCATGTACTCTTGCACACCCTTCTTCCGCACCTTCGCACACCCACTTTTAGCGCTCTCACACCTCTTCTCTCTATGCCTCTTGCTTTTGTGAATTACTTCTTGTGCGCCTTTATCACTGTTCCATGTCATCTTCTATCAGACTTGAGTGTGATGCATACAACCTATCAAAGTGCACCAATAGGGCACAAAATCCTAACAACCAGCTGATGAATGACATGTGGCAGAAATGAAAAATCAGATAAATAGTTGGCCAATTTCCTCAATCAATCAACACGTGCCACGTGTCATTCCGTGTCAGAGTGACCTGTAGACTTTTGAAAGCCATAAATTCTGTTAAAGTACTTAGATTCTCATGTGCCCGGTCTCATTCAAAAGTCATTGACATCAGCCTATACATTGGACTATTCAAATTCAAATATAGGTGGGATTTGATAGGTGAAAAATAGGGAAACATCATTCTGGTCATCAATGCACACATCTAATCGACCTCAACCACCAAATTTCAATCAAATCTTGTTTTCTTCCTTCTTCCACATGCCAAATAGACATGGGGAAGTGCATCTGACAACCTTACAGGTGGATTTGCAGGCATTTATCACTTGTTGTTGGTGGTTAAGCAGATTTGAATCCGAGTTTCCCTCCTTTTCTCCTTATTTTCTCTTCTTCTTCTTCTATAAATAGTAGAGTTCTAATTTGTAAAAGGATCCCTCTCTATTGTAATGACACCATGCCAAAATGGTGGTCAACTTCCCATGAGTTTCAGACCTTGGCATGGTTTCGTAATGTATTCTCACCTCCTGTCATGAATGTAAATGATTGTGCATCCCTTAAGAAATAAAATCATGTTTTGTGGAACTCTTTTCTTCCCTTTCTCGTTTTCATTGCATCTCACCTCTCTATTTGCATTTTTGGCATGTTGTACGTATTCTCACTTACAACCCCCGTGTTCATGTGTTGTCAGGCGTGACTCTGGAAGGCCGAGCCCGCATGTTGATCTCGTGGTGCACATCATCTCGCCCTCTTCTCCCGCGTCCACTCTTTTTCCTTCACCACTTGTGGAGAGAGATCGACCCTTTCCCTAGTACTATTGCCTTCCTTAGCTTAGGATTTCCCCTTTCTGCACATCCTTTTATCCTTGGTCCCTCAACATGTTTAGTCTAGGATTTTCTTTCAGCATTAGGAGTAGCAGTAGTGTTAGAGGTAGGTAGAGGAACCAACATTCTCTGAAGATCTGTATCAAGTGCACAAGGTCCCACAACTTGGAGATGGTTCCATTGTTGTCTCAAACAACTCGGTTTTCCCGAGATCCAAGATGCGGGTGAAAGTTAGACAACCAACAATATCTATAGTTCATAATCATCTTGTTCCACTATTTGGCACATCTAGATCATCTCCGATTTTTCCCATATAGCTAAGTCCATATATCCTCTTATGAATTTGAAAAATACTTGTTTATTATTATTTGTTACATATATGAATGCATTATTCTTATTATGAATGATTAATGTTGGAAGTTTATTAGATAAAAATATTCTAAAAGTTATAAACCTTACATCCTATTTCGTGTTATGTATTCCCATAACAAATATAACCTAGAATTCAATTAGGGTGTAAATATATCTATGTCCATAGGTTTGACTAAGAGGAATGGTCTCCTCAAATGGATATGGAGTCAACAAACATACTTCATAAAGATGTCTTAGTTTGATAGATATTTTCCCATTTAGAAAACCTTGTTGTGGAACTCATTTGCGTACTTTTGCATGCTTCATCCTTAATTTTTCCTAAGATAATACCAATACACAGACCTCTCTTCCTTGTATAAAATAAAATAAAAATACTTCATGATTAGTAACTTAAAATCATCCCACTTAGTAATAAGAGGTATTTTTTTAACAACTAAAGTATGGAGATAAATTTCAAACCAAGTTAGAGTGTGATTGGTTTTTTACCTTTTAAATTAAATATACTATCCTTCATTAATCCAATGCTAAAAACATAAATCAAGTCAAGAAATCCAATCATCTAGCTTCTCGAATTAACATCTCCATCATAGTGCTAAATCTTTATCTTTTCCTTATCCTTGAATGGATGTGGAGCCAAGTTGGCACCCAATGATTTTTCCTTCTTCTCATGCTTAGGAGAATCCTCCTTTTATAATTCTAGCGGCTTAATAGTACACCAAGTTTATCAATGATAAGTCCCATGAAAAACTCCAAGTGGTTCACAAAAAGAGATATATGAGATACATCATCCTTAGGCTCATAAAATCTCTCATTTACTATTCATACATCATCATCGATGACAGGACATACTAAAAATCCTTGCTTCCACTTTCTTGTGAAATTTTTTTCTTCAAAGTTCACTCGAGATACATTCACCACTGAAATTTTTGGCTCATGTGACAAGCATAAATTACAATGTAAAAAAACAAAACCACACAAAGAATGTTACTAATTATAACAATCTCTAATAAAAATATTAATCGTAAACCAAGATGATATTCCACTCTAGGTTTCACCAACATGGATACTTGTAATTCCAAAAAAAGTGACAAAAAAACTCAAATTTACATAAAAACAAAGTTTCAAAGTGCTAGAAATTATCATGCAACACACATAACACAAAACAAGAATGAAAATAGCTACAAACACACATGAATGTGCAATTTTACCCTTGAGAAAACCCTAGAAGGGAAAAATTCTAGTGGATGAGGCAACAACATTCCCCTTTAGCTATGTAATTCACTTCTTATAAATTATACTACCATTTTTATGGCCTTCATGGACACAAATCGCTATGAAAAAGTTTGTACAACACTTAGTTTAGCATTTATAGACTTCTCACTCGTATAACAACACTTACACCAATCACTAAGGCTATAACTAACTAAAAATGATACACATACCCTCTATTTTATTAACGGTAATGGAATATTATCAAATTTTAACTCTTCCACTCATTAACAATGTTATTAGCTGTCATGGTATAGACCCATGCTCATGCCCTCTACCCACAGTAACTACCGATTCACTCAACTAGCATAAAGAAAGAGTGAAATGTTTGCAACCATTTCATCCCACACATGCTTTTGAGACAATGCCATAAATAATAGTTTTTGTAGACTAATGGTTATGGTACCACCACTCTATGTTAATTGGTGTCTATGCAACATTTGTGATAGCTACATAACCACCACTTCTTACAAACCAATGGTTTCGTCATGATAAAAAACCACCTAGATTTAAGTCACTAAAAATTTGGCATTCCTAGATCATATCTCACACAAATTAAACCTATGTTGCATAGGTATGTTGTTTTTACAATAATGTCTTACACAAGTACTTAAAATTAGGAATTACATCTAAATGGGAACATTCAAGTTCCAATTTTGGGTCACTTTCCCTAGCTCCATACAATAAATATAATTAAGCACATTGTCCTTCCTTATTATCAACACAATATGACACATTATAAGCTCACTATGGAATAATAGGGCCCACCATATATTGATGAAGTATACATCATGAATTTATATCAACTTTAATAAAATATATAGTTAGGTTGTAATTGCCTTTGTACACTTTATCATATAGTTGATCCATGACCGTGAGGTTATGATCCGATATGAATTACCTACTCGATGTTGAATGTTTTTTCAAATATTTTCAATAATTACACAAAAAAATAATTAAAATACACACAAAAAATTAAATATTCTTAAAACACAAAATATAGACATGAACATCGCTTGATTTATTAGTTCTCTACTTTTTATATGTTGTTTTTCACATGGTTTGATAGATAACATAAATTTTACTCTTTACACAAATGTGTTTCATGAGGTATATGAGTATGATGTAGGGTACACAAGAATCTACATGATCATAGGTGTTGTACCTCCCATTTTCTCAATGGGCTTGATAAAATGGGGAATCTTCTTCACTATCACATGTGATTGTTTTGTTTATTACACAATGCTCCTAGTTATGCTTACATTATATATTTCGATCTATTATATATATATATGGATTTTTGGGACTAACATATGTGGATTGTCTAGGAATAATATATTGTTCGATGTGCTTATTGGTTGCTATCTATAGACACTCAAATATGGTATTCCATCCTTTAACAATGATTTTTTTGGCTTTTTTATTATTGTAAGAAAAATGATTACATTCCAAGCTACATTAACATATCATTCTCTCTCTTGCATGGATTTATAATATATAAAAATTGAACTTTCATTCATCCATGAAATATTGATTATCAAACGAATATTCTATCCCCTTGAAAATTTCCTAGAATTTGCATCTTTCAGCACTAAAACTCTATATGGGATTGTAAAAGACAAGGTTAAGCCATACTACAAGTATGGGATGATCTATATAGTCCTATACTATCTCTCATAAAATATCTTTTCTTAATTGGAAAATATTACCTGCATCTTTTCATCTTCCCTAAGTCTTTCATAATGTGAGTATCTAACTAAGAAGCCTATATAAGTGACTAAAATGAATGTGATAACTAACCTAAATTTATCAAGAAAACCTATTACAAAATATCAACACTAAAACACTCAAAAGTCTCCTAAATATTTTGAAAGAAAATTCACACCCTATAGAGAAGATATTACATAGGTTTGAAACAATCAAACCAAGTTCAAAATTCTATTTTCCTCTATTACCAAACATACAAAGGTCATAGAGCCATGTATTAGTAAGAAAAATTCACGGCAAGAATTGTCGGAGGTCTTAAGAGACAAAAGGGATCAATTTCAGCATATGAAGCACACTACATCACACTACTTCCATATTGGGTAAATTTATGTTCTATTTATAGGTATACCTATTATATTTGCGTCAAGGGGTATGAAGGAAAACATAGGGTGTTGGATTATATCACATACACTAGTTGCACCAATACTAGGATAACTACACGAGGATTTCTATCACATGAGGGGATGTAGTATAATTATTGGATTGGTTTAGTAGGGGTTGACCACTAGTGTCATTCCTACCTCACCCACATATGAATTTATCCTTTTGTTATACAATAATTTGATGAAGTTTTTATAGGTATATATGGTTTTATATTTATTGAAGTCATTAAATATGGTGCCATATGTGCAAAATCCCTAATGACATACAATGAAAACTATTTATATACAACCAATAGGAAAATAAAGTTACAAAGCTCCACTATTTGTAAGTTCGAAACCATATGAAGCAGGAATAAAACACATTATAGTTCTAGACATGATCATTTTCAATTTGAATCTCAAGAATGAAACACTAGCAGATTTAGATAAGTCTTTCCAATTTAGTATGTACACCTAGAACACTTATGTACCTCTCTATGTAGCTAAGTATTTATCCCTTCTTGTGTTTTATGGTATCATGTCATTGTATTATTATAATGTAATGTATTAAAAGCTTTATTTTTATTTACATATCAATTTTTATTAAGGAAAATATTCAACCTGTAACATATCTTACATCCTACTCCTATTTAATTAATCGAGGGTGTGAACACTATCTACTTTCTATAATTACACATTAGATTGCTTATCGACTTATCTTATGTGTGCAACCTTTGGAATTATCTATGTGTGTGTGACACTTAGGTGTCCCTTGTTTGTGGCCTCGTTACCTTTTATTATGTGGACCCACGATTATGTATGTGACACTATAGTGTCCCTTGTATGTAGCCTTTATCCTTATTTATGATTTTATATGTGACATTGATTTTTGTACTTATAAGTTTATGTGCTTTCACACTTTTATATTTATATGCTTTTTGTGTATGCTATCTCTTTGTTCTCTGGTTACTACCATGTACTCTATTATAGATCCTAGTTCTAGATGGTAGCCACTTAAATTTATCTCCTATGTAATCCAATGATGACTATATACCACATATAACATGAACACACTTCAATTCTTTTGAGCCAAGTGATCTACATAATATATGACTCTTCTCAAAAGAGGGGGCATTCAACTTGGTTATCACCTAAATATAAATTAAATTAAGGCACATAAATAAATTATAACTTATAGAACATATTAGAATAAAATATAGGGGCACATGAACATGAAAAAAAAAAAATTCATAGAGGTTCAATTAAATTGTCTAATGAGAGGATGAAAATTTCAGATGCTACTATCCTAAACATATGGTACCATCATGGATAATTTTTGACATTAAATCTATAATTTATTGAAACATACACACTTTCACAAATATTTAGAATATATTTAGGGACAAATACACAAATTAGAGTAGAGTTTATTATATTTTGGGATATGATGGGTGTGAGTGTACTTAATCCCCTTTAGACTTTGTGCATCTTGGAATCTAAGAACTTCTATAATGTACAATGTGGGGGAAAAGTGTGTTTCATTCCCTCACAAATTTTCACATGGCACATTGAAACCCATATAATACACAAAGTGAGGAGGCATGCGTTTAAAATGCTCTTTTGGCATTACACAAGTTTTCACATTTGGGACGTATGTCTATTTACAATGGTTTATTTTGTGGGTGGCATGTTTTTGGGGTAAGAAATCTTGTGAAACCCTTCCTCTCACTCTTATTTGAAGGTTTTTGGGGGAGCTAGATGCCTTAGGAAACCCTTCTTCTTACTCTTTTTATGAAGGAAGTTGGGCTGGTCAAGATTCTCAACATTCTTCCATTATGTTGGTGTGTTGGGACAACTAACTACCTTCTTGGCTCTAAATAATCCTGTAATGAACAATTACACTAAAAATTCAAGTCATTAGTGAAATATGTACACAAAGATAAAATAATCCCAACACACTTTACATCCTAGAATTTGGGCTAGTATAACTCTTTGTCACCCATTACATGAACCCCTTATGGGAACAAAACTTTGAACTCTGGACTCTAGGCGAAGACCTCCTGTCACCCACTTCATGAATCAAACACGGGTGGTTGATCGATACCAAATGTAATGAACTATTACACAAAACATCAAGGAATTATTGAAATTTGCACATCGGGATCATATCATCTTGTAATGATATTACTTAGATAGATATGAATATTAGTAACAATATAACACTAAAGAACATTAAGATATAGATAAATGATCACAATATGCAAGTATGATGACTTGGTCACTTCAAGGGGGAAATCTCCAAAGACTCAAGTACTCGAGTATGATGATAATATACTACTCTCTAACTCCTATATATACTCTACTATACTATGCAAAACACCAAGGCCGACCCACTAAGCATACAGAAGCATAAATAAATATAATATGACATGATAAGTGATTATTCTAGACACATTTTGGGTATCTACATACTGATATATGACCTAGTGTTAAGGGTGTAACACACACCTTTCCTTTAAGAAACATTTTCCCCAATATTGGTAATTTTTAGATGTCAATACTAAAATGCTTTAGCTTCCTATGTTACATCTTTAATGTCCAAATTCTTCCATTTGATCAGATACTCAATGTTGACCCTTGTCCTCAACTTATTAGTATGTGTATCGTAGTATTCCTTCGGGATTGAAGATGATGTGTCCATTCTCATCAAGATTTGGTAACATTGATCGAGACGACACCTACTCAATGACCTTTTTCAAGTAAAAAGATGGAAAAATAGATGTATTTTAGTTGATCGAGGAGCTCTGTTTAAATGACATACTCATAATGTTTTGGAACACTTAGTAATGGCCATAGTATTTAAGTGAAATATTTTTATCTTTTTTGTTGTTTCAAATATGGTTGATTATATGGATGAAATCGTATAAAAATAAAGTTTTCAACTTCAAATCTTCTCTCATTACAATGTTGATAAACTTGTCACTTCATGCGAGTTTTGTGCCGCTACGTTGCAAATTCTCTTTAATGATAGAGAGAACCTCCTATTGGTGCTTAATGTGATCTTTACCTGCTCTTACTTTATGATGGACCCTTAAGTTGGAAGTGAGGGATAGTGGATGGTAACCATATAATTCCAAGAATGGGGACATTTTTGATGAAGTATGAAATGAAGTGTTATACCATAATTTTGTAAGTGGTAGTCACTTAAACTATCTCTTCTACTCATCTAAAGGAAATCATCTTGGATACCCCTCCAAACATTTATTTAATACCTCAATCTTTCAATAATCTTGGGGATGACATGATGAACTACGAGCCAATTGATTACTGAAAAATGAGAATAAATCAGTCTAAAAATTGCTAGTAAATATAGGATCACAATCACTGACTATAATCTTGGGTGTTCCATGTAGCTTCTGAATTGTATCCATAAAATATATGACAATTGTACTCACTATAAATGGATGTGAAAAGGCAAAAAAATGAGCATACTTGGTGAGTATATCCACAACCACCATAATTACACTTTTCCCTTTAGATTTTGATAATCATGTGAAGAAATCCATGGAAAACTCTTCCCATCACTCACTAAGAATATATAGAGGCTGAAAAAGTCCTAGAGAGTTGATATTTTTAACCTTTTAACACCGACATACCAAGCATTCTCGCCACAAATTTCTAGACATATCCTTTGAACCCTTTATAGTCACAAAATCATGCACTTTAGACATTATTTATCTCGGTCTCATACTACTATTTAGAATGTTCTTGAGTGAAGAAAGTACTAATTAACCCTCATTTTTGGCCATCTTGTTTTATTTTATTTCATCATTACTGACCTCTTGCACCCATATGCCCAGTCAGTTTCTGTCATCCCGCATCATTTTAGCCTCAACTGGGGCACCCAAATTAGTACTAGTGTGCCCATGGGCACCTTGGTCCTACCAAAGTGGTGCCTTGGTCCTTTTACACTTTCTGCCACTTTTTGGGCTCTTTCTAGCCATTTGAGGTCTTTATCTTTCTCTAGTCGGCCTTTTCGGGGTTAATTATGAAATTAGATCAAGATAACCCTATAAATATAAAGTTGTGAGACCGTATTGAGGGACCTAGCATCACTTACTACTATCACTCATCTAGAGTTGCATCCATCTATTACATTGGAAATCATTTGCATCCACATAGCTCCATCATTAAGGCATAATTCTAGGATATCTACATCACACTTCATATGGGGAGGGATTATATTCTATTCCATGCACACACACTATTACATTTTCTACATTTAGCTATTGCTCGCAACTTCACAAAGTGCGATTGACACAAGAGAACCTAGGGCACATTATGCACACACTCACCATAACTACATTTGGGTCAAAAATGTAGTGCAATGCTCAATTAATAAGCCGACTATTGTGGTAGTTGAGGTCAGTCGACCCATTCATTTACATTATTCTTTTTTAGGGTTTTGATACTCCTCTTTGGTCTTTTGCAGGTCTTTTATTCATCTTGGAATATCAACGACATCTGAAGTAGTACAATGAACTTGATGTGACAGAGATAGTGAGGGTTTCGGACCATCCGCCCAACCTATAAAGATCGTTCTAGAGATTTCTTATAGACTAGGGTGCCAATTTTGTAGACCAGAGCACCCGTAGGTGCCCCAATCCCTCTCCTAGCACTCCGGCCCAAATAAACAACCCATATCCATCCTTTTCAAGGTTTTTACATAGCCATTCTTTCTTCTAGATTCTCCAGTCACCTCTGCATGACACGATCCTGCCAACATCTTCTATTCAGATGAGTTCTTTCCTCTTATGTCTTGCACATTAGGATTTTTACTTTCATTAGATTAGTTTCTTGGGTCATCTTTAAATTTAGTTACAACATCTATTTACTTTATTTATAGCTCTTCATATCTTACATTAACTATCCCCATATCCTACATTTTTAGTTAATCATTTTGGTGAACCCTATCTTAAAATACACCATTGGTATAGGGATTTTATTATCTTTTCCATCATGGATTCTAATGTCATCAAGTCTCTTTGCTTGATTGATTCAAATACACCCATCTTATAAGGATGGTCTTCAAAAAACCCTAGAAACTATATGTCCGCCTATCAACATGCTACCTACTCAAGTCAATGCTATTTTTGGTCATCTTTTTTAGGACTCCCTTGATTCTAAATCCAATCAATCTATTTGCAAATCCATTCAAAATCTTATTTATTTATTTTAAGATAAATTTTAGGCTATGGAATCCACGATTACATCTCTTAGATCTGAAATCCAACATCTTAAGGATACTTCTCAGGATAATGTTTGTTCTCCTTCTACATCTCATCTTCATTCTATGTCTTCTACATGTGCTCATATTAGTGCACCTCAAATATTGTCACTCCCCACACCTCTCAAGTTTACAATCAATGCTACACAACAAGATATTCTTCCAAAACTCATAACTCATCAATTAATCAGCTTGCCATCTACTCATTTTTATCCTCCTTATCAGCTTGCAAAATATCAAGGTCTTCCATATTATAATTATCATCAAATCAATGGACATAATGACAATGATTTCTATGCTTTACAACAAAGAATCAAGCATCTTGAGCATCAAGGTTTCATCTCATTCACCGCACAACATTCTATTACATGGTCCTCTCCACTTGTTACATCTCAATGGGTTTTTAAATCTGATTCGTCTAATGAGCATCATGCCATAATTTCTAAGGAAATTCAAGAGCCGCCTAAGCAACCACCCCTCAAAATCGATACAACACCTCTTCTCGAGTCATCTATGGCATCACCAAGTCAACATAAGAAACCTCCTTTAAAAATCAATGCAACACCTCTTCCTCTCAAGTCATCCACAACACCTCTAAAAATAAGTCCACCTTATTCTTCATTAAGTCTTCCATAGTATCATAAATCCCACATAAGCTAAAACCAATCACTTTTGTCAAAGCTACTACTCCTATTGATGAAAAATACACACCTCAAACTCTGCCACCATCGTAGTATGGTCCTACTGTTGCTTCGACCTACCATTGTGTTGGCCCTTTCTCTTATCATGACACATACAATGCTCTCCCATAATGGCATGGCACCTCTCGCGTTGCTACATAGATCTCCATCATCATAGTACACTTGGGGGCATCACACTTATTTCCCCCTCTAACATTCACACGCATCTTATATTCACATAACTTCACACCTAGATCTTTACACACAACATACACTAGTATCATCATTACCCAATGACACACTCTTGTGCTTCAGTTCACACTTGACTATTGAGGGCTTACTACGCATGAACCTCACACACTACACTATATGGCTTACACATCATATCTATTCATACACTACACGTCATACACCATACATTTTACATTTAGTCTACAACATTTGGACATTTTGACATTTATACATCTTACATCATACTAGTCACCATTATATCTACACCATTGTCTATGTGTCTTACATCCAACACTACTTATCATACATACTGCATCATTCATTTATCTACATACCATTTGTATTATATTGTGCATTTTCACACATATTCTACTAGTCTTCATCATATATGAGTCTAGCATTGCATTGTACTACACATTACATTACTAGTCCATCTACATACATCTTTGTAGACACCTATAATTTTGATCAAGCAATTTAAATACTTAAATTGTGCTAATTACACCCTTTCCCAAAAATTGATTAAATATCATTACTAGTGCACCTTTTCTATTTTATCCCCATCAATTAATTACACTACACTAATTAGTTAACTCTTCTATTAATAAAAAAACCGATTAATGACCTTCCGTTAATTAGTCCCCTTTCTATCTAAATTAATTAATTATTCCTAATTAATTAACTCTCTCTTCTATTAGATTAATAAATCATCATTTATTTGATTAAATTCCTCTCATAGCTTAGATCATGCTAACTTTCTTCTAAAAAGCTTCTATAAGCTTGCACATCCCTATTAATTAATCACTTTGATTTAATTAATGCACCCTCCTCAATTCCCATGAGTCACTAAAGGACAAATTAAACTCTCCTAAAGAAAACTCAACCACTCTAAACCATGCTTATCCATTACTAACCTAGCTTTGCTATTATCCCACATACAATAGGATGCAAAGCTACTTCAAACCAGAGGCTTATATAAAGAGCCCTCCTTCTACCATTCTTCTTACACCTTTACATGCATATAGCTTAAACTATAGGCATTTTCATCTTTGAGCATTTTTCATTAGTGTTGAGCTAGGTATCTTCATCTTGCATTTCATCCATCCAAGCTTTTGAGTCATATGGAGGGAATCAAAATGGTCTTGTAGCCATGTCTTGACGAGCCTCCATTCTAAAAAACTTGAAGATCAAACAATCAACTTTGATTGCCATGGATCTATCTAGGTTCATTTGTTGTTAAAATCTAAAGAGTAAAGGTTAAATGCTTAACATATTAGTTTGATTTTCCTTCAAAGTTCTAATGCATAATGTTATTAGTTAGTCTCTTTAAGCTCTTAACATGATGATATTTGTGTAGTTAGCTTTTTTTTGGAACTATTAAGGTGTTAGTTTTAATTCTCTTAGCATAGCTAACTAATACATTGATACATATGGCACGCCCGGTGGGACGGATTCATAGTCTCTTTGGTTTTAATGAGTTTTACTAGTTTTTCTCAAGTTTTGCTAACCCAAATCATGCACATATGAAATAAGTATAAGTTATTAGGTTATTTCACTAACTTGATATGCATTGAGTCTCTCTTATGGGGCTTATTGTGATGGGTTGTCATTATATTTGAGCTAAATAAGGGAAAAATTGAGATTTTTGAAGTTGCATACGTTAGAACTCCATATTTTGACATCATCTATAGGTACACACATGGGAAAAATTTACAAGGGCGCGTACACACCAAAACTTACACAAAGGTGTTCAAAAGGGAGTGTATATCTTGATATCCACATGTATGCATTCCGTCACTAATAGTACTATGTTTGATTGTAGTCATGCCTGCATATACATTAAAAAGGGTGCGCACACATTATTCTCCATGCGTACATAAAATTTCATCCTATGTGTTGTCTTACATTCTGAGTGTCCACACATATGCTTAAACCTGTGCACAAGCATCCATATCCATGCGTACACATATACTAAACCTCTGCTTTGAATCTACCTGACAGGTGCACGAATGCATAAAAAAACCTATGTACATAACTCTTTGGATGCATACATGCTCAGGCTCTCTGTCATTTTAGCAGAATTACATACGCATCCATATCCGCACACACACACACACACACTGAAAATGGTGTGTATGCATCATAACACATATTTTAGGTCTACTTTAAAATTTGCAAAAGCTTGTGTTCTTGATGTGCTAACTCCTTGCAGGTTTATTTGAGATTAACTTCTATTTTGTAGGGTATATTTACATGATTTTTGCTAATTTTATTTGTTTAAGGTTAATGAATGGTGCATGATTATCTATGAGATTAAAGTCACGTATGCTCTTCCCTCACACCTTTTAGGTGATCTTGGGAATCAAAAATGATTTCTACATCTTTTCTATGCTTTGAAAAACACTTGTTGCTAAGGGAATGAATGTCAAAATTGGTTAAAATGAACAAATTATGCATTTAGGTTAAGTTTTTTTCCTTTGTTGGTTAAATAGTTGGATTCTACATTGCGTATGATCTTGATAATCAGAAACAACATCTTATCCTCTTTTATTCATGGAAAACTACTAAACTCTTCGTGCAGGACCAAAAACACTTGTCAAGAAAGGAGAATCGAAACAAACTTTATAATTACACGTGTGATTGTAGTGGTTGCCAAATGGTGAATGAATAAACCACATTAATCCTAAACAATAAAACACACGCCACATTCATCACACTGTATATCCATATTTAGATAAGGGTATGCCCGTACGCTTAAAACTAGGACATAACCCCTTTGGCATAATCCTTAAGATACAACAATGGGGTGGTCCTAGGAACCCCAAAGTAGTCCACACAAGAGGGAACCTTGTGGATGAAATGGGAAGTGCTCCACACACCTACTTGACTAGTTTTACCTTTGTGAGTTAGTGTTAAAGTTATTCGTATCGCGATCCCGGTGAGAATACACGATGAACACATTAATTGCTCACTGTATTGAAAAGGGGTAAAGTAAAGCTGAGATAACCCAAGACTAGTTAGTGTGAATTTCTTGGTAAATTGAGCTCGCATTAGATAACTTGTGACACCTAGTTGAGGGAAATACCTAAGAAGTTATCTTGACTTGGGGACAACTTGAGTGTACTAAATTAATCATTATTGAGAGCCTTAGCAAAGGGATAAATTTTTGAGTCGAAACTTTGTTTATCAAACAAAGGAGAGTCCATCAAAGTTCAAACTACGTGTCATTCACCATGAAATTTGTGAAGCATTACTTTTACTTAGTTTTTCACTCGTCATAAGGCAGGTGAAACTTCATCAAAGTGAGGCCAAACACTTTTCAACCCCACTTGATCTACTTCCTTTTTCTTTATTTTAACACTTTGTTGATTGAAAGAAGAGCAAACATACGTGTGTTATCAATCGATCATGTCCACCACTTTTACACCCATTTACATTCATCCTTTCTTGAGACTGGATGGTAAATGTTGAAAGTGTGTTGGTACATTTTCATATCTTGATAGCCATTTGATCTTGATACCCAAGTCAAGATCATCATTGTAGTTAGGCTTGATTCTTCATTTGATTCTCCTTTGAAGTGTTACATTTCTTGTATCGTATCGACAAAATTCTGATACTTAAGATTTGTTTCTTGTAAAACTCAACCTAAGTTTCTAGATTGTAATGTTACACTACGCGCATCTTAACAATTCCTTGGTATACTTTAGCCTTGGTTTGATTTCAAACATTACCTCGATTTTGAAAGGTGTTGTTTTTACCTTTGTGCATGTCGTACTAATATTATTTTAATACTAATACCTTACTTTTCTATAAATTTTGGTTAACGTATCTTAGTGGTATTGTTGTGTTGTTCATATTTGTAACCCCCACTTTTTGGAATTTAGGTCTTGCTTGGATTTAAACTCTCTTTAAGTATACTTTGTTTGGAAATCATATCAACCTCTTGTTATTACTTATGCCTTGTTCATTTTTTGAACTCGACATAAGTGGTGACATTTCGTTGATAATTTTAAATGTCAAATTACCATTTGGAAACAACTTAGGAAGTACTTCATTGATTGATTAGTTTAAAACAAACCTTGTGTGATTGTGTCTTACGATTATTCATCACTTTGACTTATCTATTTAGGACAATCAATTTGATCCCTTGATTTATTGGCATTCATTATTCTTTAGACAATTGACATTCTTTATGCAAACTTAGTAAAAATATCATTCTAAGTCTTCACTTAGGTTCGATTGTACCCTTGGAAAAATTCAACAAAAACACCTTAGTGAAATCCTCATTTGTTTGGCCCCCATAACAAGAATGGGAGCAAAGAGACAAGCATGGGAAACATCAACCAGACACGGGTCAAATCCCTTTATTGGTAATGATCTAGGACCTCTCTTCTCTACAAAAAAGGAAGAAGAGGAGATGTAGACCACAGTGGTGACGAATTGGGATCACCACACACTGAGTTTGAATTTGATCCCACCCAATAAGATGAGCTCCTCTTTTTAAAAAAATATAGAGTACTCGCAAGTATTGTAGAATTAGGTGCTAGAATGCCAACTGAACATGAAAATATTCACCCTACAAATAATGAGGAAGAATTCCCCCTCATTAATATGGATGTCATTTTAGGACATGGACAAGATTTCACCTCAAACACTCAACATGACAACATAAGTGGTTTTAAAATGCCACTAATAAGAATGCCATGTAGGATAAGAGTGGAACATGAAAACATGGAACAACCTCCTCAACATGAAAATGAAGAGGAGCCTCAAAATGAAGAAATTAGTATACAACAACAAATTCAACACCTTAGTCAACAATTAGCTTTCCTAGCATCTCATGTGCAAAAAGAGACAAACAAAAATGTGCATCGGTAAAAACCTAAGGTTAGAAATAATGATTTTCACACAAAAGATCAAGAGGGAGAAGCGTTGAAAAAGAGTCATGTGTATATGCTAGATTCCCCCACTAAGGAACAACTTCTTACAAAAGAGATGCAATCTATGAAAGCAACACTTATAAGCCTTCAAGAAAGCCACGTGTGACATAGCAAAAGTATCAATATGAATAGCTATGCCCTTATCCATGTGATAAGGTTATGTTTCTCAACCCTTTCCTATGAAATTTAACATCCCAAAGTTTGAAAAATATAAAGGAAAATGTGACCCATGGGATCATGTAAAATATTTTACATGGCATACCAAGTAGTGGCGTCTGATGAAAACTACCTCATACGACTATTTCCAAAAAGTATGGGAGGAAAAGCACTAGAGTGGTTCATTTATTTACCTCGAGGGTCTATCTTCACATGGCCCAAACTAGCGGAAAGATTTGTGCGACATTTCTCTTTAAATATGGAAAGCGAGATAGCCATGTCGGACTTATGTAATGCTAAACAGAAACCAAATGACACCTTTGAAAGTTTCCTACAGAGATGGCGGGGGCTATCTAGCTAATTCCCTTGCTCGATCCTTGAAAAACAACTTTTTAGTATCTTTGTTTTGAACCTAAATCTAGACATTGCCTTTTCTTTATAGATGCATTGTGTTTAACACTTTGAAGAGGTTATTGTGAAGGGTACACAAATAGAAAAGGCCCTAATTGCAAAAGGGACACTCAAACCATTTTTAAAAGATAATCAATATTCCAAACCTACAGACAAGCCCAGATATTTAATAAAAAAATAATATCGTAGGTGATGGAATCACATATTCCAAATGTATACAAGTAATCCAAGTTGGTCCACCTTTTAAAATGACCAAAGGGCCAATCCAACCACTAGTTAAATGAAGAGCGTTCACTCCCTTGATGGACTCATTGTACACGATCTTAAAATAGCTAGATGTAGTTAGCCTAGTGACATATCCTATAACAACACCTTTTGATGACAATTCACCTAAACCTTCATGGTATAAGGAGCATGAGTATTGTGATTTTCATTGTGTAAAAGGACATAAAACAGAAAAATGTTTAAGACTACGCCACTTCATCCAAGATATTATCAATAGTGGGTAGATAGAATTGGATTCACCATAATCAAATAAAATGCTAAATCAAAAGATGGGAATATTCAAGGAGCCTTTCCTAAAACATGGTAAACCAGGTGAGAAAAATCCGGATCAGGGAGAGTCTTCCCAAAGTTATAAAGCTGAAAATTATGTTTATACCAAAAATGATAATAATCAATATGAATCACTTATTGGATGTGTTTTCTCTTGACGAGCATGTCAATACCATTAGGATAAAGGGAAAAGGTTGTGTTGTGGTAACAAGGTGCACTCGTCTCATGATCCCAGAACCTCCTTTGTCTACCCCTCAAGATAATCAATACAATATCATAAACCAACTTGAGAAGACGTCTGCTAAGATTTCAATCTTATATCTTCTTAAAATATCAAACGTACATAAGGACATACTTTATAAAACTCTCCAGGGGTCAAGAGTGTCAAATAAAGTAGATCCTTCACACCTACATGCTGTGGTGGAAAATATTGCACCAAGTGAACACATTGCATTTAACCACAAGGAAATCCCTAATGAAGATCATACACATAATCTTCCTCTTTACATAGAAGTATTTTTACTTGTCGAAAGATAAGAGGGTGATTTTGGACAACGAGTTAGGTTTAAACATATGCACATTGAAACTAATTAAACAATTGGGACATAGAAGAAGAAGATCTAGAGTCCCACATCATCACCATAACCGCTACGATAACACGAAATGAGAGTCATCCGTACAATAACACTACTCATGGAAGTATGGCCCACTTTCCATAATATGAAGTTTCATGTCTTAGACCTAGAGTTTCCATACAATATGCTTCTTGGTCACCCATGGATTCATGCCATGCAAGCCATCCCATCGACATTTCACCAATGTATCAAATTGAGACATGAGGGACACACTATTACTATTCAAGGAGATCCAGAACCCTTTGCCCATTGCATATATCTCAATAGATTTTTGTAAAGGAATGATTATGAATGTCCCTCTCCTAATAATGTTGTCCCCCTCCACTCTGAAGCTCTTTAGTCACGGGTAGATTTATACTCTTTAAGTTCTTGCACTCGTGATGATACTACATATACCTCTCCCTTTGATTCATGGGAGATGAATATTCTTGAGTACAGTTGTGGAGAATATAATATTCAACAGGCCCTCCTAGTCTCATATCTATCCTTGTTACCTAGAACAAAGAGGAAAGCCCAACTGTCACTTCAAATGACCTCGAGATGAACAAAAAATTGGTACATTTTTATGTGGAGGTCTATTTGCGAGAAGAGAAGTTGCTAGACCCTCCTACAATTTTACTCCCCACAGAGACACGAGGCTAATTGCACTCAAAATCTGAAATACACAAAGTCTAGTAGAATGATGTACTCCATGGGTTACAAAGGCCTTGGATGTGGAAAATTTGAACAAGGGATAAGGGAGCCAGTATCACTTCCACATTTCAAAACTAAAAGGTATGGTATAGGCATTTAACCTTATAGGGAGCACCCCATGGACCAATAAGCTACCTCCTCTAAACATGAGGATGAGTCTATTTATTCGGATAATGACATAGATTACCACCCTAGCCAATATGAGGATCTTACCTCTATGAACCTTTTTATGAATACCGCTATCCTTACCATAAGCCCCGTCGATCCAAAAATTGACCTTATATACAATACCCTTGTTTATTGGGACAAACAATGTCATGTTCCCCTAGATATCTTTGAGAATGATGAGGCTATTACAAAATTTATGGGCATACGGGACACTATTCCTATTAGAGATCACAAGAAGGGTTTCTTCATTGACTTGGATACTTGTGCATACTTCGGAGAGAAGGATGAGCTTTGTGGTTAGAAAAACTAAGAAAAAGTGAGGGAAAAGTTCCTCTACAAAGCCTTGGCAAAAACATAAGTCCAAGTTGCATAGTGAAAATCTCTTTGAGGCACTAGCAAACAAAAAAATAAAAAAATCAATGGAAAAAATAAGTGACCATGCTGAGGGTGAAAATCTCATTGAGACACCCTTAGAAGAAGATCTCAACCTTCCTCCCGATCCTACGTGTATGGAGGATATGTCAAAAATTCTTGTGGAAGAGACTATTGATGTTAATATTGGAACAAAACCAAAGATAGTCAAGCTGGGGGCTTCGCTTTTAGCACAAGAACATAAAACATTCACTATGCTTCTCAGAGAATTTGTGGACATATTCACATGGTCTTATGTAGATATTTCAGGCTTAGATCCATCATTGGTGGTACACAACTTGGTTGTGAATATAGGTGCAAAGCCCATTAAATAAAGACTACGAAAGATGCATCCACAAGTAGCCCTTCGGTTAAAGAAGAGTTAGAGAGCATTAGCGAAGAGTTCAATAGACCCATTAACTACTCGAGTGGATATCAAACATAGTTCTAGTTCAAAATAAACCTATTGGAATTAGAATTTGCACTTGAATTTTGAGACATCAATAAGGTGTGTCCTAAAGATGATTTTCCTTTACCCAACATTGACATGATTGTCAATTCGACTACAAGTTACGAAATGTTGTCTCTTATGGATGGATTTTTGGTTACAAAAAAATAAAAATAGCAGAGGAGGATCAACATAAGATTGCCTTTACAACCCCTTGGGGAACATTCTGTTATTAGGTAATGCCCTTCGGCCTTAAGAATGCCGACACAACTTATCAAAGGGAAATGACTGTAATATTCCATGATATGCTTAATGACATCATGGAGGACTATGTGGATAATATCCTAGGAAAATCAAAGACAAGAGAAGACCATCCTTAGGTATTGAGGCATGTGAGGTTGTTGGTCCCTTTTCCCCATTGTATGATCCCATCTTTAACTACCTCCAAATTGGTACCTTTCCTCCCAATATCACCCATTCGAAAAACAAAGCCTTATCCACAAAATAGCCCATTATACCCTCCTAGGAGGCACCCTCTATCATCGTGGCTATGATGGGAATTTGTTGTGTTGTTTAGATGTAGTAGAGTCAGTACAAGCAATCAAGGAGGTACATGAAGGAGTGTGCAGATCCCATAAAAATGGGATGATTTTAGAAAAAAAGTTGTTGAGGGTAGGCTATTACTGGCCTACCATGGAGACAAATTGCTACAATCATGTAAAAAAGTGTGTGTTATGCCAAAAATGTATGATATTCATCCATGCACCGTCATGACCAATCACAACACCATGACCATTCTCTAAATGGGGATTATACCTAATAGGGAAGCTCACCCCTACTTCATCTAATGGTCATACCCATATTATAATGGCCAAAGAATATTTCACTAAGTGGGTGGAGGTTGTTCCATTGACGTATGTTATAAGTGCTCAAATATCAAAGTTCATCATGAACCACCTCATCTCCTATTATGACATTCCTATTGCCATTGTCATATACAATGGAAAATATTTCAAGAACAAGGGCGGTAAAAGGTCTATGTCAGCGATTTCAGATACGATTAAAGTGGTCCACACCATATTACCCTCAAGGTAATGGGCAAGCAAAAGCCACTAATAAAACAATTTTTCCAATCACGGAGAATATGGTGAGTAAAATAGGTCACAATTGGCATTTGCAAATTCACCCAACCCTCTGGGCTTAGAGGACCTCTATTCGTATCCCTACTAGTGCAACACCTTATTCCATAGTGTTTGGAACATAATCCATTATCCCCCTGGAAATATAGCCCCCTTCCCTGAGAATATCTCTGAGGGATTATCTAGATAAAGATGAGTATTACAGAGTGGTTAAACTGATAGAATGTGAACTCTTAGATGAAAGGAACATATGTGCATTCAACCATCTCAAATTGTATAGAACAAAGTGTCATAGAGCTACAACAAGAGAATCATACCTCGTCAATTCGAGGTCAGAGATTTGGTGTTGAAGGAAAACCAATTCAATAAAAGGGCCGAAAGAGAAAAGAAAGGCAAGTTCAAACCTAATTAGTTAGGACCCTATGTCATTATGGCTAAATTTGGGCCAGGAGCATACAAACTTGCCCATCTTGATGGAGATGAGCTATGAGAGCCCATGAATGCCATGTACCTCAAGTGGTTCTATGCTTAAACATGGCGCAAAAATCAGAAAACAACCAAAAAGTAAAAACTATGAAAACTATAGAAAATTTGAAAAAGAGAAAAAGAAAAAGAGAAAGCAGGTCATCCAAATGTGAAAACCATGCAATTGTGGCACTTTGGATAAGTCCCTTAGTGAAAATTGGTTTCGACACCTTGGGAGGATTCATTGTTCATAAGCATCTTACGTCTAGGGGGTACCTTTACTTAGCTTAGAGCTAGTCCCACACCTACATCTGAGATTCCTTGTGAGCCTATTCTGCCAAAGCCTTGATCCGATTGATTCTCCTCTTATTTGTATGTGAAGGGATTGCCTTTGTATATTCCTATCTAACTCTAGGGAGCATCTTTATAGCTTCATCTTATTGTATATAACATGTGGCATCTGCCTTTGTATATTCCCATATAACGTTGGGGGCATCCACATTTCTTGGTTTCTATACATAGCTTTGGAAAACTCTTTGAAAAACCCAAAAAAATTCAAAATATGTTGAAAATCACAAAAACATTCAAATAAGATTTGAAAAATTAAAAACATTAGAAAAACAAAAATACAAAAGCAATGGAAAATTATTTTGCACAACTCCCAAAAACAATACAAAAGCAGGATGAAAACAGTCTTACAAAAACATAATCTTGGTTTACTTGCTTTGTTTCTTGATTTTAGGCAATCTTCCATCCTCTCATTTCTTCTAAAAATCAAAAATCACTAGAAAAAAATTACAAAAATCAAAATTTCCAAAAAAATTAATTAATCAGAAAAATTCTAAAAATTTCAAAATGTTCAAAACCTCCAAATTTTTTTGTAAAAATACAAAAATTTGTGACAAGCCCAAAAGCAGTTGAAACTTGTGTCATACACATGGTATTCATCTCATATCTTGTTGGTATTTTCATGTGTTCAAGAACCAAACAACTCGCGGATCATAAATATACAACCATTTACAAAGCTAGCCTACTTGCTTTGTCTTGTACTCTAGGACACATCGAGTTGCCTGGTATTATTTTGTAGCGTCAAAGCTTTATCATTGGACCCTTGTGTCCTTCGTCACTTCCCCTCACATGTATCCTTACTTGGGGCATCATTTTTAACCCTTGTCATCAATCACAAACATTTGGGGATCTTCATCTTGATAACAAAACATTTGTGCAACCATCTTGACCGTTGTTGGCTTGAGTATGTGTGTTTGTACTTGTTTCCTTGTTAAATGAGCTTGTTTCCTTCTCGTATTGCATTAATTTCTATATGTTGCATTGGGTTGGTGTTTTCAACAATGGAAAATTGTTTGTATTATGGCTTTTCATGTTGTTCTACACTTTTTTCATATGCATATATTTTTAATAAAGACCAATGATGTAGATCACTAGCAATATGATGACACAAAATTTGTTTTACTATACTGGATGAAAGCTCCTTTTCTCTGTCTTTTCATTTTTCTTCTATATCATTCTCCTATTAGCATTATTCTTCTCATTCAATTGGGGCATCTGCCCCTCCCCATTCCTCTTTCCATTTCCTTCATCTTTTCGATCGTTGATTGACCTCTTTCATCACCCCATCGACACTTGAGGGGGCATCTTTTACTCCACTAATTTTTATTCTATATCTTCAAAATTTGCATGTTTATATTTGTCTACTATCTTTGAAGTGGCGTCACTTATGCCACCCCAAAGAGGGGAAAATGTAGACACCTATAATTTGGATCAAGTAATTTAAATACTTAAATTGCGCTAATTACACCCTTTCCCACAAATTGACAACATATCATTAATAATGCACCTTTTCTCTTCTATCCTTGTTAATTAATTACATTATGCTAATTAGTTAACTCTTATATCAATAAAAATGCCGATTAACGACCTTCCATTAATTAGTCCCCCTTTCTATCTAAATTAATTAATTATTCCTAATTACTTAACTCTTTCTTCTATTAGATTAATAAATCATCATTTATTTGATTAAATTCCTCTCATAGCTTAGATCATGCTAACTTTCTTCTAAAAGCTTCTATAATTTTGCACATCCTTATTAATTAATCACTTTTATTTAATTAATGCACCCTCATCAATTCCCATGTGTCACTAAAGGACAAATTAAACTCTCTAAAGCAAACTCAACGAATCTAAACCATGCTTATCCATTACTAACATAGCTTTGCTTTTATCCCACATCTGATAAGATGCAAAGCTTATTCGAACCAGATGGTTATATAAAGAACCCTCCTCCTACCTTTCTTTTTACACCTTTGCATGCATATAGCTTAAAATATAGGCATTTTCATCTTTAAACATCTTCCATTAGTGTTTAGCTAGGTATCTTCATCTTGCATTTCATCCATCCAAGCTTTTGAGTCATATGGAGGGAATCAAAATGGTCTTGTAGCCATGTCTTGATGAGCCTCCATTCTCAAACCCTTGACAATCAAACAATCAACTTTGTAGCCATGGATCTATCTAGGTTCATTTGTAGTTGTAATCTAAATAGTAGAGGTTAAATGCTTAACATATTAGTTTGATTTTCCTTCAAAGTTATAATAAATAATGTTAGTAGTTAGTCTCTTTAAGATCTTAGCATGATGATCTTTGTGTAGTTTGCTTTGTTTTGGAACTATTAAGGTGTTAGTTTCAATTCTCTTAGCATAGTTAACTATTAGAATGATATATATGGCACGCTGGTGGGACGGGTTCATAATCTCTTTGATTTTAACGAGTTTTACTAGTTTTTCTCAAGTTTTGCTAACCCAAATCATGCACATTTGAAATAATTTTAAGTTTTTTCTTATTTCACTAACTTGATATGCATTGAGTCTCTCTTATGGGGTCTATTGTGATGGGTTATCATTGGATTTAATCTAAATTAGATAGAATTTGAGCTTTTGAAGTTACATATGTTAGAACTCCATATTTTGAAGTTGTCTACACGTACATACGTAGGTAAAATTTGTAGGGCGTGTACACACCAAACCTTACATGAAGGTGTTCAAAAGGAGAATACATACTAATATCTCGCACGTATGCATTCTGTCACTAATATTAACCTATGTTAGTTTTAGTCGAAGGCCCGTGTATGCATTAAAAAGGGCACACACACATTGTTCTACACGCGTACATGAAAGTTCATCCTCTCTATTGTCTTGCATTCTGCTTGTATGCGGATATGCTTAAACCTAAGTCTAGGCATCCATATCCATGCATACATATTTGCTAAGCCTCCACTTTGACTCTGTCGAAAAGCGCATGCATGTATCGAAAAACATGCGTACACATCTCTCTAGACATGTACATGCTCAGACTCTCTGTCATTTTAGTAGAAGCACGTACACATCCATATCCATGTGCACACACTAAAAAGGGTACACAAGCATCATAGCATAGATTTGAGGTCTACTTTGAAATTTGCAAAATCTTGTGTTCTTGATGTGTTAACTCCTTGCAGGTTTATTTAAGATTAACTTCTATTTTGCAGGGTATATTTACATGATTTTTGCTAATTTTATTTGTTTAAGGTTAATGAATGTTGCATGCTTTTCTATGAGAACGAGTCATGTATGCTCTTCCCTCACACCTTTTAGGTGATCTTGAGAATTAGAAATTATTTCTACATCTTCTCTATGCTTTGAAACACACTTATTGCTAAGGAAATGAATGTCAAAATCGGTTAAAATGAACAAATTATACATTTAGGTTAAGTAATTTTCCTTTGTTGGTTAAATATTTGGATTATATATCATGTATTCTCTTCTTTTATGTCTTAGGATGATATTGAGAATTAGAAACAATGTCTTATCCTATTTTTTGTGGAAAGCTACTAAAATATTCAAGCGGGAGCTAAAAATGATTATCGAAGAAAGGAGAATTGAAAAAAATTCTAATTACACGTGTGATTGCATGTTGCCAAATAGTGAACAAATAAACCACATTAAGCCTACAAGATAAAAAAACACAACGCATTCATCACCTCTTGTATATGTAGGTTTGGATAAGGGTACGCCCCATCCGCTTAAAACTAGGACATAACCCCTTTGGCATAAGCCTTAAGCTACAACAATGGGGGTGGTCCTAGGAACCCCAAAGTAGTCCACACAAGAGGGAACCTTGTGGACGAAATGAGAAGTGCTCCACACACCTACTTGATTAGTTTTACCTTTGTGAGTTAGAGTCAAAGTTATCCATATCACGACCCCAATGAGAATAAATGATGAACACATTAATTTCTCAGTGTATTTGAAGGGGATAAAGTAAATCCAAGATAACCCAAGACTAGTCAATGCGACTTTCTTGGTAAATCAAGATCACATTAAATAACTTGTAACACCTAGTGTAGGGAACCACCTCGGAAGCTATCTTGACTTAGAGCCAACTTGAGTTTACTAAACCAATCTTTATTGAGAGCCTTTGTAAAGGGATAACTATTTTGGAGTAGAAAATTTGTTTATCGAACAAGGGAGAGTCCATTAAAGTTCAAACTACATGTCATTCACCAAAATTTTTGTGAAGCATTACTTTTACTTAGTTCTTCACTCACCATAGGGTGGAAAAAAACTTTGTCGAAGTGAGGCCAAATAGTTTTAAACCCCACTTGATCTACTTAATTTTTGCTTTCTTTTAACACTTTGTTGATTGAAAGAGGAGAAAACATACGTGTGTTATCAATTGATCGTGTCCACCACTTTTGCACCTGTTTACATTCGTCCTTGCTTGAGACTAGATGGTAAACATTGAAAGTGTGTTGGTACGTTTTCATATCTTGATATCCATTTGATCTTAATACCCAAGTCAAGATCGTCATTGTAGTGCGGTTTGAGTCTTCTTTGGATTCTCCTTTTAAGTGTTACATTCCTTGTATAGTATCACCATAATTTTGATATTTACATCTTGTTTCTTGGAAAAATTGACCTAAGTTTCTAGATACGTTACGCTATGCACATCTTAACAATTCCTTGGTATACTTTATCCTTGGTTTGATTTCAAACATTACCTCAATTTTGAAAGGTGTTATTGTTACCTTCATACATATCGTACTAAAATTATTTTGATACTAATACCTTACTTTTCCATAAATTTTTGTTAACATATCTTAGTGGTATTGTTGTGTTGTTCATATTCGTAACCCCCAATTTTTGGAATTTAGATCTTGCTTGGATTTAAACTCGCTTTAAGTATAATTTTTTTGGAAATCATATCAACCTCTTGTTATTACTTACGCCTTGTTCATTTTTTTGAACTCAACATAAGTGGTGACATTCGTTGATCATTTTAAATGTCAAATTACCATTTGGAAACATCTTAGGAAGTACTTCATTTATTGATTGGTTTAAAACAAACCTTGTGTGATTGTGTCTTACGATTATTTTTCACTTTGACTTATCTAATTAGGACAATCACTTTGATCCCTTGATTTATTGGCATTCATTATTCTTTGGACAATTGACATTCTTTGTGTGACCTTAGTAAAAATCTCATTCTAAGTCTTCACTTAGGTTTGATTGTACCCTTGGAAAAATAAAAAAAAAACACCTTAGTGAAATCCTCATTTGTTTGGCCCCCATAACAAGAATGGGAGCTAAGAGACAAGCATGGGAAACATCAACCATACAAGGGTCAAATCCATTTATTGGTAATGATCTAGGGCATCTCTTCTCCACTGAGAACAAGAATAAGAGGAGATAGTTGTAGCACACATGTCATCCTCATATGGTATATTGTTGAGCTTAAGATTATATAGGGTTGTGGGAAGAGATATATAACTGAATTTGTCACACACCACCATTCTGGTCAATGGTTGGATGAGGAAGCTCCTTACCATCAAGAAAATTAAATACACAGTTAAAAGTCAAATGACCCCGAGAACATATATCATGTTTCAAGATTCAAGGTCTTACAACTTTTTCATAGCCTCGAGAAGAAGATGTTGAATTGCCCATATTGATGGAATAATATCTAAGTGTCACATAGTTGGTGAAAGCATTATGATAATACGATCGAATCAAAATTTTAAAGCATGTACTTCTCACTAGATGGGAGCATGAAAGTAGTCTCTCTATAAAGAAATCTCGAGATGATGAGAAATGTGAGTCAAAAATGAAAAATAATGGAAAACAAATTCTTGGCAAAAAGGAAAGGACCTTGTAATGATAAATGCATGAATGATAAGATGTTTTATCTTTTCCAAGTTGAATCTACTCAAGAAGATGAGGAATTCATCATGGAAATTGACTCCCTAGTTCATAGTGTTCAATATCAGGAAAATGACAATCTATATATTTTAGCCCCAAAGCATTGGTATATATATAGATTGTCATTTTCCCTCTCAGAATATGAGGATGAATACAAAATGACCATATGAGGATGGATACCCTCTCAGAAAGGAAGGTGTGAATAATAATGTTCTTGAATCTATCAATGTTGAATCAACTCAAGGAAAATTTTCTTTCACTATGAATATGGAATTCAAAGCTCAAAATGAACAAGATGGAGAAGATGATGATTTCCATGTTGCATGCCCAACCTTGTGCTCATTTTATTTCTAATATAATGAAGAAATATACATACCACACTATACAAAGTAATAAGTTAAGAAAGATCCAGAGTGCGTGAAAGAAGATTTCTTGGATCAATTGAGAAACATGAAACGTCAAGAGGATTGTGATAGTGTTGAAGATTTAAAAACATCTACCAAGAATCAACTCATGAAAATAGTGGTCATGAAGAATATGATAAATGAATAAAAAATGCATATAAAATTTCATATACCTTAGCTTGAAAACAAGTCGAGTATGATCAAGAATTATCTTTTGCACAGTGAAGGAAAATCAAAAATTGGAATGAACTTGGGAATTAATGAGAAAATGGAAAGAAAGTGTCAAATAAACAAAAGAACTAAAATGACTAAGTGGATCATCAATTTCAAGGACAAGAATGATAGATCTATTAATAAATTTGGAAAGGATTCATATTTTAGTGAACCTATCAATGGGTTTACGGAAGAAAGGTATTGAATGACACCCGTGTATGGGTAAAAATTCGGTAAGAATTGGTTATTTAATGAAAGATGGTTGTCCCCACATGTAACATAGGTATTTAGAATGTATTGTCATGATTTTAATTCTTTTTATGTTTCCCTTTCTGTCTTGTGTTTCTTTTTCTAATCGTGTGTTGCTCGTGTTCGTTTCTTGCTTGTGTTTATAGATTTTCTAAATATGGTGACTCTATAACCCGATGGATAAGGATTAATGACTATGTAACCCAATAAAAAAGAATTCCCATGATATACATGAGGTTCTCTATTTCCCATTACAACCCATTATCCCCAAGTTAGAGTTGGCTATTTTCATTCTAAATAACTAGCAAGAAAATTAAAATTTTTGAAGCATGACAACTAAAGCCCCTAATTGAAAATTAGGCTTTCCAGTCACTGTGCATCCTTCCTCTGGCCATCCTGTAATAAGTTCAAACCTCATCTAGGCTCAGAAGAAATTGTTAAAATATCATTTATCTTATTTCGGTGTGCATGTATGATTACACAAGTTGATGATTGAGTTTAGTGAAATTTGATGAAATACAAGTCCTCCTGGAGGCCTAAAAATGCCATTCTTGGCCATTTCATGATTGATAAACACCCTCCAGGAATGTTTAGGGAAGTTATAAAGCATATGAGGATGGTGTAAAATATTATTGAAGATTTTTGAAGCAATTTTGCGAGATTTAGGGAAGTTTTAGTAGTTTAGAGACGAGTCTGTGTAAAAGCGGGTTTTCAGGTGTAAGGAATGAACAATCAAATTATGAACTTGAACTTGTCCAGATGATTTCGGGAGCTCAAAATGGAATTATTGAAGAATAATCTATATGGTGGAAGAATAAAATTTGATCAAGACTGAACTCAAGGTCTTGGGCTATTGGTTAATTCAAGTAGTTTATAATCATCAACCCAAGTTCCATTCCCATTGATTTTATTAGAGCGCTTTCAATAGGTCATCATGGGGACACCTTGAGGTAGGGGTTAAAATTATCCATATGGACCAAACAAAATATAGTGGGGTTATTTGAATGTAGATCACTTGGTAGACATTAAGGACCCAACCCCACCCTTGTGTCCTATTTAGAGAAAGTGCTCCTCCAACACTCCAGTTCATAGCTACGATATAATAAAAACGTTTACCATCCAAAGTTTGAACTCAAGATCTTGAAATATTTGTGAGTTATAATTTTTTTAATAATCAACCCAAGTTACATTCCCATTGAGTTCATTGGATGCTTTCAATAGGTGGCCATGGGGACACCTTGAGGTAGGGGTCGAACTTCTCCATATGGAACAAGTGGAACATAGCAGTGTGCTCTAAATGTAGATCACTCAATGGAAATTAAGGACTGAAGCCCACCCCCATGTCCCACTTAGAGAAAGTTCTCCTGCAACACTCTAGTTCATAACTTTGGTATAATAAAGTCATTTACCATCCAAATTTTGAACTCAATGTATTGGGTTATTCGTGAGTTACAACTAGTTTGTAATCATCAACCCAAGTTCCATTCCCATTGAGTTCATTGGATATTTTCAATAGGTGGCCATGGGGACACCTTGAGGTAGGGGTCAAACTTCTCCATATGGACCAAGTGGAACATAATAAGGTGCTCTAAATGCGGATCGCTTGGTGGACATTAAGGACCCAATCCCACCCCCATGTCCCACTTAGAGAAAGTTCTCCTCCAACACTCCAGTTCATAACTCTGGTATAATAAAAGTGTTTACCATCCAAAGTTTGATTAGTTGGAATAATGGAGTGAGTGGGAGTGGGAGGATATTTTCAAAAACTAGATGGGAAGGAAACAACGTAGGACACAAGAGATCCTCGAAAGGGGTTACGTAGACAAGAGGCCTAGGGAATCTACGGGAAGGTAAGTATATTATGTCACAATCTCCTTCTTGGGCTGAAAAACTAGTGGGATGGAAAAGGGATTATGTTGACCACTTTGAAATAAAGCTTAAACTGTGGAAAAAGATTATTTTTAAACCTATCTATTCTTGATGGATTAGATGATAAAGCTAAATCTAGGATGGATAACTCTTTGGTTGGTAATTTCTATGGATCAAGATCAAATGTAGAATGGTTTTGAGAATGGGTCAGAAGCAAATGGAATCCCAAGGGTGCCTTCAAAAATATCTTCTTATGTAAATGGTTTCTTTATTATCAATATTTATAATAGTAAAGATTGTAAAAATATTTTGTTGGGAGGTCAATGGTTTATGGGAAGATCTAGTGTGTTGGTTCAGAAGTGGCATCGAGTTTTGATCCCTTTAATGAGAAACTAGATGAGCTACCAATTCGGGTGAAGCTATCAGGTATTTTTATGGAGTTATGGGAGGAAGAAATTTTATCTGCAATAGCAAATTCTATTGCACGTTGATAGTCTATGATCTGGTTACTAGAGACAGAACTAGACTCATGTACACCCGTTTTTGTGTCAATGTTCCTATATGGACTCTATTTTGCGAAAGGAAATCATATTTCAATCTAAGTTTGGAGAATGGATTTAGAAGATATAATATGAGGCATGCCCTATGTTCTTCTAGAAATTTAATCATATGGGGCATGAATAAAGGAAAAACAAAGAATCAAAGAAAGGAAAACAAGTTCGGGATAAGAAAGATAATAAACTGAGAAAGGTAAAGGATCGGGGAAGAATATGTGTCCCTCGGAAATAAGTCTCCATTAAAGATAGAAATTAATGTTATATAAGTTGAAGATGAGGTGGATATCCCTCAAGAATTGAAGAATATTTCATCTAAGTTAGATCGGAACTAAGAAGAAGATAACAAATCATATCGAGAATCGGGATCGGGTTGTTACAAAGGAGGAAGAAAGTAAAAATGAAACAAAAATCCCAAATGTTGAAGGAAATCATGAAGATGATAACCTTATTTTAGATGATATTTTAACTCCTCGGGAGCATTCTCTTGAAAACATAGGGGAATCCTTCTCTTTTGACAATAAGATGGAGGAAATTTTAATCATGCTAGAGTTTGTCCCATGTTCTTTAAACCTAAACTTGGGTAAGAAAGAAAGTATTGAAGGAAATAAAATCAGTACCAGAAGCTCTAATAAACAAGATCAAGTTAAAGTTGATTGTGGGAAACAAACTCAAAAAAGGGGAAATATATCCAATGAGGATAAAAGAAGAGAGTATTGCTACCAGGAGATTGATTTAGGTAAGCAACGCTCTTTAGATCAAAGTCTTTCTCCATTAATTTCTTAAAATAAAAGATGAAGATTATTTCTTGGAATATTAGGGGATTAAATAATCCCAATAAACAGATAATTTTAAACAATTTTTAGAAATTATCATAGGCTTGATATCCTTTTGATTCAAGAAACTAAGATGTGTACTAATAGACTACTTGAATTTAAGAATAAAGTTTGGTACAAATCTGAATTTCAAAGTGTATCCTCTCTTAGAGCTTAGTGGTATAACTACCTTTGTAATTCAAAGGATAGGGAGGGGCATGACGAGTTCCTCTCCTAGTCATTTGGATATTATTTTTAAGGGGAAATATAATGGTTTCTCTTGGATAAGCTCTAACATTTATGCTCCTAACTCTATTGTGGAAAGAAGGAATTTATGGTTTCTTTATGTTGCAATTTAGATCTCGATTAAAGGATTGCGATTAGCTAGTTGGAGGGGATTTTAATACCCCTTTAAGCATTCTTTGATAAAAAAGGAGGAGTGAATAGCTTTAGTGAGAGCATGGGGGATTTTTCTGATTTGACTTTTGAAAGTAATTTAGTGGATATAGAGTTAAGGGTGTGAAGTATACTTGTTCTAATCATAGAGTGGGGGATAACCTCATTCAAATTAAGTTAGATATATTCCTTATTAATCCTACTTAGTTATATTATTTTAGGGGTCTTTGAATTCTTTACCTCGAATTGGTTCAGATCATAGCCCCATTTGTCTTAATTTTGGGAATGATGAAGGAAATGAAGGTAGACCTTTTAAATTATTTAAAATGTGTCGTATGCAACATCGTAAGATTAAAGATATGATAAATTCATGTTGGCAAATCAATGTTAAAGGTAATGATATGTTTCAATTGGTGGAAAATCTTAAAAATGTAAAGTCTAAAATTAAAATCTTGAATAAAGAGACCTTTGGCAATATTTTTGTTCAAAAATATCAGATTGTTGAAGACTTAAGAAAGATTGAAGAGCAGATTGAAATTTTGGGCATGAATCAGGAATTAAAAGACAAGTAGAAAGTTCTTCTTTTAGATATTCATTCTATTAAAGCTAAGGAAGAAGCTTATTGGAAACAAAACCCCAGGGTGACTTGCCTTAAAGAAGGGGACATGAATTGGAATTTATTTCACTTAACTGCTACCATTCATAAAAACAACAATAAAATTATAGAAATTATGGATAGGAATGGTATAAAAACCAAAATAAAGAAGAGATTGTTGTTGAATTTATTAGTTTTTGTCAGATCTATTGTCTAATGGGAAGGACCAAGATTGGGTAAAGGAAATATACATGGCTAATATTTTCCAACTTATCATTTCCAATCATGATAATGCAACTCTTACTAAAATTCCATCTTCAGAAGAAATTAAAGATGTGGTCTTTGACTTGGAAGGGGAAAGTGTCCTAGTCGAAATGGTTTCCCAACCTTTTTTTTCAAGTTTTGGGAAATTATTCATGTTGATGTGGAAAATGCTATTAGAGATTTATTTTTCATGGCAAGATTTTAAAGGAAGTTAACAATACTTTTATAGTTCTCATTCCTAAGATTCCAGGAGTTGAAAAAGTTTTTGATTTTAGACCTATAAGTTTGTGCAACACTGTTTATAAGATTATAACTAGAATTATTTCCTTCAGAATCAAAAGTCTATTTAAAATATTTATTTCTCCTAGCCAAGGGGCCTTTTATTGAAGGAAGAAATATTCTATATAGTGTTATTACTATTAATGAAACAATTCATTCGGTGGATAAATCAAAAAGCGAAAGCGATTCTCTTAAAAATTGATATGAATAAGGCCTATGATCATGTGTCATGGAGATTCCTACATATCATTCTTGTCAGTTTGGCTTTGTAGAAAAAATCATTATTTTGATAATGGAATGCATAACTACTCCAAAATATTTGCTTTTGATGAATGGTAAACTTGAAGTTTTTTTCCAAGTTGGTAGAGGCTTGAGCGGGGGATCCTTTATCCCCATTTCTTTATATCATTAGGGATGAATCTTTAAGAAAACTTTATGTTGACCAAAGATAGAAAGGTAGTTTGAAAGGATTAGTTATTTCTAATTGGTTAGACCCTATCTCCTTGCAACAATTTGTAGATGATACCTTTCTTTATTTAAGAAAATATTATCATAAGCCTAAGATTTAATAGAAATCTCTACAATATTATGAGAATGTTACAAGTAACTTATAAAATTTCATAAGAGCTCTATCTTTTTATGAACATTGATGAAGAAATTCAAAGAAGAATTCCTCGAGATCATGAAATTTCTGTTAAGCACTTCCCAAATGTTTATCTTGGAATGCCTATGTTTAAAGGAAGAATGGTTATGGAGAATTGGAATCCTCTTGTTAGTAGATTTTAAAAAAGTTGCCTTCTTCAAAAATTGCCCTCTTATCTTAGGTTGGAAAATTGTAACTTCTTCAAAGTTATCTTTAGATTTTGGTTGCTTATCTTATGTTTTCTTTCAAAATGCCTTCCAAAATCAGAAATATTATAGCCCAAATCCAAAGAAGGTTTATTTGGTTAGGGGTTGAAACTAAGGATATGATCCCATTGGTTGTTTGGGAAAAGGTCACTTAACCCAAAAATGTTGGAGGCCTTGCTCTTAAAGAATGGAAAAAGTTGGATGGAGACTTATGAAAGAAGGTCTCTGGATGCAAATTCTTAAAGCTAAATATATTTATAATCAAAGAGACTAGTTTTCTTTCATGTTAGCTAATTTTCTCTCTAAAAGTTCCTACTTATGGAATGGTATATGTAAATGCATGGCCCTCCTCATAAAAGGATCTAAATGGGAAGTGGGGGATGGATCCAAGATAAGGTTTTGGGAAGATTAGTGGATAAAGGATTCTCCTCTTATTATTCAACAGCCTTGGGTAGCCATTGCCCACCTTTTTAAAGACTCTTTTGGAAGTTTTATGAGAGGCTACTGGACCAAAGATAATTTTGGATGGTCTTGGAAGAAACTTCATATGCATGGGAGGAAGATGTTGAAATTTAAGAAGCCATTTCTTCCCTAAATTCAGATATTAGAGGTCTTCATATTCCTTCTTTTCCCAAGAATGAATCTCTTGTGTGGGCTTGGTCTAATGATGGGGATTATATTATAAAAATTGGTCATATGGTTTATCGTGATCTCCCTCCTATAAGCTCTTTCGGAAAGGAATTTGGGACAAAATCTTGATTCCTAAAGTCAACCTCTTCCTTTGGCATGTGTTGTAAAAGATAATTATTACCATTGATAATCTATAGGTGAGAGGTATGATGATTCCTAATAGATGTACTCTTTGTAAAAAGGAAAATGAATCCATTTATCATCTCTTCAAAAGAATTTCTGTCTCTCAAAAAAGGTTTTTAATTGCATTTTTAAATCTTTCAATGTTGCTTGGATATACCTATAATATTTTTCCGACTTTTTTTCTTAATGGGAATCTCAATTTTATTCCCAATACCTCTCAAGGCATGTAAGTTAGCCTTTCCTCATTATTTTTGGGGTATCTAGCTCAAAAGGAATAACATTTTTTTCAAAGAATAATAGAAGTCAACCAACGAGTTGGAAATGTTGTGTTGTGGGCTATCGAGAATAACATTTCAATAGACAATTTCAAGGAACTCAAGGAGGCTCCTTACCATGAGAAATACATTATTGATTCTCTTGGTTTACATCAAAATTTGAAGACTCAAATTATTATAAAGGAAGATATCCATCAAGCAATCAAATCAGAAAAGTCTCCTACGATAGTTGTGTTAAACATTTATTTTGATGGAGGTTCAAAATGGAACCTCGAACCTGTTGGGGTTAGGGGAATTATTTGAGATAGTTCAGGTTCTTTAATTTTTTCCTACGGTGAACCTCTTGGCACTAAAACCAATAATTATTTAGAATCCTATGCAGCTCTAAGGGGTTTATTGTTGGATAATTCCCTTCATCTAAAGAAACTTTAAATAGAAGGATATTATATTTTCATATTTCAATCCATGAAAGGGAAAGTGAAGATCAATATTAATATTCAAAATATTATGGAGGAAATTCTTAGGCTTCTCCCTAAGTTTGAAAGCATCAAAATTAATCATGTGTTTAGGGAAGCCAATCAATGTGTAGATAGAATTGCCAACCTTGGGGTTTGAGCACATACTAATTCATCATGGAGATTAGAGACATCCTTTCCAGTTGGCACACTAAGTTTATTAAATGCTAAAATATAAAAGTGATTTGGAGTGTGTGGCTGTGATTTGACATTTTACAACCATCAGTTTTTCCCATGTGAAGTTATTGTATCTATGTGTTAAAACATGGTACTTTATTTTCAAATTTTGTATTGTTGTGTTGTGTAGTTTGCAGGTCAATTTAATTTTTCAACCATGGGAAGTGATAGAGTGAGAGTGTAGCCACCTTCTTGTGTTGGTACAGAGAGATACGGTTATCTAGGAAATTTTCGAGTAAAGTTGGTCTTACCATTTTTGGTTAAACTGAAAGGGCATGATTCGATGCTTTCCTCGAATTTGCTACTTCATGGGACAACATCATGGTCACGGTTTGGGGGGTCAACATGCATGTGACTGAAGAATTCATTTATAAAGTTACAGGTATGGAAACCGAGGGATTAAAGGTTTTTAAGGATTGGTTTAGGCATATAGAGGAACTTGATGCCTTTTTAAATGTTGATTAGAAGATACATTACATGGAAGGTGGAATGGCAAGATTGGATTTACCTTATCACTGTCTTGAAATATGTTTCCATGTTATGAAATGTATTACCTTAGATGGGAAGTATAGGAAGCTGAATACCCATCATTTTACTCGCTTAGTCATTTCCTTGAAATAGGAAAATTAAAATCCCTTTTTTTTGTTTAGATCCTTGCAATCCTCGATTCATGAGTTTCAAACAGAGAAGGTGGTGGCTCCTCTCCACCAAGAAATTATCTTGCTCTTGGTACAGGTGGGCTCCCCTATTCCGAGCATTACGGTTCTGGTGTTAATTTAGGGGAAGAATGGGAAGATCATATTTCTTTGGTGGATCAAGGAAGCTTCTGGGAAGAAACTTAAAGCTAAGAAGGATTACAATGCGGCTACTTCCCTTAAAATTATGACTAGGGGATCTACTTCTGGTGATCAGGAAGGGTATAACCTTATCAAGTTTCTCTCTCACGTGATGAAAGCCCTGGAGGATATGGTTGAGAAACTTAAGGCTAAGAATAGTAATTTTATTAAGAACGTCGGGAGAATGAATGCAACGATATTCATCTATGGCGAGAGAGGCTTGACATGTTGCGGGAGAAAGAGGTTGTGGATAAGAGTAAGCATATGATATTGGTTTTGAGTAGTTTTGAAGATGAATAAATCCTGTGTAGAAGATGTTGCAGAATGGAGGTCCAAGCTCAAGGACTAGAAAGAATTTTTCCTAAGTGGACTATTTGCATAATTTTGGTTGATCAATTTTTCTTTACTATGTAACTCGTTTTGTATTTGTCTCTATCTTTGTAATCAATTTTTTTGATATGTGTTTGGGATTGTTGTGAGTCAATTCATTTTTGACTCATGCCATTGGCTATTGTTTTTTTTCTCTATGATATTTCATGATATATCTATTGTAATGTCCCTTGGAGCCTACCCATTAATTATAAATTTAAAAAATTGATCCAAAACTTGATTATTTCTCAAGGCAATTCAATCTCTGTGGGCTTACCTCTTGTCATCCGATAAAAATGGGATTTTTTGGAGTTTTGGGAAGAATAAAGATCTTAAACATGTGACATTTATCTTATAAGGTCTATTGGATTCAAATTCATATAAACTTTAATCTCAAAATACCATTCCAAGCTCCAGAGTGAAGTTTTCAAGTTCTCACTAGTGAAGAGTGTGCAGGCTCCATACTTAGCCAAATTTTTATTGCCATATGTCACCATATCTATCAAAGCACCATTTTTGTCCCTCTTGTATATTTTTACCAAGGGGATAAAGGAGAAATTTTTATCTCCCATGAGTAAGATTTTCTCCGGCCCCCATGTGACCCTTTCTAGCTCGTAGGGTGCTTATATGCTTAACTCCATTTCCTCGGGTTTGCTCAGATTCAACCACTTGTCATCATATCTCTCCAAAAAAACTTTTGTTTCCCTCTTTTCCCTTTCTACCAAGGGGGGAGAGGGTACAAAAATGGATGCCCATGAGCAAGTTTCCTCTATGGTTTTCATGTGACCCTCTTCCAATCTCTCCGGGCTTGTTTATCACCCTCGAGTTCAACCATTCAGCCCCTCATGATCAAACTAACTTTCCAAATGGGGTAAGGAGAGTTTTTATTCACCTTATATCCCTTTTTCCCCATTTCACCATAAAATCATATTTTTACCTCACTCAAGCCATCATTTAACCCGGGTTCGAACCATGGTCAACAAGACATCACAAAAGTGAGATAAAACACATTAAAACACCATTTTCCCCATTCCTTCTTCATAGGATTCCATTCATCCATTATTGTTGTTGTCACACCTTTCAACCTACATCAATTTCTTCCATGAAACAATAATGGAATTACAATGATACCCCTCTTCATTTCCCGAGGATCTAGCGAGTGAAATCACTTGAAAATTATAGAAAATGATCCTAAAAAATCTAGTTTCATCTAAACCATATTTTCCCCCATGAAGAAGATTATGTTTAGAGATAGTGAGAACTATGTTTCTTTTCATCATTCTTACCTCCTTGAATAATTTTTCACTTTCCCAAAGATCCGACAGGTGAAAATCTTTTAAATTTGGAGAGAAGGATCCTAAAAAAATATAGTTTCATCTAGGATATTTCTTTCTGATGAGGTTGCTGATTTTTTAAGATATGGTGGATTGTGATTTTATCATTATTTTTAGCCCTCTAATGAAAAACTTATTTTACCACTCATTCATATGAAGGAATCATTTGAAAATTAGAGCAAGGAATCTTAGAATAAAACCTAGAATTTCAAGACCATTTTCATTGCAATCCAACACCTATAGTGCACTTAATAAAAATAACATGTGTTCATGACAAGACATGTATAAAAATAGAAAGTGATCAAATGAGATATTTTTTGGCTGTGTGGTCCTCAAATAGGAAATAAACATCAAGAAGTGAAAACAACACAAAATTTGTAAAAATAATAGTCCTGACTAGGACCTGCTAAAAATAGAAAGTTTCCAATTTTGGCTCAAAAAGTTGTGGTGGCCCCAAGTCTTATATTGTTGATTTTTTCCATCATTTTGGGGTCAAAAAGATGTTCTATGGATCAAACAATAAAATTACCCTCCACAAAATTTCAAAGGATCCTAAAGCATCATTCTGGTCACATTTGTGTCAAGAAGCATATCAGAGCACATCAAGGCATAATAGGTGAAACCAAGAACATTATGAGGTCGGAAAAGAGTTTGAAAAGACATCAAGATATTCATTCAAGTTCAAGTCACCAATAGGATGATCATCATGAGAATAATGTGAGAATCTCACTGTGAGTGAAGATGGAGGCCACCTCAAGCAATGCATACCTCAAGAAGTGTTTCTAAACACTCATTCAATAGTATGGAATGTTCATGCATCTTGCAGAGGAAGGAAATTATGATCATCGTGATTCAAATCAGAAAGTTATCCATAATACAAAGCTTCATCTTCATCGGATTAGTCAAACCTTCCCCCCTTTCTCTTCATTCTTCTCTCTCCATGTTCTAATTTCTAGTTAAGAATGTACTTTTTGTTATTTCATAAAACATTGTAAGCGTCATTTTTCCAATAATAATAAAAAAACTCACTTCCTAGGAATATGAAAGGTCACAAGTGATGGGAATAGGTGAAATGTCATGTGGGGTGTAGATGAATGTACATGCTTGTAATTCTATAAATTGAAATGGATTCTCCATTCCAAAGGGTTAGCAATTGTTGATTGAATGTATGTTGTTGAAATTATCACTACTACATCAAGCAATAAAAACAAAAACTATTTTATTCCTTTGCTTATGTTCCTCTACTCTCTCTATTTTCCACATTTTGAGCATGATAATCTTGTCAAACCAAGAAAGGTGTTGTGCCCTTGATAAATGAATCAATGGAATTCTATGTCTATGATTTTTTATGTCTTATCATTGTTTACATTATTGTGTTCTTTCAATTGAATGTAGACCTACTCTGGTTATTATTGGTGAGAATATGATAGTTCCTACTCACAAAATTAACCCTCTCTTCTTGTTTCTCTAACTCCCCTTTACCTCCCTTTGCTACAATTTCCTCTCTTGTACTTCGTACAAGCACTTTGCCACAAGTTCAATGGATTGTTCTTGTGTAATCCCCAGCCTATTGGAAACCCCACAACTTTTAGGTAATTTAGGTAGTTTACATTTAATAATGGGAGCCTCCCATGACAAAATAAGGAAGGGCTTAGCCCCATGATCATTAGTGTAAAGCAACAATTTTCCCACACAAAAATTATTTCGCCAACAATTTTCTAATGTTTTGATGAAGGATTTGGTAGCTTGTTAGGGTTTTCAATTTGTTTTAGGTTATTACAAGTCATCTCAAGGTGGTAAGAGAAAGAGAAAAATATAAAAAATACCTTTTTGGACAGTCAAAGGTTAAAAAACCATACATATCTAAGTTTGACCATACAAATAAGGTTTATATACCATGCAAAAATTCTATGGTCTGCTCTTCCTCATTGTGTAGTTCCAAAGTTAGCATTAAAGTATTTAGGGTATTTGTTTTACATGTTCCACTATTCTACACACCTAGATCCCTCATATTCGACATATATAGCTAAGTTTATCTCTTGTTGTGTATTTGAGTAATTACTTATCATTTATCAATCATTTCAAGTATGAATGCATTATTCTAATTGTGAATGGTTAATGTTGGAAGTTAATTAATCAAAATAGTCTACATGTTACAAACCCTTTCATCCTTTTTAATTTTTTGCATTAGCATACAACCTATAAAATTAATTAGGGAAAAACATTTGGTGAACCTGACTTTTGAATCAAATATTTTTTATTAAACCTTATGGTTTCTCTCCATTGATTTTTGTACATTAAGTCTCCTAACTTTATGGATAATTATTGTAATATCTATCTTTAGCCCAAGTAATCTCTCCCTCACTTTACATGAAGTTCCTCTCATTATTCCTACATTTTTCTTCATGTTCGGGTGGGAAGCATTTTTGCTTCTATAAGTGTGCTTACGTTCTTGTTGACCTTTTTCTCATTTTGTATTTATAATTTTTTCTAATACTCTACAAGGTGAGGGGTCTTATAACATTTTTGATGCCCATACTCTATCAGTTGACATGACACAACCTTTTATCCATTTTTTGAAGGAAAATATTAACAATGTTGACATTCTTCTTTATATCACTTGAGATCATATCAAGAATATTGTTATATCTTCTATAGATGATCCTATTCCTCCTTCATCATCTAGTATGCATACATCCACTATATCTACGTTGTCATTACCCATCTCATTGGGGTATCTAATCTCCCACTTCACACTATTTTTATGTATATTTTGATGCCTAATACTATTATTACATCTCCTATACACATTCATAGTGTTTCATATGCTTCCCCATACACAAGATTTATAACTATTGTTCATAATTTGCAAGCTCAATTTTTCCAATTGCAATAAGGCGTATCTTCTTCATCTCACACTATGGAATTTTCTTAGTTGTATCATAACCCATTTACACCTAAAGTGACCTCTTACCTTATGATTATTAGTTTTTGCAGCTAAGATTCCCATCTATGATGCAAACGGTGATCCCAAATAACATATATGCACATTTCATGTGTTTTTATTTGACTATTCTTCAAATGATACATTGCTTACTAAATTATTCCCCTACAATCTCAAGGATTTTCCCCTATAATGGTTTTGCAATCTATCTATGCATTCTGTTTAGAATTTCACTCATTTGGTAAATCAATTCCTTACACAATTTTCTATCAACATTCGAGACAAAGTATCTTACACTTAAATGGATAAAATGTGACAAGGTTCCAACGAACCCATCAGCGATTATGTGCTACACTATAATACTATGTGTATGAAGATGAACACCATCTTATCCAATAGTGAACTACAAGACATTTTACACTTATTATTTTTTCCCATTCACAAGAATTATATATTTTTGACAAGTTCAATTCCTTTGATCATCTCTATAATACTCTGAAAGAACGTGAAGCTAATCTACTCAACACGAGAAAACATAAGTATGTTAATAATTATTCTAGCATCTCTAATCGTAAATTTCAAGGCAATAATACTTTAAGAATAAAGCTAATGATGACAACTATGACATAAAATCCATTATCAATGTTGTATCTAAACTTACAAAGCTAAAATTACAACCTTATTAATGATAATTTACATTTTAACCTCATGCACCACATCAAATACTTAAACAATTACTTGAGTGTAATATTTTATCTCTCCCTCCACCACTTAAGGTCAATGCAAGTGTCCCTTATTGTTATAAATTTGATCTTAATTCCCATTGTGACTATAATCGATGCATTGGTTACTCTAGTAATATTTGTTTTAATCTTCGACATGTTAAACAAGATCTTCTCTATGATGGTGCTATTGAATTTGAGACTCCATATCAACCTAAACCATCTAATGACAATGCATAACTCAAGATATTTAGTGATCCAATTTCAAAACATGCTACTACAAAATCTACTTGATAATTACATAAAACTTACTACATTGTATCACCTCCACCTTCATATGATCACAAATTTGATGCTATGATTGATAGTGTTATTATTTCCCTACACCTGCCAATTATTAATTTTGATGATATGAATATGGCACATGGTTTTGTATTTAATACATTCTATATTATTTCCTCTTTTGATCATCGTCCCATATATAATGTTTTTGCTGATCATATTACTCCCCATAGCATATGTACTTTCACATTACTTATTTCTATCAAGTTTACTAAAAAGGATGTCATAGTTGATCCTACGACACACATAGGGATTTTTTTCTCCTCTCACACTTGGTTCTTCTAATTTTGATCTCACATTCTTAGTGTCATTCTCTCTTTGTTCATGTAACATGAATTTAGGTTATTATTGGTTTTGCACCTTCACAACTAAACCCTTTGTACTACAATAATGTGTTAAGTTCATTCAAAATTTCAAGTTATTACAATTAGGGGTATTCTATTTGAGGATTCCATGTCATTGCATCTTGGCCCCACATATGCAATTCTTACTCCTTATGCTCATGCCCTTGCAGAATGTTATTGCTAATGATATGCTTGTTAGGACATCCACCTCGGGCACATACATGCACAAGTATTCTAATTCACACATTGTTCCTAGTTGGTCACATCCTCATAAAACATCTACTCTTTCACCTTTTGTTAAGTCATCTAAATTTCATATAACTACTCATTAGACATCTTATCCTAGGCATCAGAATTGGTCACACTCTATGCACATTACTCATAAATGGCCTTCCCACCTTTGATCTTCTATGACACATGCTACAAATCACCTATAAGTTATACATGTTCATCTATCGAATCTATTCACACTTTTAGGGCCTATTTCTTATTCATCTTCTCGAGTGTGGTGGGCCTCTTTATGGGCCTCATATCAGGTAGCTATCATTTTACCCTATTTTTTTATAATATCTATTTTCAAAATATTAAAAAAATTCAAATAAGAAGTAAAATACAAACTCAAGACATGTTTTAGTTTGACTAGATAACGTGTTACTTTAGACATGTTGTTTATCACATTTAATTGATAGATATAATATATCTTATTTAAACACATGTGTTCATGCAATATCTCAAGTTTGATGTAAGATATTCACATATTGTTACAAAATGAAATGAGTTGTCTTGGTTCCTTACACTACTCTTTCAGGGCATCCATCCACACTATATGGGTATTTTTTTTTATTATATGTTAATTTACACCTTCCTCATCATGCTTAATTACATACATAGTGTTTATTGCTACCTATTGGGTTAATAGGACTAACACACATGTGTTGTACAACACTATCCTATCTTGATATTTTTCTTTTATTTATTACTATGTTCTTTACTTGTTTCATATACTATTGTCACTACTTGTTTATACATATTCGTTCCTTGCTTGTTTACTACATAATATGAGTTGATTGTATTACATGACTATAATAAGATGATTATTTACTTGATATGACCTAAGATTTGTTAGAATCCACTCATATTTATTTAGCTCCCCATTGTTGTTGGCCCAAAGACTATTTATACCAATCTTATGGTTATCAACTGACCTATATCTTACAATATATTCCTTGGTGACTTTAGAAACTTCACATGCATGTAGTCACATTATCTAACTACCAATGCATTAAGTTCATCCATAATAACCAATAGTATAAACATGATTCTGATCAAACTCGGGATATACCTATCCCCTTCAATGATAAACCCTTTCACATTCCCAATTCTTCTACAATACCTAGTATCTAATACCATAAGTTTTACGATTGTATACCTAAAAATCAAGTCACTTTAGTTGACTTAGATGATGATGAACCTATCGAATTAAAAAATAAAATAAATAAAAATCATTTACCAAATGCAATTACACTATGGATTCCTCTAATTATACTACCTCAAGGATGATTTCCTCTCATTTTAGAATATGAAGAGCTTCCATGTGATGATGCTTCCTTTAATCACCATAATGGTAATCTTATTGAAATTGATGAACTCAAGATCATGTATCTCTTCACATAACTTCCATCTCTATGTTATTTTAGTAAAATGGCGATCATGCCCTTTGAAGATATCTTTGATTTTAACATGCATGATTTCGATGATGTTGTGACTCATTATACTTCACCTATCATCGATAAAGAATAAATCTTATCTCATGATAAATCATACCATTTAGATGTCATTCATTACCAACATAGCTTGGAAATAATTCATACCTTCAATTACAACACTCACATGATTTTTGCATGTTACGATTTCTATCCTCCTCCTTATGATACTAGTTATATTGAGGATGAGGAAGATTGACCTTACATGTCTCAAAAGATAATCATCTATTACTTGATACCACTTAGATCTTCCAAAAAAATATGATTACGCAACCAAGAATGTATGTTATTCGAATCATTATCCCGATATGATCAAATATATGACCCCTAAATCTGATTTAGTTTAAGATAATATATATCTTCCTAACATCATTAGCTAATCTATATGTTGCATGACTTATCCTATTTACATTTTTTTGCCCTTATCAATTCCATCAATCCACGTGTTACTCGGATGGCTAACCCTGTTGAGACAAATAATTCTTCTCCATATTTTCATCGGGACGTCACTTTAGATGCCAAAGTCTTGGATGTAAGACAAAATAGTTCTCATCAACATCGGAAAAAATTTGGTATGTTTACCTCAAAATTGATTTTGAATATAACACTCCACTACCTACCTTTGATAATGATGAATTCATCCTTGAGTTACTTCACACACATGAGGATAAAATTCACTTTTTAACATCACAAACATAGCCATCTCTATGATAAATCCCCTCTATTTGATAACTTTGTTACTATTTTCATCTTGTTAGTGACAAGGCTATGAAGCTCTTCTTGAATTTACCTACCATGTTTAAGATGACAACATTGTCCCTTGAAACAACAATGATTCATCCTATGTAGTCATGTTGGGTGTCTTTTTTCCTCATCTACATGATAAAAATCATGAATTCCTTTGTAAAAACAAAGAAGTTTTTACTTGAAGATACTTTGATATGTCTCGATATTGATATTGATATTGATATTTATATTTATATTGATATTGATATTGATATTATAGTACAAAAATTATTAATCATCTTAATGTTACACCCATTAGACAAGAGATTCACAAGTTCCCCCTAAAATAAATAATATATGTCATAAAGAACTCATAAATATTTTATATGTCAAATTAATTCATCCTATTGACTATTACGAATGTGTTTCAATATTTTACCCATTTGCAAGAAAGTCACGTTAGCCATTCATATCTATATTGACTTCCATAATCTTAATATCACTTGTCCCAAGGATAACATCCCTCTACCTTCTATCGATGTTATTGTCTATGATACAAAGGTTACACAATGTTATCCTTTATGGATGGATTGTGTAGCTACAACCAAATCCAAATAACAACTAAATAACAACATATGATCACATTCATGATTTAATGAGGAGCCTATTGCTATTTTAAGATACCTTATTGCTTTAAAAAATATAAAACAACCTATCAAAAATCCATGCCACACATATTTCATGATTTTATTCATAAAATCATAAAATTCTATGTATATGACCTTCTCATCAAATCTCAATATGTAGATGATCATGCCCGTGACCTAGACATTGATCTTTAATGGCTTCATAAGTAAGAGGTATAACTTAATACCAAAAATGCATATTTTGTGTCTCTCAAGGAAAAATATTAGGATTCATCATCTCCTAATGAAATATAGATGTGGATCCTGCAAAGAAAATTTTTATTCGGACATGCCTTATCCTACATCTATACCCAACATCTACACTTTCCTAGGGAAGATTAGGGAAATCCGAAGGTTTTTCCTTGCAATCGACTATCATACTTATTCAATCAACAATATTATTAAAAATAACATCACACTTGAATGGAATAAACATTGTGAACAAGATTTTGATGATTGAAAAAATATCTCCTTGATACTCCCACATTGTAGCTTCCATTACCTGATCATCCACTTATTATCTATATCTCTTATACCCCTATATTTGTTAGGGTAATGTTATCCCAAGAGAATTCAAAATTTTAAGAGCATGTTATGTAATGCCTTAATTAATATCATCTTGATTATGAAACTCATTTTACATTTGTCAAAAATATTTCCTATCCATATATGTTTCCACTTCATGATTTACCAAACCACTTATGTCATTGTCCACACTAATCATATATGCAATTTATTCTCCCATTTTTTCCTCCCTATGGATCACATAGATAAATATATGCAACTCCTTATGGAATTTTACCTATGTATAATTATCTAAAAGGTCGTCAAAGGTCAACTCATTAAATAAAAATCACTACAAATCTAATACCTATAACCCAACCCCTTTTAGATGGCCTATTCGATGAATAAATATTAGTCATCGAAGGAACGGATCAAGATATTATAACCATGGATTAATACCATAACTTCCTATTGATCTTAAGGCCCGACCATCACAAGTGGTAAAGAAAATCCTAAGGCTAAACCTATAAAAAGCAATGTTAAACTTGAGGAAGAAGAAATCATTATCAAGGCCTTCATGAAGATAATTAGAATCTCCATTTTGATGGAGTAAAATTTCTTCAAGGAGTTGAGATAGGTTGCATTCTCACCTTGATTCCTTGTGAAAGACACTTCCTTTCTTCTTTTGAATCAAATTTAACATTAAGAATAATATGGTTGAATACAAATCTCTTATACTTGGCATGAAATATTCTCTCATCTATAATATCACATATCTCCATGCCACAAGAGACTCTCAACTTGTCTATCAACAAGACAATGACACCTATAGATGTTGAAGTGATAATCTAAAAGCATATCATGAAATAGTCCAAGAATTAACATGATAATTCACTTCTTTCACCATTGAATATATTCCTCGAGAACACAATTCCTTGGATGATTATTTGGCTTCATCTATTACTCAATTTCAACCTCACATGGATCTCCAAAATTACCAATGCACATTCCATATACGAAAAATTATTTCACTACAATATTTTCTTGATTCTTCTCTTATTTTCACAAGGATGACGCCCCTATTACCTATAACTAATGGTATAAAGACATAATCCAACACCAAACTTAACCTATGGAATTTTATTCTCACAAACATACCATAATTCACAAGAAATCCCTAAAATATGTCCTCAAAGACAACATCCTCTACTATCGTAGCTTTGAAGGCACCCTACTCCATTATGTTTTAGAGGACAAAGTTCCTCTCTCTTTAATGAAGCACATGAGGGAAATTGTGGTGAAAACTATGGTGGCTATACCTTAGCCCATAAATACATGTGTATAGGTTACTATTGGCATACTTTAGAATAATATGCACATGATTTTGGTAATAAATTTAAACCATGTTAATATCATGAAAGACTAATTCACTCTCCAATAGATGAGCTTCTAGTACTCAAAGCTCCCTATCACTTCAAAGTATGTAGGAATTGGATTGCATCAATTAACTCCCTCACTCTCAAGATGGACATATTTTTGTCATTACAACCACTGAATATTTCACCAAATGGGTTGATGTCATGCCTCTCACTAATATGACTAGCCTCGCGACTTCCAAGTTTATCCTTAATTAGATCATTTTCCGCTTTGGAATTCCTCACACGATTATTTGTGAAAATGGTGAAAATTGTTAGAAAAATAATTTTTAGTGATCCATTATATTTGAAAGGGTTAGTTAAATAGTTTTTATGTGTGTGTAATGAAGATTGTGAGTTATTTATAACAACTCATATATTTAGGTGTATGAATAATATTTTTAGATGTATGTAGGAGATTATATGAGATTCGAGAGATATTCTAGGAGTTACTTGTTTAACTTGAATCCTTATTTTAAGGAGTTAAATAAGATATATGTAATAAATATTTTTAATAATCGATTAAATATATTATTTGTTTCATTCAAGTATTAGAGAATCTTCATTCTAATGGATGAATAATTTATTTTGTAGGTATAACGAATGTTCTTTATTTCCCGTGAATGAGAGAATTTTTGTTATGCCTCCACATGTTGTTTCTTTTGCAAAATATAAGAAGTTTAGTTTGCATTGGTTATATACAAATATTTTTAAAATACTTTCACTTCACATATATTTTCAACAATTATCCATCTTTTCGATATATCAATACAAATTGATAAGGTGATATTTGACATATGCAAGGAAAATAATATTTCTCCATTAATCATTTTGCTTGTGTCAAATCTAGGCATGGTTTTGGGTCTCCTTATGTGCTATTTTTCTAGTCCAAATGTATATTAGTTCCAAAAAATTAGCTTGCATAAACGTATCTTCCTTTTCCATTCACCGCCATCATTGTATAATCTTGTGTATATAGGATTATGACCAATATATTGTTGTAAGAATATAATTACATACTTATTCTATTCATATCCATGTACACATCAAGGAGTCCAAGTTATGACCTTAAACTAGATATATTTAGAAAAAAATCTAAAAATATCTCCCACATTTTCTTGAATTAGAAAGCATTTATTTTATTATAGAATGGATAAAACAAAGTATGGACATTCAATATAACGATGATGACTATGGATTTTCACGATATGCGTCATCCTTCTTGCTTCTACAATAATGGATTTACATCCACTTGAGAGATGTTCCGAAAGCTTCAATTTTGTTCACAAAGATCAAATGGAAATAGAACACAACTTAGTTAACAAGGTGAAACAAGAGTAGTATTCAAAAGTTGGTAAATAATGTGATAATGATATAGATAAATAAGAATGCATTTTGAGGTTAAATATTGTTACACACATGGATTATATTTATTTACATATTTTCTTCCATCCACATGCCCATTAAAGTCTCAAAAAATAGCGCACATCTAAGGGTTAGTTATTGTGTTTATTTTAATTTATTCAATCTTGGTGAGCAAGTAACAATACTAGATGGTGGAGGCACAAGAGGATGGAGGTAAAACATCAACCTCTCAACAACCACTAGTAATAGGGATGTTACACAAACATTTGGTGGCATGTGTGTTTGTAGAGTGTTGTAAGTTTTGAGCTTTTTATTAATGAAAATAAGAATAGAAAATTATTCCTAATCATGAGCATAATTCGATGTAATCCCACGATGGAAAATCGAGTAGGAAAATAGAAAAAACATTGTAATGTAGCATCATGATACTTGAAGAGAACGAACATATGTGTGTGTCCCTGTTTATACTAAGGTTAGTGCTCATCATGTGAAAACCGTTCATAAAGGTTGAACGTATGTAAAATTATTATTCACGGTTCCGACAAAGTGGTCTAGTAAAATGAGTTCCTAGTAGTGCATGGTTGATGAAAGGTTGATGAGTTCCTTCTCTATGTTAAGTTATAGTTATGGACCAAGATTATGAACAAGAAGAGGTTACATGATGCATTTGGAGAGTGTAATGGTTTTCTACCATCTTTGCACTAAGAAGGGGAATGTTAGGAACATAATGTTTAGTGCTTTATTATATTTGAAAGGATTAGTTTAGGGTTTAGGGTTACAAAAATCATATATTTAGGATAAAAATAATGTTATTAAATGTATGCATGAGACTATGTGATATTAAGTGATATTCTAGGAGTTTCTTGTTTATCTTGACTCATTGTTTTAAGGAGTTTAATAAGATATATGTGTAGAAATACTTTTAATAATCAATTGAATTAATTATTTTTCTCGGGAAGTTTAAATGTAAAGAAATGAAAAACCTTGTGCGTAATATAAAATCAAGCACAAATTCTCACCGCTTATCACCCCAATGTAATGGAAAATATAAATATTCCAACGTAACCATTAACAAATTTCTCCAAAATATAATTCATGAATCAAACTCTTACTGGAATCTCAAGTTCTATTTATCACTTTGGGCTTATCATATCTCGTATCTCGAATGGATACCAAGGAAACTCCCTTATTATTTGTATATGGTATTGATTCATTCCTTCTAATCGAGGTGGAACTACCTTCCCTTCACATTTATCTCCATAATATCATCCTTGATGAAATAATTTGTGAGGTCCATTACCATGCCCTCAACTTCCTTGATGAGAAATGTCATAATGGTGTTCATCACAATGATAAATAAAAAGAACACATGGCCAAATAACACACCAAACTTGTGAATCATAGGAAATTTGAATTAGGTGACCTCATCTTGAAATTATATTATACTCATGACAAAAAGGAAACTACACTCAAAAGTGTTAGGGTCCCTATCTCATCAAATACATCATGGGTCCCAATACTTATCTTTTACAATATAAGGAAGGTTGCATATTCAAAGAACCAAAAATTCTCACTCTATCAATAAATTATACACTTGATTTTCTCATCTATCCACTTGGACATAGTTACCTTCCTACAATATTCTTCAAATTAACTACTTCATCAAATTTCTATTTTACCCTATTTTCATCCCAATTGGGTTTATCCTTCCTTCTTGGGTTTATACGACCATTTGCTTCATATCTTGAATATTTTGGTAATTTATCTATCTCTTTGGTACTTCTAACTTCATGACATCACATTCTAGTTAGTGATTTTATCCTAATTTACTATCCTCATAACATATACCCACTTATTTTTTTGCTCTACAATGTTGCTTTATCCACCTCTCAGCTATCATCCCTCCTATGGCCTACTAGCTAGGTGATTTATATATTATTTTACTAATTATCTTCTAGTTTTTATTTTCAGTCTTGCTTATTCAAGGTTCCAAAAAGTTATTGTGCCCACCATAGGAAAAAAAACAACACTGGAAGGTAAGTATGAGGTAGTTGTATTTCATTTGGTGGAGTTCATTATTTACTTATAACACTTATGCTATTACTTTAATTTCAATTTTAGGTGTTGCATAAATAGTTTTAGAAATACCATCACATGTTTTACTATTGTGACACGCATTGATGTTCAAATGATGTATACATATACATATCATTTTTATGTTTGTTAATAGTTTCTCTTGTGTAGGAGTTCTTTGGTGCATTTTACTCTTGAGCGGTGTACCTCAAATAACCTTCCAAGATTGAGGTGTGATCAGATTTGGTCACGTGGGATAGACCACAACATTTGAGAGATGTCACTATTATGCTATAGTTCCCTTAACCTTGCCTCATTTCTTCCCTTTGTTCACACATTATATCCATCATGTCTACTTGTATAATTATGTTCACTTGATCATGTTTATTATTCTCTATTATCCCTACTCTCGGTCACCCTCAACCTTCCTCATGTCATCCGGCTAATTTCTAGCTCCCACTTCACATAATTTCCACCCCTTATCCTTAGGTTTTCCATAAGGCTAACATCATCTCCCATGGTATATGGTATCATGTTTGGTTTTTCCATAGTTGACATAATCACCCATGGGTGATGGCGTTGGGTATATATACCCCACCACCTTTTTTTCATTTTCACCAATTCATAATCAATTGATCATACATAAAGGAACTTATAGCTCACATATTTTTCACATTATTCTACACCTACTTGTTGGATTTGAGGATTTAGTACTAGAGGTATTCTTGATGATATTTTCCCTTCTCCGCCCATACGACTATTTTGGTGTTATTGTC